>CM066320.1:151527855-151975355 GCA_033807775.1 Saussurea involucrata | reverse complement strand
TCTTAGGCCGCTTAAAGTCCACTACCACCAATAAACAATACAAAAGTCTTTCGTAGATAAAACTAGAGGCACACTACAATCATCATACTCCTAGAACAAATCATCAAGATGGAATCAAACCAAAAGGAAAAGAGGAAGAAATACCACCCAGAAAAACTGTTATCTGTCGAACAACTAAATGGAGATTTCCGGAGTTCCAAAACCGATCTCTACTAGGGGTGAGCAATACCGGGTACCCAGCCAATTTTCATGGAACCGGAACCGGAACCGGCGGTTCCTAGAAAGAAAGAACCAGAACCGCTCCCGTCAGTTCTCTTTATTTTGGAACCGGTTCCGGTTCCGGGTACCCACTGTCAAATTTTTATTTTTTTATTTTTTTATTTTTTTATTTCTTAACATTTCTTACAATAGCATTTACCCATTTACTGTTTGCTGAAAAAAGAACATGAACATGAACTCATTTACTGTTTGCTGGAAAAAATAGCATATTAGCATTTAGGATACAAGTGTTTCTTCATGGGTTGGCTACCTGGCTATATACAAAATACCCAAAAATTGATTTCACCCAAAAATTGATTTTGTAGTTAAGATGTCGGTTTTCATGCTGCAAGTTGTATAAGACCATGAGTATCGCCTACCCACGAACCCATTGAACCCGAATGCCACCTCAGCGTCACATCAGCTTTTCTCTTTCCTACCCTCCTTACCCTAAAGTGGAGTACCGCCAACCCACAAATCCACCGAACACACTCCTACCCGCTACCACCTCACCGAACCCACTCCTGCCTTAAAAAACCTTGAACCCGCTCGGCTTCATGAACCCGCTCCTACCTGGACACCCCAACCCGAATGGAACCCCCCCCCCCTCGGGACCCGCCCTACCCGAATGCCACCTCAGCTGAACCCGCCGTGGTACCCGATGGCGACGGTATGCACTTGTGCATACAGGTAAATAGTTGACTTTTTGGTTTTATACACAAGTGCATTATGCATTTGTGCATATATGCATAAATGCATGTTACAAATAACCTGTATGCACAAGTGCATACCGCCCAGATGAAGGGCTCTTAGGGTGTTCTTCAGTTTTCCGTTTTTTGAGGTTTTCACTTGAGCCTGACCCTCTCTATATATATATATATATATATAACATGATACCCAAGAAACACATAAGAAGATGAAATAGAGATGCACTGTGATACATAAGAAAATAAAAATCAGTATATATATAGTTGACAGAAGAAGAAGAAACATAGATGCATTGTGATACATAACAAAATAAAAAACGGTATATATAATTGACAGAAGAAGAAGAAGAACAAATAGAGATGCATTGTGATACAAAATACAATGTGATATCAGTGTCTTAAATCATAGTGTATCACAGTGTTACATACTGTAATACCCAATAATTCTAAACGAAACTTACCGTGATACGTTGCGATATCCATCAAGCAGGAAGGAAAAAACATGTTCAACCAACCACAGAATTTCGTATGTGATACATACTAGTAACTACAACACTGTGTAACACTGCGTTGTGCCCCACAAGATACAACTTTTGCATCCAAGTAGGATACACTGTGATACGTATGAAACCATTGTGATACCCCATTAACATTTGAAAAAAAATGAAGAAAAAAACCACCTCCATAATATACAAAACCTTTGATCTCATCTGGAGGTGGCAGAGGCGTTACTTGTTTCGTTTGCTAACCGGACGAAAAAAAACGAGAACTTGGGCTAAAGTTAAACATCTCGACGACGATTTCAAGACCCGGTGGACGACGAGGCTGATGATGTTTAAATAGGTCAACCACACGTTCGAGGACTGGTTCGAAAATGTGTACTCCTTCAATGAAACAAAGCTTCTGAAAGTCGACAGCCATGGGACCATTTCATGGAGGGTTTGCGGGGTTGAACTACTTGATTTTGATCGATAACGGGAGACCAAGAGAAATTCCGGTTCCCGAAAAACAACAATCGATGCTTTCTTTTCAAAAGAAGGAGATGCAAGAAGTTACCGATTAACCAGTGCCGGAATCTTGTCGTTGGTTCGTGTTGCCTTTTTGACGTTTGTTGTCATCGCCGGAAGATGGAGACCGTCGGAAGAGGGTAGAGTGGGGATGAGGGAGGCGTGGGGGAAGAGAAGGGAGGCGTGGGATGTGGGTAAACATTTTAGGTTATTTTGATTAAGAGATATGCTATAAAAGAGGTAGGAGAGAAAATCAAGGGATGAGTTGTCAAATTTAGTATATTACTATATTGCCCTTTTGTATTTATCTAATAATAATATTAATTTTTTTAAATGAGCGGATGAGATTGGATCTCACAGTTATCACATTTTATCAAGTTCTCATTTGATTAGGCCCCTATATATATATATATATATATATATATATATATATATATATATATATATATTTGATTATTTTCTATTAAAATATACCGGGTACCCGTCGGTTCTGGGTACCCAACGGGACCGGGTACCCGGTCCCGGAACCGGTTCTGCCGGGTACCCAGCGGGTAACGGTTCCAAAAAAATGAGAACCGGAACCAGTCTCAATCGGTTCCGTATTTTTGGAACCGGAACCAGAATCAATCACATCGGTTCCGGTTCCGGAACCGACAGTTCCGGAACGGTTCCGGTTCCAAAGGCGGGTACCTAGCTCCGCTGCTCACCCCTAATCTCTACCATTCAGAATGTAGATAAAGATGTCGTGAATATACTATCCAAAACTTATGACAATCCGACGGTTCAAACTCTGGAAATAGAAGAAAAAGTGTGGGTGCGCTTGTCCGAAAAAATGCAATCGACTTCTCTTTTTTCTCTCACTTTTGTATTTTGTGGACTCTCTCTTCTTGTTACAAAACCCTAGGATACATGACAATATATGGCTTGTATCGCGCCACTATTATTGGGTTATTTTAATTATTCCTCATGAGCGAGAAATATTTAAATAAACGTCAACAAATGGTACTAGTGAGTAGTGACACTTCGATAAGTTGAGTGTGCGGTAGAGGCACAAGAAGGATTTAGAGTTTTAGGAACATCTTGTGTACTATAGAGATTGCAACTGCTATGGGGGTTTTAGGTGATGTTCGGTTCGTTTGCTGTTAAGACCTGAATGGATATAGATGTCTGAGTGGATTTGGTTGTCTGAGTGTTAACAGATATGTTGGTGTTCGGTTGTTGTGCTGAATAAACAGTCAGAATGTCAGAAATGACCATTTTGCCCCCAGTCTTTATTTTTTTGGAAATCAAATATTTTTAACAATGTTCATCAAGAGGTTTTATCAAGCTATTTTTTTTCAATTGTGAGTGAGTTTTTTATTGTTGTTTAATTCCACGGATTTGTTCGTATATCATTTTAGAGTGGAATACAAATCTCATATCTGAAAAATAGCTTCATATCAAAGATTTATGATTTTTTATGAGATGTCAGATGCATTCGAAAGTTTTAGAG
The DNA here is from genome assembly GCA_033807775.1 of Saussurea involucrata. Lineage (NCBI taxonomy): Eukaryota > Viridiplantae > Streptophyta > Magnoliopsida > Asterales > Asteraceae > Saussurea > Saussurea involucrata. Next base: position 151,971,891 of record CM066320.1, on the reverse strand, counting down.
ATTTGAAAAACAAGTGCAAACAGATAGTTCACGAGGTGTTCATCAGGTTCTTAGAAGGATTTTAAAATCTTTGTTGATCGATTCTGATTTAGTGTGTTTTGATTGTTCTTTAATCCACAGATCAGTTCGTTTTCCAATTTCATTCAGGTTTCATTTTTTTAGAATCGAAAAGTGATGAAAAATCAACGAGTTTGATATGCTGAAAATTGGTTCACCGGAAAGTTGAACTCTCGCCGGAATCTGGAAAAGTGGCCGGAGATTCATAGGTGGTGGCGATGGGTCTGCTGAAGTGAGGAGGGAGGCGGTGGGTAGTTGAGAAATAAGGGGTAAAATGGGAAATAAGGGAGCTGAGCGGGAAGGACACCATTTTCATAGCTGATTCGGTCAGCCACTATTTTTTACATTAAGCCGCTACCGAACGGGTAGATATGGCTGTGCGAATCAGCCATATCTCCCACACAGACCATTAAGCCGCTACCGAACAGCCCCTTAGTAATACCCGTCTCTAAACTATACTACTTGTGTAAGGTTTGGTTTGTAATTTGTTGATGTGAACTTTGGTTTGTTATGTTAAGTAATAAGTGTTAGGGGTTGTTCGGTTTGTTTTCATCAAGACCTTTATGGATAAAGTTTTCTGTATGGATAAAGTTTTCTATATTGATAAAGTTGTCTATATGATATCAGATAAGTTCATTTGTTGTGCTGAATAGACATTTTGAATGTCAGAAATGACCATTTTAACCATCTAAGTATCAAATTAGTACTTCCAATATCAGAATCCATCCAAGTTTTGCAACTCATTTTCTTGCTTGAACTCAAAACCAACTCAAGAGATAAGACGAAATCAAGAAAGTATCACCAACACCCTAGTTGCTAATTGAATTGAAATTGGGTTCTGAAACTCTAAATTATAAATCAAATAGCCTCATAATATATAAGTCGAATTGTCAAAATAACCTAAATAAACCTAATAAATCAAGAAGCTAGAATACCCAATATGAAAAAACCATATGGAGAAACCTAATTATCACGAAGCTAGAATACGCGGATTGAACAAGTAACAATCGATGTAGGCGGAAATCTTAAACCATATGGAGAAACCACATCTGATTTAGGGAGAAGTTGAAAACCATATGGAGAAACCGTAGGCTACACATCGAAAAAGAAAACCATAGGGAGAAATCGATATACCTGTGATAGTGGAGGATCAGACGTTTGAAGAAGAAGATGAGATCATCGATGGCCGGAGAAAGGAGCGTGAACTGGATTGGAAGCGTGAAGTGGAAGGAGCACCTATTTTGCGTCTATTTTGACAAAGGTAGCGAGGGAAATCAAAGGGCTGAATGTAAATGATATTGAGAGTTGAATGATTCAAAGTTGCTGCTGAAGTAAAGGAAGATCTTGGTTGATTTAGTCTTTTATTTTATCTTTTTTGATTTCTAGTCGTTAGTTGCTGATTTATTTCCTGATTTGTTGCTAAGTTAGTTGTTCTATGTGAAGCCTATAAAAAGGCCCTTAGTCTTTCAATAAATATAACCTTTTGGCACCATCAAATACTTTCTTGCTCTATCAATTTCTAACATTTGTGGTATCAGAGCCAGGTTGCAACCTAGGCTTCGATTGTTAATACTTCTTTTTGCAGCAAGAAAATTAAAAGAAACCCATGGCCTCAGGAAGCTCTACTGTTAATACATCCTAACCTCAGATTCCGGTTTTCAAAGGTGACTCCTACGAATTTTGGAGTATCAAAATGAAAACATTGTTTAAATCCCAAGATCTGTGGGATTTAGTTGATAAGGGTATCACTAAAGGATCAGAGGAAGTAACAAACAAGGAGATTCTAAAGAAAGATGCCAAGGCCTTGTTCTTCATTCAACAAGCTGTTGATGAAACAATATTCTCAAGAATTGCAGCAGCCGACTCAGCCAAAGCAGCTTGGAACATTCTCAAGACCGAGTATCAAGGTTCAACTAAGGTAATCCTTGTCAAACTTCAGTCATTGAGAAGAGATTTTGAAACAGCAGTTATGAAAAGCAGTGAATCTGTTCAAGATTATTTAGCAAAGGTTTCATCTATTGTGGGTCAAAGGAGAACTTATGGTGATAAAATAACTGATGAAACCGTTGTTGCTAAAATTTTAAGGAGTTTGTCTCCCAAGTTTGATCATGTGGTTGCAGCGATAGAGGAGTCTAGGGATCTCTCTACTTTAACTGTTGATGAACTCATGGGGTCTCTACAAGCCCATGAAGCAAGAATCAACAGAAATTCATTCAAAGAAGAGGAACATGCATTTCAAACTCAGGGGGAGTCATTTAAGTCCCCAGGAAACCGTGGCAGAGGAAGAGGTGGATTTAGAGGAAGAGGACGTGGAAGAATGAGTTCTGTCCAATGCACGTATTGCAAGAAATTTGGGCATAAGGAAGAAGACTGTTGGAGTAAAGAGAAGCAGGCCCAGTATGCAGAAGAAGAAGAAGACTACTTGTTCATGACATATGAAAGTCCTCAATCTGCCTCAAGAGATGTCTGGTACATTGATAGTGCCTGTTCAAATCATCTCACAGGAAATAAAGAGAAGTTTAAAGATCTGGATGAAACACAGAAGTCAATGGTTCGATTGGGAGATGACAAGCAAGTTCAAATTGAAGGAAAAGGGACTGTAGCTGTCAATCTTCACGGAAAGGAAAGGCTTATTCGAGACGTACGCTATGCATCAGGTTTTGCTCATAATCTATTAAGTGTAGGCCAACTTCTGGGTTCTGGTTTGATTGTTCATTTTGAAGATAATGAGTGCACTATTAAAAGAAAAACTGGTGAAGTATTGTTCCAGGCCCCTATGACAGAAAACAGAATGTTTCCTATAGATTTCTCTTGTGCAGAATTCTATGGAATGATGAGAAGCAACTGCGTGAACACAGATACATGGCATCACCGTTATGGGCATTTGTATGTAAAAGGCTTGCAACTGCTTGCAAACAAAGAAATGGTAAAAGGCTTACCAAACATCAAAGATCTTTCTCGTGTGTGTGAAGGGTGCGCTTTTGGTAAGCAAACACGAAGAACGTTTCCTGTGGGGCAAGCAAAAAGGGCTCAAGAAAGGCTTGAACTGGTACATGCAGACATATGTGGCCCGATGAAGATCGAGTCTCACGGAGGAAAAATTCAAGGCTTTGACAGAGAAACAATGTAATGGGAAGCTGAAAACTCTAAGGACGGATAGAGGTGGCGAATTTCTTTCCAAAGAATTCATCAACTTTTGTGATGAAGAAGGAATCAAGAGAGAATTGACAGCACCCTATACCCCTGAACAGAATGGTATAGCTGAGCGGAAGAACCGAACCATAGTTGAAATGGCCAGATCAATGCTTAAGTTCAGGAGAATGAAAGACGAATTTTGGGCAGAAGCAGTGGCAACCGCAGTGTACTTGATCAATATATCTCCTACAAAAGCAGTGTGGAATGTCACACCATATGAAGCCTGGTATGAATCCAAACCTTCTGTCGATCATTTGCGTATATTCGGATGTGTATGTTATGCCTTGATACCATCCGGTAGACACAAGTTAGATCAAAAAGCAAAGAAATACGTATTTGTAGGGTACTGTACAAATTCCAAGGCATATAGACTTTTTGATCCAGATAAAAAGTCTATTGTTGTTAGTAGAGATGTGAAGTTTAATGAACAGGAAGGATGGGATACAAGCTCAAGTCAAGTTGGTTCAACCATGGATGTAATGCAAGATGAAGTTCAAGAAGAAAGCATGCAAGAAGAGGTACCAGAAAACTCCCAAGGCAATGGTTCAGACAGCCCTCAAGACACAACACCAAGTAACAGTTCAAAGTCATCGCCAAACGACTCAAGTTGTAATACCCCGGGTAAATCCGTTAATTAAATTCTAGTTCCGTTAAGTTTATTTTCTTTATAATTGATGTTAGGGTAAGTTTAGGAGGGTTTATAAGTTTAAAGGGTAAAAGTTTGACCAAAGGATAAATTAAAGGTGTATTAGTTATTAGTGAGGAGTTTAGGGTGGAAATGGTAAATATATGTAGATATTACCATTTTAGTTTTCTGATATTTTCATATCAGCTAAAGATCAGATTTCAAGTGTGTGTTAGTGTGTGTATTGAGAGAAAAGAAGAAAAGGAAGAAAAGAAAGCAATAGGACATCATTTGGTGTACTTGGAAGAGATTAAGGTATGTTTTCTTTGTATTTTATGTTTGTAAGTGTTTATGGATGATTGCTATCGGAGTAGAATCATTAAGTTCGTGTCTGAGGTTAAAATCTGTCGAATCTGGGTAAAAATGGGGTAAACCGACAGAGGTGCCCGGATAAGATGAATGTATCCGGGTAGTTTTGTTGAAGGTGTCCGGATGACGTTCTGAAGGTGTCCGGACAGGGTTTTATCCGGGTAAGTCCTTTTTGTTATACTTTTCCGGATGGAATAGGATACCGGATGGCGTCCGGATTACTTTGGTGTCCGGATTCCTTATGCTGTCCGGGAAGTTGTTCTGTCCGGATTAGTCTTGTTGTCCGGATTCTTTGTGTTGTCCGGAAAGTTGTCCGGATACTTTGAGGTTTCCGGATAACTTGGCTGTTTGGGTAAACTTTGAGGATAAAAGTTATGTAGATGTATCTAGAGTCCATAACCTGCTAGTAAGTCTTATACATAAGTTGGTAAGGAGATATTTGTATGTAAATGGTTTCAGATTCTGAGGTATTTGGATAAAGGATCGGCTAGCTCGGAGAAAGGCTTGGAAGCGTATTTTAAGCATTCAAGGTGAGTTTTGATGTAAAACGTTTTGAACTGGAATACATATGTGTATAAATATATATATATATGAGATGATTATGTGGTAGGAATATGATTATGTGTATATAAATGACAATATGATGTAATGAGATATATATTGTATTTATATAAGCTTTGCACTACACGAGTGCACTTGTTGCCGGGTTCCGGTGTGCGGACCGGTGTGTAGCCGGGTTCCGGTGTGCGGACCGGTGAGTAGTCGGGTTCCGGTGTGCGGACCGACAGGTAGCCGGGTTCCGGTGAGCGGACCGGTTGTTGATTTATTAGTTGGCTTGCTACCAACTAATATGGCCATTTGTGGAGGAATAAGGTGAATGAGATGTACGATGCACGAGTCTGGATTGGTATTTAAATACGTGTGGTATGTTTATATTTTACGAAAGGATTATCAAAGGTTTATCTAAACTATTTTGATACAAAGGATTTACATAAAAGGTTTTATAATGATTTTGGAAAGGACCGGGATTAACTCACTAGACCCGTTTGGTCTAACCCTCATTTTGTTTTCAAAAATATGTTTTCCAGGTTAAGGATCGGCAGGAGAGGATGAAGTGTAGGAAGCTTTTGATGGATGTTAATTAGGAAGCTTTTATATATTTTGTAATGTCAAGACTAATGAGACCGTACTTGGTTTGTTATGTAACTTTTGTTGAAAATCAATGATATGTATGAATGTTATGTATTATGATGTATGTTATGGGATTTGGGTCGTTACACAAGTGAAGAAGAAGTTGTTCTAAGAAGAAGTGAGCGTGGTAGAATACCAAAACGCTCATTTGATATTAAAAAAAAATTGTGACTTTGCATTGTTTGCTGGAGATCCAGTAACACCAAGAGAAGCAATGACAGCCGAAGTGTGGAAGAAAGCCATGAACGAAGAAATTCAGGCAATTGAGAAGAATGGAACTTGGAAACTTGTTGATCTGCCTGCAGGAAAGAAGGCAATCAGTCTTAAATGGATTTTTAAGACCAAGTATCACGCAGATGGAACAATCCAAAAGCACAAAGCAAGGTTAGTAGCCCGAGGATATGCACAAGAATACGTAGTAGATTTCGAAGAGACCTTTGCTCCAGTGGCGAGATTCGAGACTGTGAGAATCATTCTCGCACTTGCAGCTCAAATGGAATGGAAGGTTCATCAGTTCGATGTAAAATCCGCTTTTCTAAATGGAGAGCTCAAGGAAGAAGTGTATGTGCAACAACCAGAATGTTATGAGGTTCCAGGAGAAGAAAACAAAGTGTACAAACTCGAGAAGGCGTTGTATGGGTTGAAACAAGCCCCTCGAGCTTGGTACAACAAAATAGACGAGTTCTTTCATGAGCATGGATTCAAGAGAAGTCTCAACGTACCAACCTTATATGTGAAGAAGCAAGGAGATAAAGACATCATTATGGTAAGTCTTTATGTGGATGATATGATTTATGTTGGTTCATCTGCACAACTTATTTCAGAATTCAAAAATGCTATGGAGAACAAATTCGAGATGACGGATCTGGGAGAATTGAGTTACTTCCTAGGTCTTGAGGTCAAGCAAATCAAGAATGGCATATTTCTCTCTCAACAGAAATATGCTGTGGATATCTTGAAACAATTTGGCATGACAGGTTGCAAAACCATTGCAACACCAATGAATGTGAATGAGAAACTTGTTACTGAAGATGGAACAGAAATGGCAGATGCAAGAAAGTTCAGAAGCCTAGTTGGACGTCTCATCTATCTCACACATTCAAGACCCGATCTAGCGTATGCTGTCAGTCTGGTTTCAAGGTTCATGCACTGTCCAAGTGTTCATCACTTTGGAGCAGTAAAAAGGATCCTTCGATATGTTGCTGGAACAATCTCTCATGGAATATGGTATTCAAAACAAGAGAAGTTCGAACTAATGGGCTACTCTGATAGTGATTGGGCAGGTTCTCATGAAGACAGAAAAAGTACTACAGGAAATCTCTTCAATTTTGGATCTGGAGCAGTAACTTGGGTGTCAAAGAAGCAGACTACAGTTGCTTTATCTTCTACAGAAGCCGAGTATGTTGCTGCAACAACAGCTGCTTGTCAAGCAGTGTGGTTAAGAAAGCTATTAGGAGACTTGGATCAAGAACAAAAGAAGGCAACTGTGATTTTATGTGACAACGTATCAGCAGCAGCCATGACCAAGAATCCTGTGCTCCATGGAAGAACAAAACACATTGAAATCAAACATCATTTCATCAGAGATTTGGTGGCCAATGAAGAAATTAAGCTGGAATTCTGCAGAACTGATCAACAGGTTGCTGATGTGTTCACTAAATCACTTCCAAAAGGAAAATTTGGAGAACTCCGTGATCAGTTAGGAGTTGTCAACTTCGAATCAAGGGGGAGTATTGAGAGTTGAATGATTCAAAGTTGCTGCTGAAGTAAAGGAAGATCTTGGTTGATTTAGTCTTTTATTTTATCTTTTCTGATTTCTAGTCGTTAGTTGCTGATTTCTTTCCTGATTTGTTGCTAAGTTAGTTGTTCTATGTGAAGCCTATAAAAAGGCCCTTAGTCTTTCAATAAATATAACCTTTTGGCACCATCAAATACTTTCTTGCTCTATCAATTTCTAACAAATGACTCATGGCTTCTAGCTGAGCGAAGAAGCCTATTTCTGACCCAATAAGCCATTTCTGAACAACAATGTATGGCTCAACGAATAAGCAACGGCTACAACCGAACATCCCCTTAGATCTTAATAAATAAATTCATTCTATACTAGATGTATTATAAAATTTTGAATTAATTGTTTTTTTTCAAATTTTGATTTGTTACATATAAATAGGTTCAATTTTTATATTTTATTATCTTATTTACTCGGGTTCGATTCTTATCGATGTATATTCATTATTCAATTTCTAATTCTTGAGATTATATTTTTAACAAGGTAGGGTTTTAAATTAGTAAGAAGGGTTTTTTATATGTCATATAAATAATAGATTAATTCTCACAATTAAGAGTATTATTTAAATCCCAAAAACATGAGTTTATTTAATAAATAATGTCGAGAAAAAAAAGGTTTATAAGCCCATGTTCAAATTTTTGCACAAAACCTCTAAAATATCCGTTATCAAGAAAAACAAAATGCTATCGAGAAACGACTTCGCGCTCCAAAATAACATTCAAAATCTTCCCAGGAACGTAAACTCTTTTCTTGACGGTTTTTCCATCGAGATATTTTGATAGTTTGTCGTCAAGTGAAGCCAGTTTGAAAGCATCATCTTCTGTGCAGGTTACTTCAACTTGTATGGTGCCTCGTGTTTTACCGTTGATCTGAACTGGTAGTGTTATGGTCATATCTTTTAAGTAAGCGGGGTTAGCCTGGGGAATAATTTGAAATTGTAAGCGGATATTCATTTAAATGAAAAAAAAACAAAAAATATAGAAAAAATCGGAAAGTTACCTTTGGGAAAGGCTCGTATGCCAAAGTAGTCGAGTGTCCTAAGCGAAACCACAGCTCTTCAGCCATGTGTGGTGCGTATGGAGATAGCAACAATACGAATGGTTCAACAATTGATTTCGGAAGTTTCTCCCACTAAAAAAAGACAAAAATATGTAAAAATATATGAAGTCAATGTAAAAAAAGACAAAAATATGTAAAAATATATGAAGTCAATGTAAAAAAAAAGACAACAATTAAGAAGAGACCTTATATGCAATGTTAACAAACTCCATCATAGCAGAAATACCAGTATTGAATCGTGTTGCTTCAATTTCATCGGTCACCTACATCATTCAAAAACACCATCTTATAATAAGATGTCTTTTTAAATCCATGACCTTCTGACAACTATTTTTTAGATCCGTGACCTTCACTTCTGACAACTGCTTTTTCCGACAAGTGCTTTTTTCAATCCATGACCTTCTTCCGACAAGTGCTTTTTTCAATCCATGACCTTCTGACAACTGCTTTTTAAATCCATGACCTTCTAACAAGTTTCTAGGCATTCTTTTTGTTAAGTAATGACATTCTCACACGGTTATGGATTGGTCATTTAACCAAGAACCCATAATAATATGCATTAAAATTTCAATAGACTCGAGTTTGGTTTGTTACCTTCTCGATACATCTATGTAAAGATTTAAGTTGTTCCAGAGACGGGTTTTCGTCAACTGCCACTGTTTGATTCCCGTATGTTCCATCAGATAACGGTGAACCAACAATCAATCTCCAAGATCTCCCTAAAAAACGATAAACGCCTTCAATGCCACTAGTATTCCATGTTTTTGAGTCCCTGAAAACGCAATGCTGTTTAAGTCAATTAAGTCAACACGACCACAGGTATTTCAAAACCGAAAATTTAAGACTTGCTGCTACCTTAATGGTCCCATGAACATTTCGTATAGTCTAAGAGAGTCTGCACCGTATTCTGATACAACATCATCAGGATTAACGACGTTTCCCCTACTTTTACTCATCTTGTGGGCCCGAGCAACCAACTGGATACTGGGATTATCTTTCAATACGAATGAATTACCAGATTTAGTAACCTACCAAAAAAAAGGTTTTATATATAAATCAGCAAGATCATAAGATCACATGTTGACAGCAACTTGCCATTGCAATAGACTCTTGTTTTTTTCAAATACCTAAAATACCCTTCAATAAAGACAGTACAGAAATCTCAATAGCATTGGTTTACTTATGATGTTAATCAGTAAATATGTAACTTTAACATGAACATTTCCCAAAAAGGGAAGTATGACGATATTTATAGATAACAAATGCATACTTGTTCCTCAGCTATCCTTTCTTGCTTAAGCTCTCCAAGTGCATCAATGGAATCTGCAGAAACAAAATTTCCATTTTGATCTTTGCAAGCCATGTATTGTACCTGCAATCTGTCTCGTTAAGAATCAACGAAAGCTAAAAGTCAACATGTTGACCGAGAAGGTTTTACTTACTTCTCCGAGGATGATCCCTTGATTTATGACACATTTAAACGGTTCTTTTGTCGACACAACCCCAATATCATAAAGAACCTGAATGGTGAATGCAAAAAGTCAGCAATGAAATGTTACAAGGATACACATAGTTTAAAGCAAGAGTTTGACTATTTTATGAAATATCTGAAATACCCCTGAATAAAAACAAAATAAAAGAACATTATCAATTTTCAATGAACAAAGGGATTAGTTTTTCTCTTACAAACCTTGTGCCAAAATCTTGAGTAGAGCAAATGAAGAACAGCATGTTCAGCACCTCCAACGTACACATCAACTGGACCCCAGTACCTGCAGTTTGCAATAACAAAAATGGTGTATTTGATTTGATTATGAAGAATTTCCTAAATTCTCCTTTGGAAAAAGAACATTAACAAACAGAAAACTTTCGGCAAGAAAAGATTGATCTTACATTTCCTTTTTCTTGTCAACCAACTGTGTTGAATTTTTAGGATCCATAAATCTTAAATAGTACCTGTACATCAGTATACAATCTATGAAGGTTAATAATGTAACTTGAAGAGAGATGCCATTCAAAGGTTATTAGCTACAGTAATTTGTAATAATCAGAAATAGGCTAATAAGTGACTTTACCGACAAATCTTCCAAAGAATGAAATGTAAACTTATTTGTGTAGGGATAGTTTAGTCAATCCTCATTTTTAGGGTTCGGGTTGATTTAAGAAAATATTCTTGTAGTATTGGTTAGCTTGTAGGATGGGAACAAAAAAAATACCAGCAAGAACCAGCCCATTGCGGCATAGTGTTAGTTTCACGTCTAGCTGGCTTTCCAGAAGAAGAATCTACGGTCTTAACCTGAAAACCAGCAAATGGAATCAATTAATGGAACATTCTCATAAGTAAATGGCACCCATAAAATGAAACGTTAAAGGGCTGAACAAATAGGGCCATCTTTATACCTAATGTAAACAAAGCAAACAAGAGATAAAAAGGGTACCCATGACACCGCTTTTGAAAGTGGGGGATCCCCTGTGCCAGTTGGAGTGAAATCATCGAGCTCAGGAAGGGTAAGTGGAAGTTCAGTTTCGGAAATCGGAACAGTTTCACCGTTATCATCCAAGAATACAACAGGAATTGGTTCTCCCCAATAACGTTGCCTAGCAAAAAGCCAGTCTCTCAACTTGTAATTTACCTGAAACAACCACACCAATCATCTTGATGGTCATTTTTTGTTATTACTACAAAGGTTAAATAGGTAATTGCAACTTGCAAAATTACCAAAAAAGGAAATACCTTTCTATTTCCGTTTCCAGTGTTCTCTACCCATTCAATGACTTTGGCAGCAGCTTCTTTACTATGCAATCCATTGATGTTGAGGCCCGATGTAGAACTTGATGAATTTATCACATCACCTTCTCCAGCATAAGGCTTTTCAAAATCATCAGACCGTTCATCTGAAGTCACCACCCAATGTATCGGGATATTATACTTTAATGCAAACTCATGGTCACGTGAATCATGAGCAGGAACAGCCATTATTGCCCCAGTGCCATAGCTGCAAAAACCATTGATTTTTAACCCAAAACTCCAATAAAGATAATAAATAAATTAATAAATAAATACCAAGACAAACCCACCTCCCTAAAACATAATCAGCAACCCATATTGGTATGGCTTCCCCATTTACTGGATTTCTAGCATAACAACCGCTAAAGACTCCAGACTTTTCCTTCTGAAGCTCAGTTCGCTCAAGATCGCTCTTTCTAGAAGCAACCTCTTTGTATTCTTCCACCTGTTATCAAGATAATTTCTCCTCTAAAGATTTATAACTACATAAACCCAAAACTTTATGGCACAAAAAGAAAAAGGGGATATGAGTGTACGATATTTTGTTGGGTCTCGGATACCACAGACGACAACAAGGAATGCTCTGGTGCTAGAACTAGATAACTGCATAATAAGATCAAGTAATGAGAATAGTTTCATTTATATTGAATAAAATGAACAAAGATCAAGAGCAAGGAGCACAAAGATAATACGTTACTCCAAATATGGTATCTGGTCTCGTCGTGTAAACAATAATTTTTTTATCTGTATCTTGACCATCTCTACTCAAAACACAAAATTCCACCTCTGCCCCTTCTGATTTTCCTATCCAATTTCTCTGCATTTCCTTAATACTCTCCGGCCAATCAAGATCATCCAAATCTTCAAGAAGGCGGTCTGCATATGCGGTTATCTTGAGCATCCATTGCCGCATCGGCTGCTTGGTCAGAAACAATGAACTGTAAAATTACGAAAACATCCAATAAAGAGGCATAAGAAAAGTTTCAAAAGCCCAAACGATGAAAAATATCACAAACCAGATCACCAGCATACCTTTCTTATAACGGGATGACCACCGCGTTCGCTCACACCATCCACCACTTCTTCATTTGCCAACACAGTGCCAAGTGCCGGGCACCAGTTGACCGGTACCTCAGCCTAAATTGTGCATGAAAAAACAGGATTAAAAAAAGTTTTAATTCCTCGTAAAACCATGAATAATAATCTCGGATAAAAACTTTTCCTGACCTGATACGCCAGTCCTTTCTTCAGAAGCTGAAGAAAGATCCATTGTGTCCATTTATAATAGTCTGGTTCTGTTGTGGAAATTTCACGATCCCAGTCAAATGAGAAACCTAGAGATTTAAGCTGAAAATCAAAACATGGATATCAATGCATTGACAAAAAATAAATTCTTGAAAAGTTATAAATAGATGCCTTAAAAAATAGAGTAATGCTATATACATAGAGTGGGTTCTCATCAATACATAAATGCCCAACAAAACAAAACAAAAGATGAAGAATTTAACCAAAAAAAGAAACAAGAAAACCATTTGCAATCAAGTTAAGAGTGAGTTACCTGAGTACGGAAACGGTCAATGTTCCTTATGGTTGTGGTCTTTGGGTGAGTACCTGTCTGGAAAACATCAAACAATGACCTTTAACAACCTTTATAACATGTTCTTGAAAATATAACCTTCATGAGAGGATAATAAGAGTGTGAGTTGTAAACTTATTCATTTAAGAGAACCGCACACCTCAATGGCATATTGCTCAGCAGGCAACCCAAATGCATCCCATCCCATTGGATGCAGAACATTGAAACCTTGCATCCGTTTAAATCTAGCAAGAATGTCGGTGGCAGTGTATCCAAGAGGGTGACCAACATGTAAACCAGCTCCACTGCAACAAAGATAACACAGAAACTAAGGACATATAAGGCTATAATGACATTTCATGCAAGCCAGAAACTAAGAATCGTTATCCCCACAATTCTGGCATCTAACTAACTAACCAACAACTGATCTTGAGAGAGATCAAAAATATAGAATCTTGTGGGACCTAAATCAATAGCATCAATACTTTTAACAATGAGTTCTATTCCAAGTAATTCATATGGCGTTTCATATAGCTTATCAGTTTCTTTATCCAATGTTATAAATTAGAATATATCAAGTGTGAGCTGAAATCAGTCCACTTGCCTCAAAATCCAAGCTTTCTAACTTTGTTGACTGATTACAATAGTTGCACGTAGTACCGTTTTACTTATCTCTATAGATTTAACTAAATTCATATAATCCCAAAACCGAATAAGATATATACAGATATGAAATTTTCCCTAATCAAACATCTGAGCATTGCTTTACAGAAAATTTGCAAAAAGTGCCCAATAAGATAGTAAATAAGCACGATACCTGACGCTTAATCGATTCATACCTTGGATAAGGGAACATATCAAGAACGTAAAACTTAGGATTAGAGGTGTCAATTTCATCATCATCAGGTGTACGGAACGTTCGATTCTCATCCCAAAATTTTTGCCACCGCGGTTCAATTTCGTGAAATGGATATGCCCTAACCTTAACAACTTCCTTTGAATTTGATTGCTCACTAATACTCTCACTGTTGACACAATTACACACTCGAAATCCAAAATACTTTCGTGAAGCATTGGAGAAGGTAGGAGTGGAGGAATGGTTAGGTGGTGGAGAGCGTCGGTGGGAGGAGAATAGAAGACTCCGTCGGTGGTGGTGGTGGTTGAGATAAGTGAGTGGTTGCGGAGGAAGAAGCCATTGAATTTGAATCATTGTTGTGTAGCAGGAAAGAATAGAGATGTGAGATGAGAGTGTGTGTGTGTGTGTGTGTTTGGGGATGTAGAGAAGAAGATAATACTATTTGGCGCTAAAAGAGGTTGGGCCTTATCTACGTTTTAATTGGGCCATGTGTTTGGGCTTCAAAAATCAGGCCCGAAAATAACATTGCCAAATTTTAACAAAAAATCTCTGTGTTAAAGAAAAAACGAAACAAAATAACAGTAGAATATAGAGAGGGAATATATTTTTCTCATTAATCATAAGCACTTTAAATAGGGAGAATTACATAGAGATCATGATAAGCATGGAAGGAGATTTACTCCACAAATAACTCTTAATAGTTTGTATTTATCATTATCACTATATTTATCTCTATCGTCATATCCTTTAGACGATGACACACTTATCTTACAATACCCCCCCTTGTGCTGAGTCAAAGAAGTGGGGTGCGCAATTGTTGCCTCGTTAAAACCTTACGCCAAAATAAAAATCTAGTAGGAAAAAAATAACAATAGGACGAAGGAAAAAGTACAATGCACCAGTTTATTTGCAATACATAGACTTTTCCATTAGTCTAATTTTCTCTTAGATTCGTACATCAATCATAAGAGTTAAAGAAAGCATGATGGTATATAAATTGTTGCCTCACTAAAACCTTACACCAAGGAACAAAACCCAATGAGAAAAATAAAACTTTGGTTGAATGAAAGAGCACAACATACCAATATTACATGTATAGTAGACTCCCTCTTTTGTCTACTACTCCCCCTGATTCGTGCACTAATCAAAGAAGGTTGAAAACATTTCCATTTTAATATTATTCTTCATGTTTCCCAAATATGTTTTAAGTATTGATTTGGTAAACAAACATGTCACATTTTTCTCGCATCTTATTCAGTTCACTTGAATCTTGAGGAGAATTTGTTATATAAAATCTTAAACGGAATATGTTTTGTGTTATAACTCTTGATATATCTTACTTTCATTTCTTCGATACATGATGCATTATTTCCACACATGCAAGTTGTATAGTGATTAAACTCAAAATTACTAGCTCCTCTGATATGTGTAATGATAGTCCTTAACCATATACACTATTGAATAGTCTCATGGAGGGTAATATTATTGATAATTTAAGAAGGTAACTATTAAGGGTTTGTTTAGTTTACTTCCAAGCAATTGGAATGTTCCATATGATAATTTCTTAGCCAGTATGGGAACAACCTTTATATGAGTCGAACATATACCTAATATCAATAAATATATACCAAGACATTGTTTGGTGTTTTTCTATAAGAGTCAGTACTTTTGTGGCTCACTATCTAAGTAGGTATTGAAGTTCCATTATCAATCCATTTTTCTCCGTAGGGAAAGTATAGGCCCACGTCAATGGTGTCAAAAGATTAATTTGAAATCATTCCAAGGACGTTGCGTTGGCGCTGAGCTAAATCTAGCTAACAAGTTCAGTGGGAATTACAATATACGATCAAGTGTATTGTGTTCGGTACAATAATGCGCCTATTGTACTTAGGTATGGAATTCCAACTCCTAACACCTCTTCGTCCTCATCCTTTAGACGAAATGGATCTTTCCTTATATCCAACACTTTGACCGATCGTGGGAGTGCTAGTCGAATGCGCTTTGTCCATATTAAGTCGCCTGATCATTTTCTGGACATATGCGGATCGGTGGATTAATTTTCTACAAACTTGGTGTCCTAACTCAAGTGTCTAGACAATACCAAGTTTTCCCAAGACCTTTTATCTCAAAATCGGATTTCAAGTAACTTGTGGTTTCTCTTATTTCATCAAGAGTGGCTATTATGTTCATAACATTGACATATGTAACTACTTTGAAAATCTAGAACTTGTTTTCCTAAATAAATACGCCAGGGCACAATTAATCGTTCTTATATCCTTTCCCAATCAAGTATTCATTTAGGCGGGTATACCACATCCGCTTAGATTGCTTTAATATATAAAAGAAATGTTTCAATATTATTGCAAAAACATTTTGTGGTTTAGAGTTACTTGATTTTGGTAATGCAATGTCATCAAACACTTTTATATCTCTAAATCCAGATCCCCATAGAGATATGTAGCAACTACATCCATGAGTTGCATTTACAGTCCTTTAGAAACTACTAGGCTAATAAATTATTCAGACGTCATAACATCCATCATGAGAGAGTAAGTCTCTTCATGGTCAATCCAGGGCGTTGTGAGAAACCTTGCGCCAAATGAGAGTCTTATACATTAGGACTTTATTATTTTCATTACGCTTTCTGACAAAGACTTAGTTATGTCCTGCGGGCTTTACACTTGGTGGTTAGCACTAGCGGACCAAATACCCGATCCTTTGTCAAAGAATATAATTATTTCTGGATTGTTTCTTTACATTTAGGTCAATATGCTCTTTATTGGTATTATTCAACTGAGCGTTGTTCGATGTCGTTGTGCTCTATCATCTTATGAGCAAATATATGTGAATAAATCATCAATGAGTATATATGATTTTTCCATCGACTCATATGTACTCTCATAGTTCATTTAATATTTTATTTATCTCTAGAATCGATATTAACTTCGGAGCGTCCTCCAGTGATGATTTATGGACATAATTATAATTAGAGATAATCTCATGAGAGTTTTATGTATTAATGATAAATGGATGTGCCTTAATATTCTCCTTTAGAATAGTATTCATCGAACCAATTAGCTTCCACCACTTCCATTTGGTAGCTACGACCTCAACCACACCTCCACTATGTGTGATTGCATCACACTTTCCAATGGTGTTGTGCCCCTGTTGGGAACTTTTAACCTTACGGGTATATTAGTAGTTCGTATGTGTGATCTTGTCACTTCTGGAATAACATTTAACGTATCAGGTATCAAATCTGATTCGTTTGACTTCAACTTTACATTGTGAAGTTTGGGGATCAAAATGAGACCGAGTGGCAACATTCTATGACAGTTCCTGTCGTTCCCTTGGAAAATACTTTTTCCTATCTCCCCCTAACGACGGGAAGACTGTCATCAAAGTGACAATCTACAAATCATGCGATATTAGGATCATCCGTCAAAGGTTCTAAATATCGGATAATTATTGGGGATTCATATCCAACATATGATGAATCGTCTTTAAGACCTATTTTGGTATGTTGTGGGGGCGTAGTTGGCACATATACAACACAACCAAACATACATAAATGTAAAACATCAGGCTTATATCCAGTTACCAACTGGTATGTATGAGATTGGTTGGTTGCTAGTGGGTCTAAACACGAATAAGTAAAGTTGCATGTAATATAGCATAACCCCATGCAGATGTGGATAAATTGGTGCGCATAACCAATGCCTTAGTTACCATCTATGTTCTTTTGATGAAAACTTATATCGTTCTACGAGACCATTTTATATATACACATGGGTATAAGAAACTCTACATTAATCTCGATACATATGCAATAATCATCAAATCCTTATGATGTAAATTCTCTAGCATTCTAAGTCATGTAGACTTAATGAGAAAATCAAGGTGGTGAGTCCTTAAACATATAACAAGTGCTAGGAGTGCAACATTTCATGTGGACAATAATATTACACGTGTTGTTGGTCCCGAAGGTGTTATACAAGTTTGTAGAAGTGGGGGGGGGGGGGGGGGGTTGAATACAAACATAAATTTTTATCTTTCTAAATTGTTTATTGATATAAATCAAACAATTTACAGTTTGTTGCGGAACAAGATTAAGTTAAAAACTGTAAAGCCCATGTCCCGGTATGGTTTTTCCTGTTTATTTATTTAATTATTTTATAATTTTCCTCTAAGCAATCTTAGCGGGATGTAACGGAAATGACCAAATGTTATGAGGAGGGACTGTATGGGTTAACTTTTAAAAGTTTTGTAAGAAAAATGGAAGACAGGGACCATTCTTGTTATTCTTTGAAACCTGCATGGGATCGGCCCATAAGGGAGCCGACCCCTTCCCTTTCTCGTTCACTTCTTTCCCACGCAAAGAACAAACCACAAAAACCCTAATCCTCCCCATTCCCCTGCTGCCACCGCCGATCAACCCCACAACCGCCGGCGCCGCTGCTGTTTTGGCCGGCGAGATCGAAGAGCGAGAGAGAGGGAGAGAGAGAGGGAGAGCCGACGAGTGGGTGGAAGAAGGAGTGGGGCTGTGTTGTAGTCGCTACCGGGTTGTCGTCGGGAGGTAAGCCCCTTCTCGTTCTTTCTTTTTGCTTTCTGTTCATCGTCGTCTCGTCGCCGCGAAACCGCCGTCGGCGCAGCCATGGCTGCCGCCGGTATTGCCGCCGTACACCGTCGGTGTGGTGGCCGTGATGGCGACTATGCGGCTGTTGGTTTATGTGTGAGTGCGTGCGGCCCGAACGTTGTTGGTTGGAACGTTCGTTGTTGTCTCGACGGTTTCAAGTACCGAACCACCACCACCGGTGGTGGCTGCCGCCGCCGCCGACCACCACTGTCGGAGGTGGCAGTGGGTGGTGCGAGGTTTGGGTCCAGCCTTAATTACCCGAACCAAATCGTCATTTTATGTGAAAATGTCTTTTCTGCCGCTGTTTTGTTTCGTCCATAACTTTTCCATCGTAGCTCGGTTTGAGGCGAAATCGGTGCCCACGGTTCACATTCTGTGTCGGAATACTTTTTGTGTTTTAGCAAAAACCTGGTTAAGCCTCTAGCTAGGTGCAAAATGGTCGTTTTTGCAGCAGGTCCGAAACTTTCAGCTTTGAGTTTCAGTTTTAGAAAATCCGTATAAAATCATAGGAACCTCGTATGAACGCGTATAATATGTCCCTGGAAAGCTATGACCCAGACCCTTCTGTTTGTGGAATTTAATTTCTGGATTAGTGGGTCTATAGGGGGCTAAACAGGTCTCGAACAGACCTGCAGTTTAGACCGAAAAGCTGAAATGTCACTCTTTTAGTCTTATGATTATTTTTTAGGGTTGGGGCTTCGTGTTGACACTTTGTAGCACTTCTTTAGGTGAAGAGAAGTGAGATTGGAGTTGGCAAGCTCTTGTGGCCATTCGGAAATTTTCTGCATTGATTTTGAGGTGAGTTCTCTCACTACGTAGGATAAGGGTTATATGTGCATTTCTGTAGCTCGTGTGGGCTATCTATTTTGTGGTGTGTGGTACTAGGCTGTGTAGTGTCTAGTATGGACTTTGGGTGTTGTATAAAACTCGGGGAGACAGAGAAATACGTATACGGGTGTCGTACAACTCGGGGAGACCGAGAAATACGTATTCGGGTGTCGTACAACTCGGGGAGACCGAGGAATACGTACATGGGGTTGTATGAGATCGGGGAGACCGATGGTTATATATATGTACAGTTGTTGTTGCATGAGTTTGCCTGTTTAGGATATGTTCTTGAACTGGCATGTGTGGATTAATTGTATTTATCTGTGGTTAGGGGTAGTGTTCATATGATTGCTACCCTATGTTGGTGTTTGAATTCACTAAGCTTCGTGCTTACCCTTTCCCTATAAATTACTGTTTCAGGTGCGAGTGGCAGCAAGGTGTGACGGTACACACTGGCGCGTTGAGAAGACCTTTATCATTTTTATTTTTAGACTTAAGTTTAGACTTATTACATTTTCTGTTGTTTTAATTATAGTTGGTGGTTTAACTTAACGAGGCTTTGCTAAATGTTTAATTGGATCTAATTTCTCATGGTTTATTATTAATAAAATGTTATTTTAAAAGTTCAAATTTATTGTAATTTTTGGGACGTTACAAGTTGGTATCAGAACACAGCTTGAGCGAATCGAACACATTTCGGTGTGTTTGAACTCAAGTTTGCGGCTCGGGATTTTCTTTTCCTTTTAAAATTTTGAGAAAATAAAAGAAAGGGAAAGTACGTTTGAGAAACGGTGACCGAAGGCGCAGTGTGTACAGTCAGCCGATGCCAAGGGAAAAGGTAAAGTACTTAGTGTAATTTATTGCTTTCTAGAACATAGGAGTATGTATGCTAGACTGCTTGATGCTTATTACACTGTATTGCATGTTTGTCACTTGCTAGTAGGAATTTATGCTAGTCTTGATAGGTTGCTAAGTGAATGCCTTATAAGTTGTATGCAGTAGGAACCATATAGCCTTAGAATGTTGGATTTAGTTCTATTGCGCAGCTCTTGTTTGAGTCCAACCGTTGTAGGATAGAATCTTTTATTCGAATGTCTATCTGTTTCACACTGTATGCAACTGTGCATTCGCGAGGCGACTCGTCGTGACTAGTGGGGATTTCGTCATAGCAAGGGTAGTGGGATGGGGTGAATTTACTAGTGAACTAGGAAGAGTGTTGACATATGCTGGTACAGGCATATGGGTTAAACTGTCGGTAAGGGACTACTTGGGCATTCCGGGATGGGACTCGAAACGAGCAAGGATAGGTGTGGAGGATAGTAGTAGAGCTCCTACTATATAAAGCATATGATCCGTGTTCGGGTTGGGAAAAGTCACGGGGAACCCGATGAGTTGAGCGTGAGCGTAGATAGCAGGATTTATTGTGTGCTAATTACTCGTTGTAATATCTACCCAGAATAGCCATCACAGGGAGGAACAACAATAGTGAACCTACTAGTACATGTGTGTACTTGAATTGCTTTGATGTGATGATCGTTGGGGTAGTGATGAAGGTTCTAAACTAGTAGTCGTTGGAATAGAAGGACGATTCTAGTATTAATCACTTGGAGTGACGGTAAGGATGGTGTTTGTTTTAGGTAGACCATTTCGGGTTAAGATGGATGATTGTGCTAGAATCATAGGCTTATAGAGCCGACTTTGATTTGAGGAAAAGTCGTAGGGATTATTTGACGTAATTTCCCAACTTGCCTAAGAGGTTTAAATGTCCGGACGACGATTGTGGACCGGAGAGGTTTGGAGGGGTATGAGTCGAGACGTTGAATGCCGACTAGGTCATGCACAAGGTTTATTTTTAAAATAAAATTGCATTAACTAATTCTTGTGTTTCCAATCCTTATATGGATTGTGTTTTGGAATTTTGGAAAATGTTCAGCACGCACATAAGATTTCGAATTATGGTTTTGAAAGTGCATGAAACCGTTTTATCACGAGAGTTGCAAACGTTGTTAGAAATTGTTTCATTTTGTTATTTTCCAACGGTTCTTTCGGGTAAGATGATATCCGTGTTTTGTGGTGTTTAAAATGTTGGGCAAGTGACTACGGCTTGTGACTTTAACATTGGAACTCCTCCACATATGTTAGAGTTGAGACGGAAAGTTACATTCCACGATGTCTGTATAAAACTATTTTTGGTGATTTGAACAATGTTGTTTTATGGTTTTACCGTGGAAAGAGATTTTGGGATTTTGGCGTCTCATTCATGATTTTGCTTTTAGCAATTTGACTTTGGGGGCACAATGTATGGTGCTATTTATTGACGTAGAGTCATTGAGTTCATTGAGGTTCATGAGTTAAGTTGGGCATTTGGTCCCACTCGAGATTTGTTGAGAAAAGTAATTTTATGCCATAAGGCGACTAAAAAGAAATGCGTTTGGAACTCTAGTGTCGCTTAACTTTTCTTTCAAAAGTTTGTGTTACTAAGTATTTTATTGCAAATAGTTCAGTGTATGGATTGATTTATACGTGACTTAAGGGATGCATGGAAGAATATTTTGGTAACATTTCATAAGGAGTTGTTTGGTGCGCTTTTAGTCAGTTAAATGTTTAGTATCATTTCCATGAAAATGCGCTTTATCGACTTAGGGGTATGCATACTTGGGTAACCTTTGTTCTTGACATTTTGATAAACGAGTCGTGCATGAAAATGTTTTAGTTCCTTCTTGTCGGAATGAAAGACCATTTGGTCAAATGAGTGTTTTAGTGTTGTGAATATCATGCATACGTTTACAATGTGTTATATTTTGAAAATATAAATGCTGCGTAGATTGTTGACTTTCGGTTAATTTAGAATTGCCGATTATTTTTGGGGAGTTAAAAACTTTTGCTTTGGAGGGAACGAGTATTTTGAGCATTTTTGACAAATACATTTTAAACTTTGGTGTTTTGACGTTATATGTCCCAAGTACGAAATGTTGATGAAATGCTTCGTGATGAAGATTTTAGAAAATTCCTTATGGAAGTGTTACCAGTTTGCATGCCTACCCCGATTTAAGGTTTTATAATGTTGTAGTCGATATTTTCAAATGATGGAAACGAATTAGTTTTGTCTTTAAACTTGGAACTCACACAAGTTATTTTGTGTTTTGATTGAGGTGAAATTATGAATCGTTTCCTTGTTTTGTATAATAAACTGACGCACACAAATTTTGATTGGTAAATGTAACGTCCCGCATAACGAAACATACATATAACATACATTCCATAACATGTTTACAACAAAGTACTTCATCTTTCACATTTGGTCCCATCTAAAGTCTGAACATAAAAATTCATTACAACTTGATCCACTTTGAATTACATAGTGATAACAAAAATTATAACTACAAAAGCATCCGTAGCATCATGATGATAATCTTCTCCAAAGCTAGCCAACAAGTATTCTATTTACTTGTTCTTACTGGAATCACCACCTGGAATACATAATTTTTAAAATAGAAAATGAGGGTTAGACCTAAGGGTCTAGTGAGTAAATCCCTGACATTTGTAATTCATTAAAAACTCATATATATAAAACACTATTTATATAAATACAAATACCACACACGTAAGATAATACCAACTAACAATTATTCATCATACCTGTCCCATTCCACCTTATCCCTCCACCAATGGCCAAATCAATTGGTTGCGAGCCAATTTATCACACCGGTCCAAAGCCCGACCACGTATTATATTTTCATATAATACTCACGTAATTATAATATCCCATTATAATCACTCACGTATGACATATTCATACACTTATCACAATTCATTATTCACATATTGTATTCCAGTAAAAATACTCTTTAAAATAAAACTCACCTGATCTTTTAAGCAAGGTCCTTCAAACTTTCTTCAAAATAGATTATCTTTTAACCCAGATCCTTAATATCTGAAACAAATTAAAGCATACATACTCTTTAACACATAAACAGGAAAACCCAACTTTTCGCAACCCACTATTACGAAAAGTTTACTTTTCGCAACCTACAGTTGCGAGTTCCTCACTTTTCGCAACCAACAGATGCGAAAACCTCACTTCTCGCAACCCACAGTTGCGAGTTCCCTACTTTTCGTAACCAACAGATACGAAAACTTAACTATGCGCTTTAGCTGCTTGCGAAAAGTGGACTTTTCGCAACCAAGGCTTGCGAATTCCTACTTTTCGCAAGAACACTGTTCATCGTCTTTTTCAGATAAGTTCAGTTCATTTTCAGGAAATCCAACTTTTCCCCAGATTGCACAAAAATGTTCTAAAACCCTTTTAACACTCTAAATTGCCACTAAAATACACAAATTCATCTAAGATTACTTAAACCCACCTCAAAATCCAAAAGAAACCTAATTCTTATAAAAGAGTGTTTGAATAAGATAATTACCTCTTTGATTTTACTGCACCAATACAAAATTCCAGCTGAAGTGTCTTTAATTCTTCTTCTTCTTCTTCTACGGTTCTTTCTCTTTCTCTCTCTCAGCCGTGAACAATTTCACACACACACATACACTATTTGGGTTCTACTTTACTGTTTCAATTTGAGATATTTCTTCTATTTAGTATACTGAGTCGGTTTGTGTCTTAAAGGTTTGGGTAAAATACCCAACTAACCCTAACTTGCTTTACTTGACAAATCACACCCTTAAGCTTCTATTATAAAATAAAAACTTATCCCTAAATTTCTTAATTCCACAAAATACGAAAATCAAGACTTATAAATTCCAATTTTAAATTAGATAAAATACCTGGTTATTACAACATCCCCCCCTTAAAAGAATTCCGTCCCGGAATTCAGTTAAGAGAACAGATGAGGGTATTTGGCTCTCATTTCCGACTCCGATTCCCACGTCGCATCCTGACCTCGATGATGTTTCCACTGAACCTTTACATGTCTGATTTCTTTGTTCCTCAATACTTTGACTTTGTGATCAACTATAGCTTCCGGTTCCTCCACATAGTTCAGCTTTTCATCAACCTGGATATCTGGTAGAGAGACTGCCTGGTCTGAAGTCACCAAACATTTCCTAAAATTCGATACATGGAACGCGTTGTGAATCCTGCTTAATTCTGGAGGTAAATCTAATCGGTAAGCCACTTCCCCAATTCTTTCAGTAATTGCAAATGGACCAATATACCTCGGACTGAGTTTACCTTGCTTCCCAAAACGTATGACTCCTTTCCAGGGCGATACTTTCAACATTACAAAATCCCCAACCTGAAACTCTAACGGTTTCCGACGTCGATCAGCATAGCTTTTCTGTCTGTCTTGAGCTGTTCTCAATTTATCCCGAATCTGGGTAATCTTATCTGCTGTTAACTGTACTATTTCTGTCCCTGCCAATTGCTTCTCCCCCACTTCATTCCAACATAGAGGCGTTCTGCATTTTCTACCATACAATACTTCAAACGGTGCCGCTTGGATGCTAGAATGATAACTGTTGTTGTAGGAGAATTCTATCAAAGGTAAATGTTTATCCCATGATCCCCCAAAATCCACTATACAAGCCCGGAGCATATCTTCTAAAGTCTGGATTGTTCTTTCACTCTGCCCGTCTGTCTGTGGATGATATGCTGTGCTCAACTTTATCTGCGTTCCCATCTCTTTTTGAAAGCTTCTCCAAAATCTAGAAGTAAAACGACTATCTCGATCGGAAATAATCGAGATTGGAATTCCATGTCGAGTTACTATTTCATTAATGTACAATTTAGCTAAACGTTCCAAGGAATCAGTTTCTTTTATCGGCAAGAAGTGAGCAG
The DNA here is from genome assembly GCA_033807775.1 of Saussurea involucrata. Taxonomy (NCBI): domain Eukaryota; kingdom Viridiplantae; phylum Streptophyta; class Magnoliopsida; order Asterales; family Asteraceae; genus Saussurea; species Saussurea involucrata. The sequence continues at coordinate 151,947,128 of CM066320.1, read as the reverse complement.
ACTTCGTCAATCTATCCACAATCACCCAAATCGAATCGAATCCCTTTGAAGTTCTAGGCAACTTGGTAATAAAATCAGTAGTGATCTGATCCCATTTCCACATTGGTATATCTAGTCGTTGTAACTGGCCAAACGGTTTCTGATGCTCAATCTTTACTTTCTTGTAGGTAGTACAATCTTCCACATACTTAGCAACACTTCTCTTCATTCCCGGCCACCAATAGAATTGTTTCAAATCTCTATACATTTTATTTGTACCTGGGTGAATATAAAATCGAGATTGATGAGCCTCTTGTAGTACACGATCACGTAATCCACCCAAACAAGGTACCCAAATTCTGTTTCCCATACACAACAACCCACGGTCATCTTTCCCAAGCAGTGTTGATATCCCAACCAACCGTTCTGACTTCAAACTTTCTTCTTGATAAGCATCTATTTGGCATTTCAATAATTCGTCAAAAATATTTGGAAGCAGTTCAGCTCGAAGAGATATTGCTTTTATCGTTCCACTCCTTTCTTGACGACTTAGCGCATCTACCACCACGTTCGCCTTCCCGGGGTGATAAAGGATTTCACAATCATAATCATTTACCAATTCCAACCACCTTCTTTGCCTCATATTCAGTTCCTTCTGATCAAAAAGATGTTGGAGACTCTTATGGTCAGTGAAAATTTGACATTTAGAACCATACAGATAATGTCTCCAAATCTTCAAGGCAAAAACAACTGCTGCTAGTTCCATATCATGAGTAGGATATTGTCTTTCATGATCCTTCAGTTGACGAGAAGCATAAGCAATCACCTTTCCACGTTGCATAAGTACACATCCCAAACCCAGCTTAGAAGCATCACTGTAGACCACAAAATCATCTGAACCTTCTGGCAATGCTAATATCGGCGCGCTGCAGAGTTTCTCCTTCAATATTCTGAATGCCTCGTCCTGTTCTGCCTTCCATTCAAACTTTAAATTCTTCCGAGTCAGCTTGGTTAATGGTGTCGCGATTCGAGAAAAGTCTTTTATAAATTTCCGGTAATATCCAGCTAGACCCAGAAAACTGCGTACTTCGGTTGCTGTCTTCGGCGGTTCCCATCTTTCAATTGCTTCCACTTTCGCTGGATCGACTTGTATACCCTTCTCTGAAACTACGTGACCCAAAAACTGAACTTCCCGCAACCAGAATTCACATTTAGAGAACTTAGCGTACAACTTTTCTTTCTTCAATAACTCCAAAATCAAACGAAGATGTTGCGCATGATCCTCTTGGGATCGGGAATAAATAAGTATATCATCCATAAACACAATGACAAATTTATCGAGATAAGGCTTACATACCCGATTCATTAGATCCATAAAAGCGGCTGGAGCGTTCGTCAATCCGAAAGGCATTACTAAAAATTCGTAGTGGCCGTATCTTGTGCGAAATGCAGTCTTTAAAACATCCTCCTCCTTAACCTTCAACTGATGGTAGCCAGATCTGAGATCAATCTTGGAGAAGTAACAAGCTCCAACTAATTGATCGAAAAGATCATCAATTCTTGGAAGTGGATACTTGTTCTTGATCGTGCGCTTGTTCAACTCCTGATAATCGATACACATTCTCATTGAACCGTCTTTCTTCTTCACAAATAAAACTGGTGCACCCCATGGCGATGAGCTGGGTCTGATGAAGCCCTTATCAGATAAATCTTGAAGCTGTGACATCATTTCTTTCATTTCTGGTGGTGCTAATCTGTACGGCGCACGAGCGATGGGATCGGCTCCAGGTACCAGGTCTATTCCAAATTCTACTTGCCTAACAGGAGGAAGACTATTCAAGTCTTCAGGAAAAACCTCTGGGTATTCACTAACAATGGAAATATCTTCCAGCTTACACTTTTCAGGCCTACTATCTATCACATAGGCTAGATAGCTAGAGCAACCCTTATTAACACATTTACGGGCTTTTACCATAGATATAAGACTGGACTGATGATTCTTTCGATCTCCATAAATTACTACTGATCTCTTACAATGGAAATATCTTCCAGCTTACAATGGAAATATCTTCCAGCTTACACTTTTCAGGCCTACTATCTATCACATACAATGTATTCACTAACAATGGAAATATCTTCCAGCTTACACTTTTCAGGACTACTATCTATCACATAGGCTAGATAGCTAGAGCAACCCTTATTAACACATTTACGGGCTTTTACCATAGATATAAGACTGGACTGATGATTCTTTCGATCTCCATAAATTACTACTGATCTCTTATCGGGTAAAACGACATGGATTATTTTCTTATTACAAACTATGTTGGCCTGATTCTCAGCTAGCCAATCCATTCCTACTACCACATCAAATTCAATCAAGGCTATTGGGAACAGTTGTATCGGTACTCCACACCCCTCTATGTCTATCATACAACAATCATAAATCTCTTTAACTGCCACTTGCTTATCATTTGCAGTATCTACTAATAAGGCATGTTTTAACATTTTAGGCTCTAAATGCATGTGAGCAGCAAAAGATGGAGACACAAAAGATCGGTTTGCACCAGAATCAAATAACACTTTAGCACGCGTGGAGTTTATGAAAAATGTACCTGTGACCACATCTGGAGTTTCCTCCGCCTCTTTCGCTGTCATTTGAAATGTACGACCCCTCGTTCTGGGCGGTTCTATTCTTGGAACCACTGGTCTAGTAATGGCTGGCTTCCCCGATGTACCCCCAGATTGTATTCTACCCCGCGGACAATCTGATTGAAGGTGATCCGGAGAATTGCACAAAAAGCAAAATCGTGTTACTCGACAATCCTTTACAACATGCCCAGTTTTCCCACATTTAAAACAAACCCGCGATTCCACTTGACAATTTCCCTGATGGTAGCGATTACATTTCGGACATGGTCTTTCCGCTGGTCGGAACGACGGACGGTTATCAAACCTCTGGAATCTAGACCTCTTTGGATCCTGTGGCGGTCCTTCCCATTTCCTTTTCCCCAAGCTCTTATCACCGGCATCCCTTTTATTATCTCTTTCCACATTCTCGGCAGCATCCACCGCAGCTGTAAAAGTATCTGGCCTTGTTGCAGTCACCAATCTTCGAACTTCTGAATTTAACCCATAAATAAACCTCTCCATTTTCATCTTTTCTGTAGCAACATAATATCCTGCAAAACGAGACTTCTCCAAAAATCGTGCAGTATAATCTCTAACCGACAGATTTCCTTGTAGATTCATGAATTCTTCTTCTAACTGTCTGACAGCAGCTTGTGGGCAGAAGTGCGTTGTGAAAGCTAACACAAATTCCTCCCATGCAAAAGTAGTGTAAACATCTGTTCCTCTTGATTCTATATGAGCCTCCCACCAATACAGAGCATCCCCTTTCAGCATCGCAGCTCCATAAAGCACTTTGTCTTCTTCAGCACACTTACACGTCTTGAAGATGGCCTCTAGTTCTTTCAGCCACCTCATCGCCTTTACTGGATCTCGGTCTCCTGAGTATGTAGGGGGCTTACAACTAAGAAACATTTTATAGTCACACCTTTTCATCATCGGTAAGATAGTAGAAGTAAGTGGTATTTCAACTTCGTGTTCCGGATTTGATCTTTCAGTTTCATTGTGGCGATTATGTTCAAACATAGCTTGTATGTTATCTTGTAACCTTCCCATTTCTGCCATCAAATCGTCCCGTGTAACAAACTCTGTGCCCTGTGGTTGTGTTCTTCCTCCAGTTCGGCCCCCAGTTCCCCTTCCGGTACTGCCTCTACCACGATCTCCTCCTCTTCCCCCTGTTCCTATTGGTGGATTCCCTCCACCCGAATTCCTTCCTCCTCTTTGATTCCTTTGTCTAGTGCCACTTGCCATTCTGTAGATTCAAACAAAGTTAATATACACATAAGCACATACCCTATATAACAAGGTATTCCAGTTCAAACATGCACCTGTAAAATCATAATTACACTGGCCTGGTGTAATTTGAAATTACCTTACATGATGTTCCTTCCACCTTTTATACTTAGCATCCCCAGGTTCTAAAAATAATAGGGACATCCTACTTCACATGCAGTTTAAGTCTAGGTACAGATACTAATACCTAAATCACTTAAACTAGGGCTCTGATACCATCTGTAACGTCCCGCATAACGAAACATACATATAACATACATTCCATAACATGTTTACAACAAAGTACTTCATCTTTCACATTTGGTCCCATCTAAAGTCTGAACATAAAAATTCATTACAACTTGATCCACTTTGAATTACATAGTGATAACAAAAATTATAACTACAAAAGCATCCGTAGCATCATGATGATAATCTTCTCCAAAGCTAGCCAACAAGTATTCTATTTACTTGTTCTTACTGGAATCACCACCTGGAATACATAATTTTTAAAACAGAAAATGAGGGTTAGACCTAAGGGTCTAGTGAGTAAATCCCTGACATTTGTAATTCATTAAAAACTCATTTATATAAAACACTATTTATATAAATACAAATACCACACACGTAAGATAATACCAACTAACAATTATTCATCATACCTGTCTCATTCCACCTTATCCCTCCACCAATGGCCAAATCAATTGGTTGCGAGCCAATTTATCACACCGGTCCAAAGCCCGGCCACGTATTATATTTTCATATAATACTCACGTAATTATAATATCCCATTATAATCACTCACGTATGACATATTCATACACTTATCACAATTCATTATTCACATATTGTATTCCAGTAAAAATACTCTTTAAAATAAAACTCACCTGATCTTTTAAGCAAGGTCCTTCAAACTTTCTTCAAAATAGATTATCTTTTAACCCAGATCCTTAATATCTGAAACAAATTAAAGCATACATACTCTTTAACACATAAACAGGAAAACCCAACTTTTCGCAACCCACTATTACGAAAAGTTTACTTTTCGCAACCTACAGTTGCGAGTTCCTCACTTTTCGCAACCAACAGATGCGAAAACCTCACTTCTCGCAACCCACAGTTGCGAGTTCCCTACTTTTCGTAACCAACAGATACGAAAACTTAACTATGCACTTTAGCTGCTTGCGAAAAGTGGACTTTTCGCAACCAAGGCTTGCGAATTCCTACTTTTCGCAAGAACACTGTTCATCGTCTTTTTCAGATAAGTTCAGTTCATTTTCAGGAAATCCAACTTTTCCCCAGATTGCACAAAAATGTTCTAAACCCCTTTTAACACTCTAAATTGCCACTAAAATACACAAATTCATCTAAGATTACTTAAACCCACCTCAAAATCCAAAAGAAACCTAATTCTTATAAAAGAGTGTTTGAATAAGATAATTACCTCTTTGATTTTACTGCACCAATACAAAATTCCAGCTGAAGTGTCTTTAATTCTTCTTCTTCTTCTTCTACGGTTCTTTCTCTTTCTCTCTCTCAGCCGTGAACAATTTCACACACACACATACACTATTTGGGTTCTACTTTACTGTTTCAATTTGAGATATTTCTTCTATTTAGTATACTGAGTCGGTTTGTGTCTTAAAGGTTTGGGTAAAATACCCAACTAACCCTAAACTTGCTTTACTTGACAAATCACACCCTTAAGCTTCTATTATAAAATAAAAACTTATCCCTAAATTTCTTAATTCCACAAAATACGAAAATCAAGACTTATAAATTCCAATTTTAAATTAGATAAAATACCTGGTTATTACAGTAAACTTTGTTCCATACCATTTGGATGGTCAGAAAATAATCTTGAGTAAATTGCCGTTTGGGCTTCTTTTGATGTACGTGTGAAAATTGTTGCACACCGTTTGAATTGAGCAGTTACCTTGCATGCATGTCATGAGTTAATCCATACCAGAACCATGGTGGTTCATTTTAAAGAAATTATTTATTACGCTTTGCGTTTTGTGAGTACACTGAACTGCAATAGAATGATTTTTAACATGATTTTCATAAGTGGGACGAGCGTGTCCCTTTGTGCGTAACTACCGAACTGATAATAGTAGTTTTATTGTATACGAGCTATTTGGGATGAAAAATCTTGGTGTTGAAAATATTTTGTAAACGATTTTGTAAACCATTTGGGAAATGCACTTTTAAGTGTTATGTGTCATTTTGAGAATTATAAGGGTGTGAGTCCTTTGGGAAAACTTTTTTTTAAAAAAAAAACCGTGATGAGTTTTGGGGTTAATGTTGATTTTAGAGTATTGCTTGCTTAAACATTGTTTAAACGCGTTTTTTTTACCGACATATGGGTCTAGCAAGCGTGGAGCATTTTGCTCGGTTTTGACTTTGAGATAGTCATGGGTCAATTGCCCGGTTTTAATGGCTCGGTGTGGAGTCTTGTTGATGGGTTGCTTTTGTTGCACTGTTTTGCATTTATTGCACGTTGAGTATTTACATGCTTGGGTGAGTGAGTCATCCCGAGATTGGCATATTGTTGGTAGACTGTATTGCATTGGATCCATAGGAATAATAGTCAGTCGGTAGTAATGGTGGGTTGGGTATCTCGGGGTGGGACCCCAGTATTTATGTTTTAGGACCTTGACTTTCCAGTAGGCACTAGGAGGTTATAGTATTGAACAGTTACCTTGGGGGGGTAGACGTCGAGGTATATCCTCAATACGGTGTAACTTGGCTTCGTAGAGCAAGTGTGGAAGATACGTCGACGGTGGAAGGTGGGGTATTCCACGCGTGTTGGTACTGTAGGCCGAATAGTATCGGTTAAGGGAATGATGCCCTTTGTAATTAAGAGAATAAATGTGCAGTAACATTCTGAGGTAAGTGGTATATTTAGGTGTCGACTTTTGGGCTTGAGGCCAAACACCTTTAGCGTAATCGGAGAATTGTAGCCGATTTTAAAATAATTATGGTGATGGTAGTAGTAACCCTGAAATGCTCACTTGTGATGAATGGTTATGGTGGGATGACCTTCGTGGGTGATTATAAATTTACTGGTTTGATGATTCATGTGAAATAAATTTTGGGAGTCTATTAGAACTCGTGGAAGTTAATCGACAGTTAATGGTAGGAATGATCGGATTCGAGAATCCTGTAGGGTATATTGGTGAGCAACTTTAGAATGGTTAGAGCTTGAAATTGAATCGGGATGTATGGAATACCTAAGGTTGGGGAACAACCGAAGTCGTTTGACTAGGAATGATTCCAGTTGTTGGAGTGTTCTTCCGATCATAATTTCAGTGTCCTTGAAGGAGTTTTGTTGGTAAGAAAAGTATTCGAGAAATTTTAGACGGTGTGAGAAATTTAGATTCCAGTTAGGAAAAGTTCAGTGGCAGCACCGAAAGGGTTTCGAGTGGACTTGGGAACCCGAGGTTGAGATGCGGGAGAACTATTCGGAGCTATTTGCGGACGTAGACTTCGAGGACGAAGTCTAATTCAAGCAGGGGAGAGTTTTAAAGCCCATGTCCCGGTATGGTTTTTCCTGTTTATTTATTTAATTATTTTATAATTTTCCTCTAAGCAATCTTAGCGGGATGTAACGGAAATGACCAAATGTTATGAGGAGGGACTGTATGGGTTAACTTTTAAAAGTTTTGTAAGAAAAATGGAAGACAGGGACCATTCTTGTTATTCTTTGAAACCTGCATGGGATCGGCCCATAAGGGAGCCGACCCCTTCCCTTTCTTGTTCACTTCTTTCCCACGCAAAGAACAAACCACACAAACCATAATCCTCCCCATTCCCCTGCTGCCACCGCCGATCAACCCCACAACCGCCGGCGCCGCTACTGTTTTGGCCGGCGAGATCGAAGAGCGAGAGAGAGGGAGAGAGAGAGGGAGAGCCGACGAGTGGGTGGAAGAAGGAGCGAGGCTGTGTTGTAGTCTTTACCGGGTTGTCGTCGGGAGGTAAGCCCCTTCTCGTTCTTTCTTTTTGCTTTCTGTTCGTCGTCGTCTCGTCGCCGCGAAACCGCCGCCAGCGCAGCCATAGCTGCCGCCGGTATTGCCGCCGTACACCGCCAGTGTGGTGGCCATGATGGCGACTATGCGGCTGTTGGTTTATGTGTGAGTGTGTGCGGCCCGAACGTTGTTGGTTGGAACGTTCGTTGTTGTCTCGACGGTTTCAAGTACCGAACCACCACCACCGGTGGTGGCTGCCGCCGCCGCCGACCACCACTGCCGGAGGAGGCAGTGGGTGGTGCGAGGTTTGGGTCCAGCCTTAATTACCCTAACGTCTAAGACCCTGCTTCGTTAACCCTAGTTGCAACCCTATTGCGAAAAACCTAAACCGAACCAAATCGTCATTTTATGTGAAAATGTCTTTTCTGCCGCTATTTTGTTTCGTCCATAACTTTTCCATCGTAGCTCGGTTTGAGGCGAAATCGGAGCCCACGGTTCACATTCTGTGTCGGGAATACTTTTTGTGTTTTAGCAAAAACCTGGTTAAGCCTCTAGCTAGGTGCAAAATGGTCGTTTTTGCAGCAGGTCCGAAACTTTCAGCTTTGAGTTTCAGTTTTAGAAAATCCGTATAAAATCATAGGAACCTCGTATGAACGCGTATAATATGTCCCTGGAAAGCTATGACCCAGACCCTTCTGTTTGTGGAATTTAATTTCTGGATTAGTGGGTCTAGAGGGGGCTAAACAGGTCCCGAACAGACCTGCAGTTTAGACCGAAAAGCTGAAATGTCACTCTTTTAGTCTTATGATTATTTTTTAGGGTTGGGGCTTCGTGTTGACACTTTGTAGCACTTCTTTAGGTGAAGAGAAGTGAGATTGGAGTTGGCAAGCTCTTGTGGCCGTTTGGGAATTTTCTGCATTGCTTTTGAGGTGAGTTCTCTCACTGCGTAGGATAGGGGTTATATGTGCATTTCTGTAGCTCGTGTGTGCTATCTATTTTGTGGTGTGTGGTACTAGGCTGTGTAGTGTCTAGTATGGACTTTGGGTGTTGTATAAAACTCGGGGAGACCGAGAAATACGTATACGGGTGTCGTACAACTCGGGGAGACCGAGAAATACGTATTCGGGTGTCGTACAACTCGGGGAGACCGAGGAATACGTACATGGGGTTGTATGAGATCGGGGAGACCGATGGTTATATATATGTACATTTGTTGTTGCATGAGTTTGCCTGTTTAGGATATGTTCTTGAACTGGCATGTGTGGATTAATTGTATTTATCTGTGGTTAGGGGTAGTGTTCATATGATTGCTACCCTATGTTGGTGTTTGAATTCACTAAGCTTCGTGCTTACCCTTTCCCTATAAATTACTGTTTTAGGTGCGAGTGGCAGCAAGGCGTGACGGTACACGCTGGCGCGTTGAGAAGACCTTTATCATTTTTATTTTTAGACTTAAGTTTAGACTTATTACATTTTCCGTTGTTTTAATTATAGTTGGTGGTTTAACTTAACGAGGTTTTGCTAAATGTTTAATTGGATCTAATTTCTCATGGTTTATTATTAATAAAATGTTATTTTAAAAGTTCAAATTTATTGTAATTTTTGGGACGTTAACCTAAACAAACTATGAGAATCACACATAATTCTTGCACTAGAAATTTAGAGAGAAAGAAGATAAGAAAACTAAGGAGAGTTTTCTTGCACTATGAGGTTCAGCGAGAGAAGAGCCAAGCACTTCAAAAATGAAGTAGGGTTCTCTATTTATACTGCATGCATTTAATGCACGACATTATACCTTTACACGTGGCAACTACTGGTTGGTTACATGAATTTGACTTTAGCAAACATCTTAGTGGCCGCATGATGAACAATGTAGTTGCAGAGTGGTTTGTACGATCCTGGACAAAAGGGATGTCCGTTCTGACAAAATCGTACGGGGGCGTGCAAGGAGATAAGACAAAAGTTGCTTGTAGAACAGGCTTCATGATCAGCGCTCGCTGAATGAATCGTTATCAGCGAATGATAAAGTTCAGCGTCCGCTGAAGTCTTCTACTTGAAACTTCGCGTGGAATGGACGAGTCTTGTCTTCGCTGATATCCGTATCAGGTCACTAGTAGACTTAGTCACTTGTTCTTCAGCTTGGTCTTCGATTTTAGCTTCGAATTTGGTTGACGCGAATCTTGTCTTCAGGGATCATAAGCAACAATTACATGATAAACATTCAGCGATCATCAATGAGTCTGAACAGGCTCAGGGCTCACCGATGTACAGTGTTCGCTGAAGTATAAATTAAAGCTTGTTTTCCTTCAGCGATACTAAGCAGACTTAGTATATTTTTTTGATGGCAAAACATTAATACATATTGTTTACTTACAATTTTCACTAAGTGTTTATCAGGGTCATTATCAAATCACTGAGAGTTTGGATCAACAATCTCCCCCCTATTTGATGATGACATAGCAATAAAATAAAATTGCTAAGTTTAAAAACATAAGGATAAAAAGGACTCATAAAATATTTTTTCCATTTACTGTTTTTCAGGGATCTTTTCTAGTACTGATGGAGTAAAGTACTTTCATTGAAAATTTTCATTAACTTCGTAAAAGATTACAAGGGAAGTGGAAAAATTACAAGTACAAGGAAAAATAATTACAAGTACTAAAAGATACAAGCTGATAAGATAGAAGAATACAAAAAGGTGATCCTATCAGCTACTCAGGTTCTTTCTTGACAAGAAGTTCATCAAGAGTATCAGTTTCTGGAATCATCCAATCAGGGACTATTACTCCCTGATCCTGTTTAACTTTTTCTTCGTGATAGATGAGGGGCTTCAGGAATGATCCAAGGAGGTCACCAATGTAGTCGCACCAATAGAGTAGATCTCTGAGTTGTTCGATGGGAGTTTTGTATAACTCAGAGATACGCTGAAAGTATCTGCGACCGGTGTAATCATAGAAAAAGATACCGAAGGGTTCACTGAGAACTTTACCAGGTACAAAGTCTTCAGCTGGAGGTAAGGAGATGTCGAGACCAGAGAGATCAGGATTGGAACCAAGAACTGCTTCACGAGAGAATTCAATCCATGTCTCGTTTCTTATTGTCGGGCCTGAAGAGGATGAAGTCTTCTTCTTTGAAGTGGTTCTTTTCGGCTGAATGGGTGGAGGAGGTGGAATATCGACCGATGAGGTTACCATATCGATCAGCCTATTTATGGCTTGTTCGACACAGGGCTTGAAGGACGAGCGGGATCGCTGAATTGCGATTCTCATTTCCAACCATTCGCTGAACCCGAGCTTATCCAGGGTTGACATGTAGCAGGTTCTTTTGTCGCCATTTTCTCTGATTATCTGAACATCGACAATCGGTACCTTCTTGACCATTTTCCCTCTTACATTAACAGAGCTTATTTTTTATGGCAAGCTTCTGTAGTGGCACTTCTTCTTACACCAGGCCAATGTGGAGTCATTGACCTTGATCTTTTCCTGATTTTTCTTCTTGGCCTTTTTCATCAGTTCATGCTGAACAGCCAGGGGAAACTTTTTCAGTTATAGATCCTTCACTAAACGTTGGGCTAGTTCAAGAGCATAGTTTTTATCACTAAGCTCAACCTTCAATTTTTCAGCGAGGATTTCATCAGCTTTCAGGGCTTCAGCAATTTCCCTGGATGTGAAGCATCTGAGGTGAGGAGGAACCAAGCGCTGGCTTTCGAGTCTTTGGATCATCGTTGTTTTCTTTCTTTGTTCATCTTCACTTGACCTTTGAGGAGGCAAGGAAGGTCTTCTTGGGTGAGAAACTAGTTCTTCTTCTTCTTCAGCTTGAGCTTCAGTCTCTTCCAGAATAGAGACTGAATTATTGATTCTTCAGCATTGAGCGCTGGGATTATTTGTTGTTGTAGATGAGGAGCTTCAACGGTAGCCTCAAGCAGGGGAGAGGACTAGCTGAAACAAAATGATCAATGAAGTTAGATCATTTGAGGAAAAAATATAGAGAAAGAAGAGAGCTAAGTGTTTAGGGGTTTTAGAAGGAGAAGGGTTGAGATTGAGAAGGGGTAGAGGAGGGATGCAGTATAGGGAAAAATAATGTAGTGTACCTGACAAGTTGGTTTCTTTAACAAAATTGTCAAGTTGCCTTCAGCGACAAGTCCCTTTTGTTTTCCTTGAGGAGCTTTCTTAGCAGGAGACTTTGCCTTGGTTCCCTCAGGATTATCACCTTCCAGAGGGTCCGAAACTTTATTTTCTTCCTCCCCCTCAACATTATGAGGAAGGTCTTCAGTCTTCTTCCCCTCTTCCACTGAATGGATGGGGGAGGCAGCAGCAGCAGCAGAGGCATCAAGGACCCTGTCTTCTTGGCCAGGGTTCCTCGAAGCAGTGGCCATTAACATCTCAGTAGTATCCAACCTGGTTTCCAGGTCTGGAATACGGGATGTGACCAGGATGACAAAGTCAGCGGTCATCCTTAGCAGCTTTCGATCAGATTGGGAGAAGTTGGAGTCAGGAACCGTTGGAGCCTCCATTCGCTCCAGAATCTTGGTGAACATGGCATTGTTATCAACGACATTTTTGGAGAGTCCGCTCACCTCACCTTTTAGACCAGTGAAATCGGTCTTCAGAGTTCCAACCTCACTGCTGAGACTGGTGAAGTTTGTGGAGAGCTCAGCGACGGTGTTCTGCAGGGCTGAGAGGTTGGTGGATACAGAGGTTTCCAATGATTTCACTCCCCCTTGCAGTGAGGATATGTCAGCTTTTGTTGCCTGATCTGCAAGGGTAGTGGAGACATCATTCAGCGTGTTCCCCGTGGTAGTGATCACTGCAGTGTTGTTGGTGATGTTGGTGGAGAGAGAGTCCACTTTTGTGGCGATATCCTTGAGGGATGTGCTGATAGTCCCCAAATTAGGACTTGTAATAGAAAATAACTTGTGGGCTAAGGAAAGCTCAGAAGTTAGGGGTGCAGAGAGGGGTCGTGTTTGGATACCTGTAGGTTCAGGATTGGAGAAGGTGTCGAAGTTTCGAGTCCCTCCCCAGTGTTCCATGTCATTCTCGAAAGAACGAGCAGGGATTGTTGTCGAGGATCCTACAGGTCCTGTAGCGTTTCTGCATAAGAGATTTTGTAGTGTCGCATCTCTATTGTCCATCAGTGGAAAGGATGGCAGTTGGTGCGGTGCTATAGATGAAAGAAGTGGCGGTAGAAGCAATGGTTGAGAAAGGTGGGGTTGTTGCAGCTTCAACGTTGGATGCGCTGGAAATTACCTCTGCAGTGCTTAGAGGCACTGAGGGTATGGGGTCCTCATCCATGAATGTTTCAGAGAACTGAGCCTCTGAAACGGTTACAAAAGGGGTGGCTTCAGCAGATGTGGTGGAGTGGACCACTGAATCAACCATCGCTATCGGTGAAGAGGCCAGCGTGGCGTCTTGAGCCTGAGAAGGCTTGGGTTGCTCCGTTGAGAGCTTCTTGGAATTATGGCTGCCAAGGTGGGTTGAAGAGTGTTTCCTCTTTTTCAGGGAGGAGGTGGTAGTGATCTGGGTATCAGCGGTGGGTATTGCCGCTGTAGAAGTAGCCACTGAAGTAGAAGAAGTAGAGCGAAGAAGAGAGAGAAGGGTAGAAAGACTTACCTCGCCCTCAATGGGTTTGAAGTCGAGAACCTTTGGACCCACCTGAGGAAGTTTGTAATCTCCCTGAGGTGGATAGAGTGGACCGAGAGCCAATTGCAGGATGGCCGATAGAAATGGATAAGGAATGTTGGTGGGGCGTTCAGGCCTTTCTATCCTCTCCATCAGGTCTTCGAAGATGATGCGGGCGTAGACGATGTTCAGGCCTTTCAGCAAGGAGTAGGCCAAAGGTTGTTGACCTTTAGAGGTCTGATCAGAGGAGCCGACCTTTGCCGTCATGCAGCTTATGACGTGAGCAAAGATGAAGTTAATCTCTGAAGGCATTTTGTTCTTCGGGATTTTGGTCAGCTTCTTCTCGGGTTGCTGGCTGCGGTCAGTATCCCAAGTGTAGTTCATGAGATCGAAGAATTTTATCATTTCTTTCCCACCTTCAGCGGTGTTGGGGTTGATAATAGGGACGTAGGGGTCAGCCTTGGTACAGCTGGGTAAGTTCAGCGCTGAGCGAATACCAGCGGGTGAAACTTGTCCGCTGTGATACTCAGTCTGGAAGCCGATCATGGTGAATTCTTTCCCAGACTTTGTTGATTTAGTGGTGGTACGGTGTGCGGTGTACCAGAATTGCTGAAGGAGACGTTTGTGAGTGGGTGGTTTGATAGTCATTGTAGTGGCGAGAGGGCAGGTCTTGATAAAGTTTACTGCATCATTAAGGTGAGGAGCAGGCTTCTTCTTGGGAAATTCCAGAAGAGCGTAGGAGTTGTTTGTTGCCAGTACAAGTTTGTCAAGTTCACATTTGACATTATCAGCCTTGAACATAGTAGTAGCAGCAGTGGTAGCAGGGATGTTTGAGGATGCCATTTCTGTGAAGAACACAAAAGTATAGAAGAATTTCTTAATATGGAAAGAATTTCCAAAATAAGGGTTTTGAGGTTTTTAGGGTTTTACATTTCCTTTATGAGGAAAGAAAATGTAAAATATGGTTTTCTAGTTTTTAAAATAAGTTCAAAACTAGTGAAAAAGCATGTTTTCCAGTTTCCTTATAAAGAAAGGATTCTGGAAAAACGTATGAATGTGATTAAGTTTAAGATTTTTGTTATAAACTTAATAGAAAACTATATTTCAAGTTTATCTTATAAAATCATGAAGAAGATGATTTCATGTACAAAAACGTTTATTTTGATCCTTAATAACAAGAAAATGGATAAAAAACAAGTTTAGAAAAAGATTTAAGAAGAAGAATGGATTCGAATGTAAAACCTGTTTGATGTTTTGCTTGAAGATATGAGCACACGAACTTAAAAGTTTGAAATCCAAGAATGCTTAGAAATGCAAGAGAGTTCTTTCTGCTTTAGAGAGTTTGAGAGCGTAAAAGGAAAAAATATAAACAAGAGGTGTTTAAATAGTGAGTGTAGAGAGAGAGAAAGTAATGAGCGGGAAGAAAAACTCATTATGACACGTGACACGTCCCTTGAAGCTTATTGGACAAGGAATTCGAAACGGGCGAACGTGTCAGAGAAAAGTCGTGCCAAGGGTTATCCGTTTGATGACGTAAATGTCAGAAACGTCTTTTCATTTTCAAAACGTCTCCCTGAATGGTTCAGGGATAATTTGGATGAAGGATCACTGAAAAAGAAAATCTCAGTGATGATTTTGTATTTTCAAAAGAGCACTGAATATAAGGAAAATATCAGCGACCAATTTTATTTGAAAAACAACATACTGAAGTAAACTTCAACAAAAGGAATAGAAAAACATACCTTAGTATCAGTGAATCCTTTTGTTCAGAGATTAGATGATGAATAAGGAGATAGAATTTCCTTTTTTACTGATCAAATGTGTTACCGCTGAAGAATTATTCTTCATGGATCAGCATTCCAAGCTCGCTGATGAGAAAGTTGAATCTTGTCTCATCAAGAGGTTTGGTGAAAAGATCAGCTAACTGAAAGTCAGTTGGGATAAAGTGAAGTTCTATATCACCATTCATTACATGATCTCTGATAAAGTGATACCTGATTTCGATGTGTTTGGTCTTTGAGTGTAGCACTGGATTGTTTTCTATAGCGATGGCACTAGTGCTGTCACAACAGATTGGAATTTTGGAGAGCTGAAGATCATAGTCCAATAGTTGATTTCTCATCCATAAGACCTGAGCACAACAGCTTCCAGCAGCTACATACTCAGCTTCAGCTATAGAGGTGGACATTGAACTTTGCTTCTTGCTTGTCCAACTTACCAGCTTTCCACCCAGGAGCTGACAGCCTCATGTGGTGCTTTTTCTATCTAGCTTGCAACCTGTAAAGTCACTATCTGAATAGGCAGTTAGATCGAACCCTGAGTCTTTGGGATACCAAAGACCTAGGTTGAGAGTACCCTTCAGATATCTGAAAATTCGCTTTACATCGATCAGATGTGATTCTTTGGGCTCAGATTGATATCGTGCACATAAACAAGTAGCATACATGATATCAGGACGGCTAGCTGTAAGATAAAGAAGAGAGCCGATCATCCCACGGTACGTAGTGACATTAACATGCTTCCCTGAAGGATCTTTGTTAAGTGTCAGAGGCGATGCCATAGGGGTTTTCATAGCTGAGCTTTGAGTTGAATCAAATTTCTTCAGCATATCTTTGACATACTTACCTTGGTGGATAAAGGTACCCTTATCATTTTGCTTGATTTGGAGTCCAAGGAAGTAGTTCAGCTCACCCATCATACTCATTTTATATTCAGATTTCATTCTTTCAGCGAAACGAGTACATAGAGATGGGTTAGTGGAACCAAATATAATGTCATCAAAATATATTTTAACAAGAATTATATGACCTTTTACTTTCCTAAAAAATAGAGTGTTATCAATTTTGCCACGCTCAAATTTTTCAATGAGGAGAAAAGAGGATATAGTGTTATACCATGCACGTGGAGCTTGCTTTAAGTCATAGAGTGCATTATCCAGTTTATAAACATAACCTAGATGCTTATGATCAGTGAATCCTGGAGGTTGTTCAACGTAGACTTCTTCATTCAGCCTTCCATTTAGGAACGCTGATTTCACATCCATTTGATATACTTTGAAGTCTCGATGAACAACGTAAGCTAGAAATAGACGAATAGCTTCGAGTCTTGCCACTGGGTCAAAAGTTTCGTAATAATGTATACCTTCCTCTTATCCGTATCCCTGAGCAACTAGACGAGCTTTGTTGCGGGTTACAGTTCCATTTTCATCTAACTTATTTCGATAGACCCACTTAGTGCCTATCACTGATTTGTCAGATGGTCTTGGAACGAGATTCCAAACTTTGTTTCTTTCGAATTCAGTCAGCTCTTCTTGCATAGCGCTGACCCAGTTTGGATCTCTGAGGGCATCATCAACTTTCTTTGGTTCAGTTAGTGAAACAAAATTAACATAAAGACAAATGTTACCTGCACTGCGTCGAGTCTGAACACTTGTGTTTGGATCACCAAGAATTTGATCAATGGGGTGATTTATGGTCCATCGCTGAGCAGGAGCATGACCCGCTGACTCAGATAGAATGTCAGGTAGTAGAGGCACGATAGGCAGAATAGATGAAATTTCATTCACTGACTGCTGAGACGTTGATGGAATATCAGATGATGGTTCAGAAACAGGCATAGTGTTGATTAGAACAGCTAAAACCCAAGATGATTCAGCTTCACTTGTCTGCACATTGGGAATGATGATAGGATCATCATCAGCGGTTGGTGTGTTGACCTGAGGGTCAGGGTTTGGAACAGTTTCTGAATCTCCAAAATGAGAAAACATCCACTGATTAAGTTCTTCGTTATCAGCAGATAGTCTTGAGTTCGCTGAACGGGATTCGTCAAAGGTGACATGAATGGTTTCTTCTACAGTCTGTCTTCTTTTATTGAAGACTCTGAAGGATTTGGATACAGAAGAATATCCAAGAAATATTCCATCGTCAGCTTTGGGATCGAATTTTCCAAGAGCATCTCTGTTGTTTAAGATAAAGCATTGACAACCAAATATGTGAAGAAAACTGATAGGTGGTTTTCTTCCCTGGAAAAGTTCATAGGCAGTCTTGTTGAATCTTTTGACAATCAGCGATCTATTCTCCGTAAAACATGCAGTGTTGACAGCTTCTGCCTAGAATTGTGTAGGGAGATGAGAATCGCTGAGCATTGAACGAGCAACTTCGATGATCATCCGGTTTCTTCTTTCAGCGACTCCATTTCGTTGAGGTGTTCTCACTGAAGAAAAGTTGTGAGAAATACCCTTACTTTCAAAGAAGTTATCAAGGGAACTGTTTTTGAATTCAGTTCCATGATCACTCCTTATTGAGCGAACAGTAAGATTATTCAGGACTTCCATTTTTCTGACAAAGGACATCAGTTCTTCTGAGGTGTCACTCTTAGCACGGAGAAACATTACCCAGGTGTAGCGAGAGAATTCGTCCACAATAACCGGTGTATACTTCTTTCCAGCGATGGATTAAACGTTGACAGGGCCAAATAGATCCATGTGGAGAAGTTGAAGAGGAGATGACACTGAGGAAACTTGCTTTGATTTGAAGCTAACTTTGGTTTGTTTTCCTTTTTCACACGCCGAACAAAGAGATTCCTTAGCATATGAGTGTTGAGGAAGACCAGTGACTAACTCTTTTGAAGAAAGAGTATTTAGTGTCTTGAAGTTGAGATGATAGAGCCTTTTATGCCATAGCCAATTGACATCAGAAGAGGCTTTGGAGAAAAAATAAGCATTCTCAGTGGTTGTTGAGTCCATGTTTATTACATAAACATTTTCCAAACGATATCCACTAAGAGCAACTTTCTCCTTGTTGTCAGTGACGAAACATGCATCCTTAGTGAAGCAAACTTTGAAGTCCTTGTCACATAGCTGACTGATGCTAAGAAGATTGTGCTTTAGCCCTTCAACGTATGTAACTCTTCTGAAGGTTGTTGTACCATTATAGAGTACACCAAACCCTCGGGTATAGCCTTTCCCATTTCCACCAAAGGTCACAGAGGGACCTTTCTCTTCCTTGTATTCAGTGAGCAGGTTTTTCTTTCCAGTCATATGTCGAGAGCATCCACTATCAAGATACCAGATACCCTTCGAGATTTGCAAACAAAGGAAGATTAGTTTTGAATAGGTACCCACTTAACTATGGGACCACATTTGTCA
Organism: Saussurea involucrata; assembly: GCA_033807775.1. Lineage (NCBI taxonomy): Eukaryota > Viridiplantae > Streptophyta > Magnoliopsida > Asterales > Asteraceae > Saussurea > Saussurea involucrata. Next base: position 151,928,517 of record CM066320.1, on the reverse strand, counting down.
GTAGTGGTAGAGGAAGTAGAAGGTTCAACAATCTTCGCAGCATTTGAAGATTCATCTTCAGTAACATTCTTCATTTTGGTTAATTTCTTAACCTCAGTGGTGGTTTTCACCTTAACCTGATTTGCACCAGGATTGGTCTTCTTGCCTTGGGGGCATTGATCTTCACCTTAGCTAATTTCTCAGCTTTGGTGGTTGTAGGGCATTTGCTAGCAATGTGATCGGTAACTCCACAGTGATAACATTTTCTATAGCTAAATGTAGCTTTAAGACCATTTGCATGCTTATTAGAGATTTTCAAATGAGCAGGGCCAACACCAAGAATACCTTTGGCATTGGAAATTGGAGGAACTATCAGTTCTTCGGATTTCTTTCCAGTAACATCCACTCTTATTTTAGGAGTAGATCGCTGAACGAATTCAGGGATCTTAGTCCTAGAAGTAGAGGGATGACTCGCTGAAGGTTTTGAAACTTTCAGCTTAGGTACATTGGTACCCTTTTGAGGTTTTTGAACAACTCTTTCTTTACCTTTAGGAATCAAGGTAGGTTTGTCCTCAGGGATGGGAGTTTTAGAAGAAAAAGAGCACTGAGGTAATGAGGTGTCAGGGACAGAAGACACGAACATTCCAAACTTAAGCATGGAACGGTCAGTGGTTGGTTCCTCAGTGTCAGCTTTGTAACCAAGACCACTTCTGTCTTTGGCAGGGATCTGAGCACCGATTATTTCAGTAATCTTTGTTGAGGATTTATACCATCCTTCAACAGTAGCCTTTTCAGCTTTCAGTTCAGCGATAGCTTATTCTCGCTCGATAATGATGACTTGATTTACATAGACCTGGTCTTTCAAGTTATTTTCAATATTTGAAAGCTCTTGAATTTTCAGATTACAAATTTTAAGTTATTCAGTTAAATCTAAATTCATTTGTTCAGCTTTGGTCCTGCCATTCATGGCATCGTATAAATCGACAATCAGCATATCGATAGTTCGAAGTCTATCAGCTTCAGTGATAGCTGAAGTAGAAGTAGTAGAGATTGATACCTGAGAGGTAGAATTAAAGGGAATTTCAGCTTGTTCTTCGTCTTCTTCTATTTCGGCCATGAGGCAGAGATTGGCATCATCTTCTTCATCTGAATCCGATTCTTCATCAGACTCAGCCCAGTCATAATCTTTAGCGATCAGACCTTTTCCTTTCTTTTTGTATGATTTCAGCTTAGCATACTTTTCTTTCAGCTTTTGGTATTTTTCATCTCTAGCCCTTTGGTTAGAGGATTTCTTGAAGGAAAAAGAAGGTTTGAAAACTTTCTTTGACCTGTATTCACTTGCAAAGTGTCCTACTTTTTTCACAGTTAAAGCAGGTAGCAGTAGCCTTATCAACAGGAGTAGATTTTGTCTTGTCAGTGATAGTGAGAGGTTTATTTCTTCTAAAGTTACTCTTTCTAGCAAACCTCCTGAAATAATTTGTCAGGAGTGCTAGAGATTCATCAAGTTCTAAAGGATCAGCGTCTGATGAATCATTAGAGTTAGATTCCATTTCAGTGATCGTGACAGTTGATCGCTGAGCCGGTACTAACTCTGAAGAGAGTAAAGCAACAGGTATGCTTTTGGAATCTTTGACAAGATTCTTCTTAAGTTGACACGACTGCTCATGATTGAGCATAGTGCCAAATAAGGTAGAGAGAGTCATAAATTTTAGATCCTTAGATAGCTTAAGACAAATAGTATAATTGCCTCAGCTTTCAGGAAGACATTCCAAGAATTTTGTCAGGATCCCGAAGTTAGAGTAGGTCTTACCAATAGTTTTTAAATCAATAATTAAACAGTTAAAACGTTGGTGAACTTCAGAAAGACTTTTAGTCTTACCACAGATGAAACTTTCGTATGCCTTACCAGGTTTATTCTTCTAGAGTCATGGACTTCAGCAGTACCTTCATATTGAACACATATAGTGTCCCACGTGGCTTTGGAACTTTTCAGGTTCATTATGGAATGGTAGACTTCATCAGGTAAAGCCATGGAGATGATAGATATGGCCTTTGTGTCGATGGCCACTTTCTTCTTGTCTTCGTCAGTCCACTGAGAAACTGCCCTAGGTATCATTCTTTCAGGAACGACAGTTGTGGTGGTAGTGGCTGGAACAGCAGGATCTATAATGAAAGGAACATAGGGTCCATTTTCAATATAGTAAGGTATAGTTGGATCTACACCTTCCAAGAAGAGCATAATTCGATTTTTCCAAAGATTGAAGTTGTCTTTGCTAAATCGAGGTGGTTTCGCAAGGTAGCCATTATCTATATAATTCGTGTTTGTGGAATTTGCCATATTGAAGAAATAGCAAGGAAGAGAGTATAAACAAGATCTTATTTATGAGATTAAACAATCTGCTCTGATACCACTTGTTGGCCCCGAAGGTGTTATACAAGTTTGTAGAAGGGGGGGTTGAATACAAACACAAATTTTTATCTTTCTAAATTGTTTATTTATACAAATCAAACAATTTACAATTTGTTGCGGAACAAGATTAAGTTAAAACCTAACCTAAACAAACTATGAGAATCACATATAATTCTTGCACTATAAATTTAGAGAGAAAGAAGATAAGAAAGCTAAGGAGAGTTTTCTTGCACTAAGAGGTTCAGCGAGAGAAGAGCCAAGCACTTCACAAATGAAGTAGGGTTCTCTATTTATACTGCATGCATTTAATGCACGATAGTATACCTTTACACGTGGCAGCTACTGGTTGGTTGCATGATTTTGACTTTAGCAAACATCTTAGTGGCCGCATGATGAACAGTGTAGTTGCAGAGTGGTTTGTACGATCCTGGACAAAAGGGATGTCCGTTCTGACAAAATCGTACGGGGGCGTGTAAGGAGATAAGACAAAAGTTGCTTGTAGAACAGGCTTCATGATCAGCGCTCGCTGAATGAATCTTTATCAAGGAATGATAAAGTTCAGCGTTCGTTGAAGTCTTCTACTTGAAACTTCACGTGGAATGGACGAGTATTGTCTTCGCTGATATCCGCATCAGGTCACTAGTAGACTTAGTCACTTGTTCTTCATCTTGGTCTTCGATTTCAGCTTCGAACTTGGTTGACGCGAATCTTGTCTTCAGGGATCATAAGCAAACAATTACATGATAAACATTAAGCGATCATCAGTGAAACTGAACAGGATCAGGGCTCACTGATGTACAGTGTTCGCTGAAGTATAAAATAAATCTTGTTTTCCATCAGCGATACTAAACAGACTTAGTATATTTTCTTTGATGGCAAAACATTAATACATATTGTTTACTTACAATTTTCACTAAGTGTTTATCAGGGTCATTATCAAATCACTGAGGGTTTGGATCAACATGTGTTCATTCAGTCAAAACCAGAACCATAAAGTACTTTAATGGTCCGCATTCTAGATGTTTATGTCCATAAATATCACCTTGTATTCGTTGTAAGAATGAAATATTTTTATATTGTATTCTTAGCTTTAGGATGGTCTCATTCCTGTCTTGGCTAAGGATAAGGGTATACAAAAGTTCTAGGTATTGAAGATGGCATATCATGATGGTGGTGTTGCTTCTTGTGCAGTAGAAGTCAACAATTGCAATTTGGTTAGTTCCACCGTTTTGTCTTTCACTCGAAAGAGAATGTGTCTATGTGTATTTTTTCAATACATGGATTACTATGTCATGACCATGGTGTCCCACGTGGTCATGCGAAACATATATGTGTCATTGTCCCAAAGTTCTTTATTGGTGACAAAATATGATTTAATAACATAGATAATCCATTAATTTGATACATTAATTTCTCTAATATATGTTGCTTTCATATCATTAGAGTTGATGTACATATATCCATTTCCATTCTTATAATATGATTTCTCATTGATACAAATATCTTAACAAGGTTCCTATTAATATAGTGCTTTAGCAACAAGTGACAGTCCATCGTTTAAGTGTTTGGAGGAATTAAAAATAATTAATTCAATGAATAATAATATTAAGTCTAAAATATGTCTTCAAGATTTAATGATAAAGTCAAAGTCAAAGTCAATGTATTATGTGTTTGTGAAAGTCAAACTTAGCTTAATGTCTTGTATAGATCTTAGGTATAAATAGCTTTGTTTAGACTAATCTTGTAACCATTCCATAACAAAGAGAGCATAACTCATATCTTGTAACAGTGTGCTTAATAGAATGCGAGATCTACTTTCTCTCTCTACTCTCTCTCTCTAGATCTTATGTGAATTCTTGGTTGATTGATCATATTGGGACACACAATTGGTATCAGAGCAAGTTATTGAAGATCTGCTGAAGAATTTGCACGAATTGAGATCAAAATTGTTAGGTTTTTGAGGAAAATCGATTGATTTTCTTGATTTTTTCAAGAAAATCTCTTTTTTCTCAAAATCTTGCAATTTTTGAGATTAATTCGACTGGAATTTGAATTCATCGTGTTAGGAATCTGTATTGGAACAATCCTTATTCAAGATTCGAAGGCCAATTTCAAAGATTTGGAGTTCAATTTGAAGAAATTTGAGTTTTCTGTTTGGTTCGTTCGTATCAGTCTGATCAACCATTCAGATTTCGATTCAGCATTTTTCAGCGAAATTGGTTCACATCATCGTGTTAGAAACTAATTTTGGAGTTTTTGATAAGTTCGAGCGTACCAGTCCGGTTGATTTTTCTGACATCAAATCTGTGATTTACAACGAAATTGGTTTACATGATCGTGTTAGAAACTGATTTTCTAACATCCCTGCAAAATTTGGTTGCTTAATTCGGAGTATTGATCAGGTTTCAATTGAATTTTTGAGGTTTGCGCCAGATCTCAGCTTTGCGCCACATTCATCTGAAGAAACAATCATCTTTGCGCCAACTGCATCCTCATCCTCATCCTCATCTGATCAAGAAATGTCAAATTACTAATCTTGTGGTCAATCTTTGTGGTTCTTCATTTGCTACAGTAAACAATTGCTGGAGTAAACAATTTGGACGACACCTCATGCTTCTCAAATAAAAGAAATGCTTTGCGCCATCTTCATGATACTTTGCGCCACCATCATCTGCTATATATTTCTTTTGTGTGCGTCACATACTAGCTTGCTACAACAACTAAAGTCATAGTCAAATCTTGCGGCTCCATATCAAGATTAATTCATCTCATTTTGCGCCATACTCAGCTCACGCAAAATTCACTTTGCGCCACCCACTATATCAACTTTGCGCCACCTTCTTGTTGGATTAAATTAGAGAGAACTCCAACTTTGCGCCATCAACTAAATCAGATTTTGCTCCACCTTCCTATCATAATTTGCGTCACCTACAGCTCAAGAAATCCTACTGATTTTGCGCCATGAACAACAGCTAACTCAAAGCACTCACAACCTTCTTCCATAAAGCTCACCAGAGTTTTCGCCGGAAAACGTTTTTTTGCCGGAAAAAGTGGGTCTTCGAAAATCGTCGTGTGATCGAGATTTGTTCATTGCATTTGATTGGTATTCGAATTACGATCTCTACGCAACAAAAATCAGCGATTTTCGTCGAGAAACGAAGAAGATATCAACGTTTAAAGTTTTCGTTAGGTTTTAATCGAAAACATTTGGTTGCTTCGTTTAAGAGTTTGAAAGCGTGTTTTGAGTTCTAATCAGTTAAGGGAGCTTAAGGGATCATAAACGAACAATTTTGGTCGAAAAGTTTGATTCCATATCGACTTTTGCAGATTGGGTTTCAATGAAGATGATGATGAATAGTAAACTAACGGGGTTTCTTTAGTTTCGTTAGTTTTGTGACATTTTTGGTCCTTTTTCCGTTAGAGTCGTTAGTTTTGTTACAATTTTAGTCCTTGTAGTTTATAGTTTAGAATTTTACAGTTTTAGTCCCTATATTTTTACTTGCTTTTACTCATAACTGATAAATTTTTCTTGTATTTTGCAGGTTTGACGATTAAAGTCCAACATATCCGCGTAAACTTTTCAGAATTAATTTTTTTGGAAGACAAATTTATAATTTGTTTTTCAGATTTTATTTTTGAAATTTTTTCTGACTTTAATTGTTCGATTTTTCAGTAGATAATTTTCATTATAAAGATCTTTTATAGTCAAGCAAACATGAACCTTCCACCAGTGCTGGTCAAAGATTCTGATTTTGAACGATGGAGAGTTGCGTTCATCGAGTTTATTGCAAGTAGAGAAAACAGAGTGAATATAATGCGATCTCTTACTGAGGGTCCATTTGTCAAACCTTATGTAGAGATTCCAGCAACCGCTACTGTTCCGGCTTCAAGGACTCTAAAAAATGTTGATGATTATACGCCTGAAGAGAATTTGAGATTTCAAGGGGATAGAGAAGTAAAGGCCTTTCTAATACAAGCTCTCCCGAATCACATCTACAACCGAATTGATTGTTTCAAGAATAATCCGACGATGATGTGATCACAACTTGAAAAGATAATGTTAGGATCGGCGGTTGCTACTCAGCTAAGACAGACAAGATTTATGAACAATTTTGAAGTTGCATTTACAAAGAGAAAGGAAGAAGAAAAGAAAGTCGAGAAAAGGACACGGAACAGAACATGTCAGAAGCTGAAAATAAAGATCTTAAGGAAAAGGTCATTGAGCTTACAAAGAAGTTGTTTGAGATGGAAAAGCTGCTTAAAGTAGAAAGAGAGGATTTCAGAAAAGAAAGAACTAATCGGTTAAATGACAAAAATTGCTATGAAAAGCAAATTCTTTCTCTTTCTCAGAAAGTTTCTGAACTTGAAAAGACTTCAATTTCTGAGAAGAAAGAAAATGAAGAAAAGAAAGCTCTTGAACTCAGATGCAGAAAACTTTCCAAACAAAGTTCAGACTTTGAGAAGGTTTTATTTCTTGAAAAAGAGAAATTGGAGAAGGAAAGGCTTGAATTTGAAAATAAAAGGAAAGTCTTTGAAGCTAACAATGAGAAATTGTCAAAGCAAATTTCTGAGCTTCAAAAAGAATTAGATGAAGAAAGACAAGAGCTGGAAAAGAGAAAGAAAGCTGACTTTCAGGCCAGGAGCGTCAAAGATGAATTTTCTGTTGAAAGGAAGATATTTCAGCAAGAAATACGAAAGCTAACAAAGAATTTGGCAGTGTTATCAACTGATATTATGATAGAGAAGAGGGTTAAGTCTGACATTCAGAAGAAGCTTAATTTGGTGACCAAGGAACGGAATGACTTATCTTACAAAGTCAAGTCACTTAACAAATCCAAAAACTATTCAGAATGTCCGATTCGTCCTTCTAATCTATTTTATGATCATTCAGTGGATAATTCTTCCAAATTTCAATCTGCTGATCTTCCTACATATAAGAAAGTCAACATGAAATGGAGAGTTAAAGGTACGTTTCCTGAAAAAGATGTACCAAAATCATCTGTTCCCAACAAGAACACTAACCTGAAAGGTAAATCTTTTGCTAAACCTGGTTCATTATATTCCGCAAATCATTTAATCAGGTTAGCACAAAAGAATTTTTGCTGTTCTTTTTGTGGAACTAATGATTTTATTAAAAATAATGATGTTCAATATTGGTACGGTACTTATCATTTTCCTTCTTATAGAGCTCCGCTTAACAAGCCAGGACCCAAGACACGTTGGGTACCAAAATCTACTTAATCTGTTTTTGCAGATTTAGAAGCAAAGCGTTGAACTCTAGGAAGAAGATTACTTGTGCCATTAAGGGGGAGTAAAGAGAATTGGTTTCTAAACACATCAGTTTAGAACCCGGATTTCACAGATATAGGCTTTTGAACATATCAGTTCAAAACCCGTGCTTCAACGACTATGGCTTCTGAACAATTCAGTTCAGGACCCGTACTTCAAAGACTAAGACTTCTAAACAAATCAGTTTAGAACTCATATTTCTCAGGTGATATCCTTAACTGTCACATCTTTCTGTTTCAAAGGAACAAGTGGTGAAAGGTAACATTGCATTATGTTTCATTTCTACTGCTTTGAAAATTTGAATCTCAACAAACTTAATTCAATGAGATGAAATTTTTCAATTTTCATTCAATGAATTAAATGTGTGCTAAAAGATGATTTTACAAGTATTGTTGTATTATCTGCGTTATATTTGTTTCAACTTTCGCTTCTGAAATAAATCGAAAGGTCAGCAAAACATGAATGAAATTTTGATATATGCGCAAAATTGTGTAAATCTAGACTTATATAGAATACGATGCTCACAAAGCCTAATTGTCAGAATGAAGAATGGAAATGAAAATATGAGGGAAGCACAAAGTTTTATAACCAAGTGATTGAGATGCAATAAAAAAAATTAAAAAATTAAAAAAAAATCATTAGGTTTGAAAGTTTGTGCCTGTGGCCTATCTGTTTGGGAGATTAAGTCCCAAGGGGTACTCGATGCTAGCCCCTAAGATCAACTAGTGTGGGATTGGCTGACCCAAATCCTTCTATAGAACCAGATAGAAAGCCATGTCCTACTGGTACAGATGGGATTAGGATATATCGATGTAGTCTTTCAGGTTTGGGAGAGTAAGTTCCAAGGGGTGCTCGACACCTAGCCCCTAAGGCCAACTGGTCTGGGATTGGCTGACCCAAATCCTGCTATAGAACCAGATAGAAAGTTACGTTTACGGTGTATCTTAGTCTTAATAAACCTTTTAGATAAAAAGATGCCAATGTGCACAAAATAAAAGATGCCAATGAGCACACATCTCTTATATCTTGGGGAAATAACAATGTCGCGATAAACTTATAAATTTGTGGAAATTCTGATTTCAATCATATAGTGTGAGTAAGAGCAAAGTATTCTTATAGGTTTCAGAAGTACATTTGATTGTTGCAAATCATATTTCGCATGCTAGCACACCAAATAGATTTAATAAAGGGGTTGAAACTGAACTTTTTTAACTTGATATGCAATGATGTCTTGTATTTGAATCCAAACACATGCATTTGATTTCATTTGATTGAAAACTCTGTTAAATTTCATTAAGTTGGATTTCTTTTGTAACGTTTTCAAATGATCAAATGGTAGTAGTTATAAAATGTAGTTCAATGAATTTTATTTTCTTTGAATAAATTTTTCAACTACTGTGCCTAAATGAAATATATGCATATTTTCAGGGGGAGAAAACAAATTGCTCCAGAATTCTTAGTTTGAGGGGGAGCAAGATTGTTCATTAAGGAGGAGATTGTTCGTGATACTCCGAGACTCGACATAAATTGAAAATAGTTTTCGATGACCATGATGCTTACTTTCATCGAAAAAGGGGGAGAAATGTTGAATTCAATTTCATGTCAAAGAGAATAAAGAAGATTTCGTCTCAAGATAGAAAAGGGGGAGAATTCTTCTTCAAGAGTTTAAGAAAAATCGATTGATCATCCTGTGATCTCTTTTTCTTAAACTTGTGCTATATTGTGAATATCATTACTGAAGCAAGAATTTCTCAAATCAAAGAAAGAAAAAAAGGGAGAATTCTTCAAGAGTTTAAGAAAAATCGATTGATCATCTTGTGATCTCTTTTTCTTAAATTTGTGTTTATCAGTACCAAAGTGCCTTGTGTGAAGAAACAAATTCTCCAAATCGAAGAAAGAAAATCTCCGCCAGATCCCCGTCTGAAGATTTTGTGACAAGTTGACTTTGACAAGCCAAAGACTGTTGTTCTCAAAATGATTAAATCTTGAATCCAAGGGGGAGATTGTTAAGTCTAAAATATGTCTTCAAGATTTAATGATAAAGTCAAAGTCAAAGTCAATGTATTATGTGTTTGTGAAAGTCAAACTTAGCTTAATGTCTTGTATAGATCTTAGGTATAAATAGCTTTGTTTAGACTAATCTTGTAACCATTCCATAACAAAGAGAGCATAACTCATATCTTGTAACAGTGTGCTTAATAGAATACGAGATCTACTTTCTCTCTCTACTCTCTCTCTCTCTAGATCTTGTGTGAATTCTTGGTTGATTGATCATATTGGGACACACAAATAATCTATTTCTTATGATTGTATGCGATGTCACAAAAACAATCAATTTCTCCTCGATACATTCCTACATGGAACGAAGAACATTGAGTTTTGCATTTGTTTTTTTATTTGTTCATTTACATCTCTAATGGTTATAAACTCATATATATATATACACAAATGCAATAAATTTGATAGTTAAAATATATTCAAATAAACTTATACTCAAATAATACTAGATATGACATAGTTCATTTTTCTACTTGTTCCATTTTGTATTATGAGCAATTAGTGCATTTATTTGATTGTCCATTATCACCTGGGGCAGTAGTTGTATATCTGCTTTAGGTATTGAAAAATTATTCTTGACTCTTACCTTGACCCTAACCCTTTTGAGGGTCTCATCCACATGATGCATAAATGTCATAGTGTGAAATTGTTTTTTTTAACTCATTTGGACTTGTTTCCACCTTTAATGCTTTCACTATTGATCTTGAGAATTTTCTTTGTCCCGACCTGTCTGGTGTTGTTATTCGAAAGAACCTTGTTATGTCTCTCAACCACTTGCAGTAGGTTGATGAGTTCGTCTAAAGGTTACATGACAACATATATTGGTTCATAATATTTACTGATATATGAAATGTGGAAATAATGTTATGAATTATGTCATCTTATGTGAGTTCCTTGCCATAAATATTAAGATGCATTTTGAGACACAACATTTCTTTGTTGAAATCAATCACCTTCTTGTAAACGAGTGAGTTTCATTACACTAATTGATTTGTTTAGGAAATACATGGTAATGAATACTCCCGATTTTCCTTTTCGGGGCATCCCGTTGTTCTTGGGCGATTCTAGTTAACCGTATTCCCTATGAAGGTTGTGACTGTGTGTCATCTCAAATATCTCAAGGTATTTACTTGTATCTTACAAGTTAATTTTTCTAGGGTCAATAGGTTTTGATGGTTTTACATATTTGCTTGTGTGCATCCGAACCTATCTTATGGTACTCAAGTTCTTTTGAGTCGTGGATGTCGTAAATAATGGACAATATATGATTTTCTAAAACAACGAATCATGGTTTATAATAATTATGAAATTTCATTATCATAACAATTATGGATTTTTGTATGCTTACATTTTTTTGATAATACTTCATCAATATTTCAATTTGCGAATAAAACCACCAATCTATTGGATCTCCAGGTAGTAGGGGATTCACATGGATTTCTTAAGTCCCTATAAACCTTAGGGCTATTTACACTCGTTTGACAAAATCCAATCGATATTATGTGATTTATTTAATTTGAAGATAACATTGTTAATTATAAAACTTTTGACATGAGGCCAAAATAAATATGAGTTTGGCATATGAAGCTAATTTCAATGTTTTAATATTTTAATAGCATTGTACGAGATTACCCTTAGACAAATAAATATTGGTTTTGACATAAAGTCAAATTCAAACCTTTAATATCTTAATAGTATGTTTTTTTGGAGCTTTTGGTAAAAGACCAAAATATATGGGGGTTGAAAATGTAACTTCCAAAAGTTAATTATAAAGTTGAAAGTTATGAGTGAACTCACAATCAAGATAAAACATTAATAAGATAAGCATTTAATATTATGTGGTAATATCAATTTAAAAAAAAACTAAATAAACATTTAAATAAACATTTATCGTATCCAAGAACTGATTTAAATAGTCTAAATCAAATTAGTGTATCAAATAAGTAAATAATATTGACATAATTATATTAATTAAATAAGATATCAATATTGTAAACTACTTAATCATACCAAAATAAATAATAAATTTAATACAAATTAACTTATTTAAACAAAGCTAAAAATACAATAGTCCAAAATAAGTAACAACCGATTGGTCCAAATGGTCAATCAATTAAAAGAAATCTATTAATAAATTTAATTTGATCGTGTATATTTTTAAGGGGAGGCTAAATGCACCCTTAAATTTACTAAATGCACCCTAATCATTGTATTCATGATTATTTTTTTTTTGTTTTTTTTGTTTTTTGTGTTTTTTTTTTGTCTTTTTTTCTATTTTATTTATTTATTTTTATTATATATTTTTATTTATTTTTATTATATAGTTTAAAAATGTTTTTTTTCTTTTACTTTTTGGTTTTATTTAAAAATAAATAAATATATTTTGAATAATTATATAATTAGAAAAATAAAAAATAAACATTGAGATTTTACATAACATAATGTTTATTACATTTTTACTTATTCTAAAATAACATTATCTGTAGTACAATTAACACGTAAAAGACGATTGTACTTCTGTATTCGATCTGTATACGGGGTAGCCCATGCAGCAGCACACGGATAACTGTAACGGAAGAAATGTGATGTAATGGTAGGAAACGGGTATCCTTCTGCTAAAACTAGTTTCACATAATGGTTACCATTGACATACCCAATTGTATAAACAACATGTTGATACCACGCCGGCGGAGTAGATCTAAGCGGTAAGTACGTCGAACAGCTTGTCATTGACATAACGTGTAATATCACATTATATTTGCAAGCAATCAAGACACCTATTTCAGGCATTGTCATCCAGTGGTCATATGGTGCACCTTGATCTGATCGAAAGAAGTTTAAAGTGTTATAAGTTGTATTCCAATGTTCACTTCCAAACATGTCGAGGTATTCTGCCTTGTATGCGTCTAACTCTTCCATCAATTGAAACCGAATTGTGGACCATGCATCTTCATGAAGACCGAGCCAGACAGCTATTGCTCGGAATCCACAATTTCCATCCCCTATCACATCATGTACATGTGTGATGTAACGGTGAAACATTTCTGGAAATTGATTAACGTATGGATGTACATTATAATTCTTTCCCACAAAAGAACTATGTCTTGCTGGATCCTAGTAGCTCATTTTATCCAAGTCAACAAATGTTGATGCGTTCGAATAACTACGTCTAAGGGGTCCTTGAGTCGTAAAAGACGGTTCACCATGAGCTGTAAAAGACGGTTCAACATGAGCTGTAAAAGACGGGTCAACATGAGGTTTTCTGGAAAGTTTATCCTTTAACGAGGGACGTCCACGAGTAGTCTTGTTAACAGCAGGTTCTTGAACCCATGTTTTTGATGCATTCGTTATCTCTTTTATCTTCCTCAGAAAACTAAACTTACCAGATCTCGATTGTTTTTTAAATTCATCGGTAAAGTTTTTGACTTCATCTTCACAACCAATATCATCATCTTGTAAGGATTGGCACGATGATAAATCAAGCTTCCTCCAAAATACATCAATCGAATCAATTAGGATAAAATGACGTTTGTTCAAATATTGAATTTTTTTGATTTATATATTTTAATATATATCATATACACTACATAAAAAATATTTTTTATATTTAAAATTCATATTCTTATAGTTAATTATTTAATTTATGGTACTCTTATAGTTAATGCGATAGAAGTGTAAAACAAAATTGAGAATACGTTAAAACTTCAATATATATTAAAATATATAAATCAAAAAAATTAACTATACTTGCACCACATAGTACCAATGCAAACCAAGTGTAGAATACATACCTTAGATCTTTGAAGAAATGGAAGAGGAGCTCTTGAAAAATGGCGATGGAGAGAGAGTTCGAAAAGAGAGAGATAGAGAGAATTTCGTAAGGGGGAAAGAGTAGCAGAAGAAATGAGGAATAAAGAAGAAGAATTGAAAGAAGAAGAAATAAAACAAAAACTGACAAGACAAAAAGCAAAAAGCACTGCACACTAAACCCTAAATTGAAGTTTTAACCTTAAACCCTTAATTATCATGTTGAACGTTGGAGGTTTTAAAACTTTTAAACTTGTACACGATGTATTAAGATTTGTACTTCTTAAATATTCAAGAATAAACGTAAATAAAATTATTTTTAAAAGAGTATATTAGATAAATATAGATAAGAACGTAAAATGTACAAAAAAAGAATAACTATATATATTTCTAATATATATATATATATAACAAAATAATATATATATATATATATATATTTAAACAAAAAGAATAACAATATATATATATACATATAAAACAAATAAATAATATATATATATCAAATAATATATATATATATATATTTAAATCAAAAATGATTGGTGCGGAATTATATGCATTCAACACCCACCTTTTTGGGTGCAATTAGCAATTTTTGGGTGCAATTCGCAATGGGGTAGGCTAAATACACCAGTTGATTTGCTAAATGCACCCAAAAAGGGTGAGTTGACACCCTATTATTCCGTGCAAATCATTTATAAATAATTATTATATAAAACAAATAAATAATATATATTTTTATATTATATATTTAAATCAAATAATGATTGGTTCGGAATTAAATGCAATCAACACCTTACTTTTTGGGTGTATTTAGTATTTTTTGGGTGTAATTAGCACCCCCTTAGCAATGCCCATTTTTAATGGGTCTTTGTAACTTTTATGGCAGTCAAATACATCCCAATATGATCATGAAATTTTATTTATTTAAGATTTCTTTTATCTATGGCAAGAAAATAAAAATTATCACATAATTATTGAATTTAAAAAAGGGAAATTAATTAAAATACCCTAAGTTTGACCATCTTTTACTGAAATACCCAAAATCTCTCCCATTTTGCAAAAATGCCCTAAAAATCCGCGATGGAGCCCGCGATCGCGGGCTCCAGGCCACGTGTCACCAATGTTTACCCACTTTGCCCGCGTTGGTCCCTCAAGAATGCCCGCGGTCCAGCTTTCCCCCCTCAAGAATGCCCGCGTGTGCAGTTTTGGTCCCTGCTCGCGTTTGACTCATTGACCCCGCGATCGCGGGCTACACGTGTCACCAAAGTTTGCCCACTTTGCCCGCGTTGGTTCCTCAAGAATACCCGCGGTACAGCTTTCCCCCTCAAGAATTCCCGCGTGTGCATTTTTGGTCCCTGCCCGCGATTGACTTTCTTTGACCTCCCGCGATCGCGGGCTCCTGTGCCACCGCCACGCGTCGGCACAGGGTTAACCCTAAATTTTTTTTGAAGCCTCAAACCCTAATTTTTATAACATCGGCCGCACTATATAAGGGGTGGGGGGGACCAAAAACCGTCCACTCTCATTATTTTATAACTCTCTCAATTTTTAATCAAACTCTCTCAATTTTCTCCCACTCTCTCAATTTTGTCGTGTGGAATACGCGTTCGGGTTTTGTGAAGATGTCTCGTATTACCTCTTTGGTATGTTTTCCTTATATTATTTGTTATTTTTTGTATGTTATTTTAAGTTAAGATATATGATTTGTAGGTTGTTATAGTGTTTATAACTTATGTTTGAATATGTTCTATGTTTAACATGATATGTATGGTTTTATGTTTGAATGTGATATTTGTATGTTATAATGTGTATGTTGTTATAGTGTGTTTTTTCATATAAAAATTGTTAAGAGTGTTTTTTTATAAAAAAATTGTTAAGAGTGTGTTTTTATAAAAAAATTGTTAACAATGTTTTTTTTTATAAAAACACACTCTTAACAATTTTTTTTATAAAAACACACCCTTAACAATTTTTTATAAAAACAGGTTTTTTTATAAAAAAATTGTTAAGAGTGTGTTTTTATAAAAAATTGTTAAGGGTGTGTTTTTATAAAAAAAACACATTTTTAACAATTTTTATATGAAAAAACACACTATAACAACATACACATTATAACATACAAATATCACATTCAAACATAAAACCATAAAACTATAACAATTTTTTTATAAAAACACACTCTTAACAATTTTTTATAAAAAAACACATTTTGTAAAAAAATTGTTAAATATGTGTTTTTTATAAAATAATGTTAAGAATGACAACTTAGGTCCCTACGGTTTTAAGAATGACAACTTAGGTCCCTAAACTTTTAAGAATGCCAATTAGGTCCTAAACTTTTAAGAATGACAACTAGGGTCCCTAAACCGCACTTTATCTCTATATAACAATATGATACGTTGAAATAAAATAAACCGCACTTTATCTATATATAACACTATTATACGTTGAAATAAAATAAACCGCATTTTATCTATATATAACAGTATTATACGTTGAAATAAAATACAACCGCACTTTATCTTTATATAACACTATTATACGTTGAAATAAAATACAACCGCACTTTATCTATATATAACAATATGATACGTTGAAATAAAATAAACCGCACTTTATCTATATATAACACTATTATACGTTGAAATAAAATAAACCGCACTTTATCTATATATAACACTATTATACGTTGAAATAAAATAAACCGCACTTTATCTATATATAACACTATTATACGTTGAAATAAAATAAACCGCACTTTATCTATGTATAACACTATTATACGTTGAAATAAAATACAACCGCACTTTGTCTATATATAACAATATGATACGTTGAAATAAAATAAACCGCACTTTATCTATATATAACACTATTATACATTGAAATAAAATAAACCGCACTTTCTATATATAACACTATTATACGTTGAAATAAAATAAACCGCACTTTATCTATGTATAACACTATTATACGTTGAAATAAAATACAACCGCACTTTATCTATATATAACAAGATGATACGTTGAAATAAAATAAACCGCACTTTATCTATATATAACACTATTATACGTTGAAATAAAATAAACCGCACTTTATCTATATATAACATTATTATACGTTGAAATAAAATACAACCGCACTTTATCTATATATAACACTATTATACGTTGAAATAAAATAAACCGCACTTTATCTATGTATAACACTATTATACGTTGAAATAAAATACAACCGCACTTTATCTTTATATAACACTATTATACGTTGAAATAAAATAAAACCGCACTTTATCTATATATAACACTATTATACGTTGAAATAAAATAAACCGCACTTTATCTATATATAACACTATTATACGTTGAAATAAAATAAACCGCACTTTATCTATATATAACACTATTATACGTTGAAATAAAATACAACCGCACTTTATCTATATATAACACTATTATACGTTGAAATAAAATACAACCGCACTTTATCTATATATAACACTATTATACGTTGAAATAAAATAAACCGCAACATCTATATAAAATAAAATAAACTGCAGCATCTATATATAACACTAACTATAACATCTGTGAATGACTATGTAGAAGGATTTCTTTAACATCGACTTGACGGTAAGGTGCAAAGTTTCATACATCGAGGAATTAGGAGCGCTGTTTAGGGGATTAGGTGATCGCGCAGATACCCTTGAGACCATCTATAGAGGGACACCGTTCGGGCCATGGATGGATGTGTCTTACTCTGGTGGCGACCGTACGCTAGTACACATGTTTCTACAGTTGGAGGTCGAGGACGCCAACGCTGAGCCGGAGGAGATGCATTTTGATTTCTTCGGCTCTCAATTGCATTTTGGGCGTCGGGAGTTCTGTCTAATTACAGGACTACGTTTTGGAGAGGCTCCCCCCTTCCTCCCTTAGAAGACTGCTCCTTCGTTCCTAGGGTTTTCGGCATTTCAGCATCTCGTTTGAAGCTGAAGGCAGCCCGGGAAAAGATGAAAGAGGGCCTTAGTGCCCTAACCGACGACGATGTTGTCCGTGTATGCTTGGTGGTGATCGTGGATATGGGCTTCCTGGGCCGTGAGTATAGCTAGCATGCTTCATCGACGGTCCTTAGGGCCGTCGAGGACCTTGAGCTGTTTAACAGCTACCCGTGGGGTAGCCATATTTGGACACATTGCTACTCTAATCTGCACCGAGCCATAGGCAGACGCGCCGATCGACATGCAAAGATGAATCTTTGTGGTTTTACATACGCCTTCAAGGTTAGATACGTAGTATAACAATTGTTAATAATACATACAAACTGTTTGGCTTTTCTTTTTACGTACTTGCTCTTCTTGTCTAATTCCAGATATGGATCTTGGAGATGTTTCCCGCATCAATCCGATATTTCGTCAAGCGCGACGATCGAGTACTTAGGGGAACCCGTTGGGACAAGCGTGTTACCCTAAGTAGGTCGCTTTGGATTGAGTTCTTCAAAGCGTCTAGAAATGTAAGTTCTTTTACTATGTTTACAATTTGCATACGTTAGTCCCGCTTATTAATTTCTTTTATGTTTTATCATATATTTAGCAGCCACTCTTGCCCGCCGATCGCCTTGTGCCTACTGTCGACGAGATGGGCACAGATTGGTACAGAGACAGCGTGGCCTTTATTGACGCAGAGGCGGAAAGGGCTCGACGTCCCCCTACTTCCGAAGATGAGGAAGACGACGACAGGCCCCCTTCCGGTGGATACCAGCCGCCCCCTTCCTCCTCCTACCAGCCGGCCCGTTCCTCCTCCTACCAGGCGCCCCGTTCCTCCTCCTACCAGGCACCCCCTTCCTCCTCCTACAATCCATATCAGGCGGCCCCTTCCTACGAGCCACAGCGTGGCTCACATGAAGTCCTGTGGGACTACGTCCACGGGCCGCTAGAGACACGTGTACACTATCTGGAGGAAGTCTACAGACAGTTTAGCGCTGTCAATGTTAGTGTTTAACTTAATTTGTTGGCCACGTTTATTTAGTTTGTATATTAATATTACGTTCTAAATTTGTTTTAGCTGTCGAGTACGACACCGATCCCCGCTCTGTTCGGACAGGGGGCACATGCGACGTTTGCCACCACATCCCATCCGTCATTCCCTGAAAATGTAAGTGACATTGAGTAACCATTATAGTTATATGTGTGTTCCTAAGTTTGTAACTCTTATAATGATCAATGTCACGCAGGCCGGGATGTCGGGGGCCCGGATGTCCCAAACGCCGTTCGCCACCACATCCTATTCTACTATCCCGGAGAGTGTAAGTGACACTGAGTAACCATTATAGTTATATGTTTGTTCCTAATTTTGTAACTATTTTAATGATCAATGTCACGCAGGCCGGGATGTCGGGGGCATACACCTCGCAGATGCCGCCGCCGTTCGCCACCACATCATATTCGACTATCCCGGAGAGTGTTAGTGACACTGAGTAACCATTATAGTTATATATCGATAATCCTAATTTTGTAACTATTTTAATGATCAATGTCACGCAGGCCGGGATGTCGGGGGCATACACCTCGCAGATGCCGCCGCCGTTCGCCACCACATCAATCACAAACATCTTTGGCGGTTCGGCCGATGACTATTACAGGCCGAAAATGCATACTGTAAGTTATTTTGGTAGTTTTGGTTTAATTGTGAACATTTCCTAAATTGTACTTAAAACATTGAGTAACGTAATTTTCAGACGGGGTCTCCTATTATCCAGGATCACTTCTCGGAGCACTTCTCGGATCCTGACGATGACTCGATGGATGTTGTAGATCCACCACCACAGGTGACCCCGCTCCCTCAAAAGCGGCCGCGATCAATTTCACAATGGTTTCGTCACCCGTTTGGCCAACAAGGATCTACGACACCACCGGCCGCTAAAAAACAAGCAAAGAAAGCGGGGGGAAAGAAGGGAGGAAAGAAAAAGGGAAAGGTGCCTTCACCGGAGCCTCAACCGGCATCGGAAATATTGAGGATGTGCCGGACTGGTCGCCTCCCCCCCTTGATCTTCATCCCTCACTTGAACTTGGAAATCACCCCCTCGTTTTTCAATGTATTGCTGGCCGTTGACCCTTTGGAGTCTGACTTACTGGATGTGGTTAGTATGAAGTTTAATTATAGTCATATAATCAAATATATTTATTTTACATGTCTAACCATCTATTTTTTTTTATGTATAGCACATCGATTGTTGGGTCTCGCTGTTGCAAAGACATCGTGGAACAGACACGAGGTGGACCATGATGTTCAGTATGTTCTTTCATTACTTGTTGATTGAGCATCTAGGTCCCGCCTCCGTGGTTAATTCATGCAATGGCGTGGAAGGGACCTCTTGGGCTCTCCTCGATGTGGTATGTAAATCGTTTTACTCTTATTTTATTTAACTTGTTTTGTTCCTAACTAAGTTGTCTAATATTGTAATATTTCAGGTGTACATCCCTATATGCCTTAATCCCCAACATTGGCTGCTTGGAGTGTTTGAACTTGACGCTATGACCATGACCATATATGATAGCGACAGTGCCAGTCTCTTCAGACAGCAATTGGAAGAGCAAATGACAAAGTTTAAAGCTGTGCTGAATGACTTCTTTTGTCGGGTCAAGGATGTTAGACGTCGCGAAATGACAGGTGCCTTTCGCTATAAGTTCGCCAAGAATGCACCCCAGCAGGCCGGGTTAACTGCAGATTGCGGTGTCTGGGTATGCCGTAATGTCCAAATGTTGATAAATAAAAATGAGGTATGGGTACACCCTGACGAGGCCGAGGTTGTTGCCAAAGATTTTCGCATACATATGGCGGAGTCCATTTATGAACATTGTCAAATAGGGCCACGTTAGGTTGTTTATGTAACATTAAATAATTGTTATTTTTAGTATTAACTTATTTTGTTAAAGTATTATGATTGACTTACTGTTTACTTCATTTGGTTTTTGCTAATTTCATCCATTTACTCAACTTTGAGTATCGATATCTCTCTCACACATACTCTATTTTGGACGCATTATATATCATTTCGAAGATCTCATATAGAAGAACATAAACCTACTAAAAGTTAGTTATATATAACACATATATATAAATTTAAATGCGTCCAAAGTTTAGTAAAACCCATATTTCCAACACCTAGTAAGTAGGTTTATGAAACTTGCGATAATCCTAATACAGAGATTATTGGATGAACAAGCATTTATTTCTTGATTATTGGGGTATTGGTTCTTGTTGTCTGGAAGTGATTCATATGATGCAAAAATTGGTATCATGTAATGTAGAACAATATCTATATTATAGAAACTTGCATTTGATAGTACCATATAAATCTGATCTAAATTCTCATTAATTAGCTATGTTTGACTACTTAAAGACTAATTTTCTGCCTAATGAAAGACCTTTATTCAAGAGCAGACGAATATTGCAGTTACTTTTTCAGTGGAATCATGCAGGCAACTTTTTCAGACGAAATCTATAAACACATTCAAATAATAATAATTTAAAACGATTTAATGAATTAGTTAATATATGATTATTATATTAATGCGATAGGAGTGTAAAACAAAATTGAAAAAAAAATAAGAGATATACCATAAATTAAATAATTAACTATAAGAGTATGAATTTTAAATATATAAAATATTTTTTTATGTAGTGTATAACTGTATATGATATATATTAAAATATATAAATCCAAAAAAATTCAAGATTGGGCTCATTTCGAACATATCGAAGAGACGATTATAATGGTGTAATTTGTTAAAATTAAAACGTATTTTTTAACGTATTTTAGTTAATAAACGATTATATGTGTTAAATGTAAAATTAAAATAATGAAAGTAAAAGGTATAAAGTAAATTTAGTAAATAAGTATAGGGGTTGAAAGTGTAACATTTCATTTTAAATTCGTAAAAATGGACGAAATAGGGTGAACAGTGCCAAAATATCAAAATTTTCATAAATGGTCCCTGGAATTTTTCAAAAATGGTCACTTGCAATTGAAAAGTCACAAAAAGTACTCCATCGCGGGATGAGCCCGCGATCGCGGGATTCCATTTTTCAAAAATGGTCCCTGCAAGTTTAAAAAAGTGTCAGAAAAGGTCCCTGGCCCGCGATCGCGGGCTCCCATCGCGGATTTTTGTGGTATTTTTGCAAAGTGGGAGAGATTTTGGGTATTTCAGTAAAAGATGGTTTGACTTAGGGTATTTTAATTAATTTCCCTTTAAAAAAATCATTAAAATCACAACAAAATCTAGTAAATTCACGTAATCTTTTTTTCCAAGGAAAAAAAATAAACATTTTCATTTATAATTGGTAAAAAAAATCCACTCGTCTTCGTATGACCTTAATTTACTACAATATAGACTTCCTTAAATACTAAAATATTTATATATAAGATTGTATGTTCATATATATATATATATAGAGAGAGAGAGAGAGGTGGGTTCAAACGAGGACACTAACTATTTACGAGAAGCACGAGAACGGCCGCCCATGTATAAAATCACATGTGATTCACAGTACAAAATCACATGTGATCCGCGCGACAAGCCGCGCGACTTGCAAACCACGGGCCAAACCGCGCGGGTCCAGAATTTTAATCACATATGATTTTGTATGTGAATCACATGTGATTTTGTACTTGGGCGGCCGTCCTCGTGTTTCTCGTAAATAATTAGCGTTCTCGTTTGAACCTTTCTCTCTCTCTCTCTCTCTCTATATATATATATATAAACAAATAATTATAATAATAATAACAAATATAAAATATGTTATTAGGTTTTACAGTGGAGGTCGAAAACC
This sequence comes from Saussurea involucrata, assembly GCA_033807775.1. NCBI lineage: Eukaryota > Viridiplantae > Streptophyta > Magnoliopsida > Asterales > Asteraceae > Saussurea > Saussurea involucrata. The sequence continues at coordinate 151,906,140 of CM066320.1, read as the reverse complement.
ATTTATGCTACTGGAATACATATAAAAAACTGAAAATTACATAAACTCAAATATTAATATGGTCGATAACACTTTATTGTATTTGTGTTTTTTCTTAATAATCAAGATCACATAAGGGCATATTTACTCATTAGATTGTTATGGCAAACAAAATGTAAAAAAACATGATTATAAATTGTATTTTTCTTTTAAAAAGGGAATCCAATGCATAATCAAGTAGATGGAAAACTAACAACAATGTTATTATGGATAAGAAACATTAACGAACATGGTTAATATTAATCCATACACAAAAACGTAAATTCATATAAAGATGCTTACTTGGATTGTAGAAGTATTCGAGACTGATTGATTGAGCGTACGTGCTGATAACGTGTTAAAGGAAAAACGAAACAGAATAACAGTAGAATATAGAGAGGGAATATATCTTTCTCATTAATCATAAGCCCTTTAAATAGGGAGAATTATATAGGGATCATGATAAGCATGGAAGGAGATTTACTCCACAAATAACTCTAATAGTTTGTATTTATCACTATCACTATATCTATCTCTATCGTCATATCCTTTAGACGATCACTACTACAGAAATACTAATAGAACCCGGTTGCTAAGACTAATGGTACCTGGTTCTTTTTAAGAAAAGGGGCATCAAATAGAACCCGGTTCTTTTTAAGAAACCGGGTACGATTTGACTTTTTTTTTTTCAATTTAGCCATATATTTATATCCTACCTAAAAGAGTAAACATAAATAAAACTGGATGCAATATCAACACAGATGAAAATTAGCAGATCCATATTCCAATTAACTTGAAAGAAGTACATGAAGCGTATGAAAATTGACAACCAAAAGTGACCTCACAAAAAATTGACAACCAAAAGTGACCTCATACAAGTCAAGAATATCTTAATGACTACCAAAATAAGCACAAAAGTTCTAATCTTGTATGAGAATAAAAGTGCAACTTACAAAAGTGACCTCACAAAACTTGTTTATCAATAATACTAAGTTTCCGTAATTGCAACTTCAAGTGAGCTTCCATAGCAATGACGTATAAATGTCAAAATCCCTATAAATGTAATTATTTTACACAGTTATTAAACGAAGATAAATTAATAACGATGACAAACCGGACCATTGCAAGAAAAACCAAACATCCCATCCAAATATGAAATGTAATTACAACACGAATAAACTAACGAATGTTTGCATAGTTAACAGATCTAGAAATAATGTATGTAAAAAAACTAAGCAATAAAGAAGTGGGTAGCTAAGAAACTAACTGATATCAACTCTTCAGATGTTTTAGATAAGTGTTAGAAAATTGCTTAGCCCATGTCACGGCCATAACGTTCAGCATTCTTTCTGTCAGAGGAGTCGTATCATACCATGGTACCTAGATGCAAATGAAAATCAAAATTGTTATTTGACGACAAGATTAAATGCAATAAACACAATAAAACATGTTTAACAATACGTACTTTCTTCAGAAACTGTGATTGATGATACATCACAAAGTTGAACATGAAATGCATAACATAGTAGCCACACTCCCAACCGGATATTTGTTGATTACACTAAATCGACAAAAAAAGGTATGAATTAGACAAAACCAACTATGAAATAAGTTTTATAGATGTACCATGAGATGAATTACCTTTGAGAGCTCCCATCTAAATGGCATGGCTTTATCGGTATCACACGACCCTCCTTCATCAAGATATCTTGTAACAACCCTACAAAAATATTAGCAATAGTAGTGTTAGAAATTATAGAAAGACAAATCAACTTTATACAAATTAAAGAATCACTTACGCTTCCACGTGCTCTTTGATGATGTAGAAGTCTGCGGTCTTTTCTTTAGACATTATCCTACAACACTATGTAATTATAAAATTTGTTTACCTTACATTCCTCTCTTCAAACGAAAATACTACTCCCTCGATCTTAAAATAAGTGTCTATATTATTATTTTTATTTGACCCAAAATAAGTGTCCACTTTCAAAAGTAAATATTCACTTTGACACTTTCCTGCCCTACCCTTAATTATGTGATGGAGAAAATTTCTCTGTTTATAATCAGGGGTAAATTTGTATTTTGCTTAATTAAAAATAGTAATAATTACATACTCCTAAAATTGTGTCTTTTCATTGTCGACATTTATTTTGGGACGAAAGGAATACCATTTTTAAAAAACGCAAGAAAACATATATATCATGTTAATATTGTGATGTTAAACTACAGAGTGAACGACCTTTGGCGCTAGCTAAGTCTCCAGACAATCGCACACCAAACCCACTTCACCATACATTATAGCATACTAATGCAAGCTTTACTTTTGCTACTGGAAAAAAAGGATTTTGCTGATTTTGAAAAATGGTGGTATGCAAAAACATTTTGATTCTTCTCTGTAACTTGTAAATTGGTGGCCTCCTTTTTGTAGCAAACTTTTGAATGGATTTTGTAAAGTCTTTGTTCTGCAATAATAAAGAGGACCAAGACATAGCCTATATATATATATATATAGAGAGAGAGAGGTGGGTTCAAACGAGAACGCTAACTATTTACGAGAAGCACGGCCGTCCATGTACAAAATCACATGTGATTCACAGTACAAAATCACATGTGATCCGCGCGACAAGCCGCACGACTTGCAAACCGCAGGCCAAACCGCGCGGGTCCAGAATTTTAATCACATATGATTTTGTATGTGAATCACATGTGATTTTGTACATGGACGGCCGTCCTCGTGCTTCTCGTAAATAGTTAGCGTTCTCGTTTGAACCGTTCTTTCTCTCTCTCTCTCTCTCTCTCTCTCTATATATATATATATATAGATAGAGGCTCCGTAAAATACAAACCTTGCATTTGTTGCACCCCTTACAAACCAGTGTGCATATGTGCACAGTGTGCATATGTGCACAATGTGCATATATATATGTATATGCATACGTGCAAGAATATACATATAATTGACATACATTCATATCGGATAATGCATATATGCACACTGGTTTGTAAGGAGTGCAACAAATGCGAGGTTTGCATTTGATTTGTATCCTATATATATATATATATATACTAACACAGCGTAGGTTTGCGGAAGGATCGGCAAGCATCTAAACCCTTTTTGATAACTTGATTACTAGATGTAAACTCGGAAAAATTAAGAGAAAACTTTTAAAAGGAAGAACTATTATTAACTGATAAAACTGATTAACAATGAAACCTATCAACCCTATTTATAATCTAAACTAATAGAAAGATAAATACTAAACTAATAAAACATAAATAAAAAAATTAAACTTAATCCTAATCTTAGAGACTAAATAATTAAAGGATAATAATAATTAAAATAAATAAAGAAGAACCAATTGTAACCCAACTCAACTTGGTGGACGGTGGCTAGTTGGTGGCTTCCCAAAAGAAAGGCGACGCAAAGGAGAAGAAACCAATTTGGCCAACAGTGAGTTACGCGATGTATGACGTGGGTTTAAGCCGCGTGCTTACCCGCGCCATTTCTTTTTTTTTTTGGCTTTTATTTGACTTTCTATTTTTGGCTTTTATTTGACTTTCGATTTTGTTTTTCAATCTCTCTTGCAATTCTCCCTATATTTGGTGCTTTATGTTTGCTCCTTTTCCGATGCCAAATTTCGAGTCTCTTTCGGGCTCGTTTTCCTTTTCGAACTCGTTTATCTTTTTTCCAATTATTTGTAAAATCCTTTATTAACTCTTGAATTCTCCTTGTATCACAAACTCATTATAAACCGGCTCTTGTAGTTCAATGGTTCAACCATATTGTGTAAGAAGAAATTCCATGGATTAGATAAAAAAGTATTTTGCTTCCAAAAAGACGAAGTTCGACCAATTTAAAAAACGAAGTTCAAATAATAACTCAAATATTACTCACCAGACAATTCGAGAACCCCAGCTTGTTCGATCGATGCACTGCCATTCTCTTTAAAGTCAAAGAGTCCCTCCTATTCAGATACCTTGGTTGCAGAATATAAATATATCACAAGTACCATCTAATGTCCAATATGGGTTAGAAGAATTTGAATTATTTCTTTGTGGATTTTTAACAAATACATGGTAAGCAATACAAGTGAGAAAAGAATAAACTTGAAAACCTACATCTTCACAAGGGAATTGAAGCCCATAACTTTATCACATGCTAAGAACCTAAAATTGATGAATGTAAAACGTTGAAAAAAGCTATCAGGTATTTAGTGGAAATTGAAATAGATGTTCATTTGTTGAATGGTAATCTAAGGGTGTTCATCGGTTGAGGGGAACCGAACCGATCCAATTATTCATTGAATGTCGGATTTTTTCAACCGAATCGATTCAATCATCTATTGGATGTTGGATTTTTCCAATCCAATGGATGATTTGATTGGTTGGGTTCCATCCATTGGATATTCTCGTTGGACATCCATTGGATACATCCAACATCCAATGGATGATCGAACTCATCGAATGTTTTTATGTTTTCTTTCTAAAAGTTTTAATTTTAGTTTTTACAAATGGTTTTAAACTATAATTTTTAAAAAATAAAAGCTTTACTTTTGAAACTTTGAATTGTAATGCATTGGATGGTAGGATGATAACCAGATGGGTGGTTAGATGATATTTGGATGGTGAATCAGTTTGGTTCGGTTTTGGCCGGTTATGGATTGTCATCCAAGAACCGACCGATCCCAATTGGATGTTGAAAATTTTGATTCGATCCGATTCAGTTACAATTGGATATCCAATCAAGGTCGGTCGGTTTTAATGGGATCGGTATGTTCTGATTGAATCAGTTGACTTTCTACACACCCTATTGTAAACTATTGAAACCGGAAACTATGAAAAGGGAGAATGGTAACTTGTTGGAACTTTGTATGTATCTATATCTATAATGTTAGACAACCTAGGGGGGGGGGGGGGGTAATGGTTGTATAAAGATCTTTTGACTTTCAAAAACTTATTTTACAATTATAATCTCAATAATAATGCACAACAATATATATAAATAAAATTTAATGCACAGCGGAAATATAAAAGATAAGGGTAGAGAATATTGATACCGACACCGATATTTGGGAAGTGGTTCACCAAACGGGTTTGGCTAGTCCACTCTTCGAGACACTTCTCGAGTCACGATCCACTATAAGTATTCTTTACGGTAGAATACAAACCAAGGTACAAAGGGTGACAAGTAACTCTAGCTTCAGCTAAGAGACTTGAATGGATCACTCACTCTCAATTCAAATACTTACAATGTTGTATATCTCACAATGGGAATAACACTGTAAAAATAATTATCACTTGGATGTTTTTGAGAGTTGGTATTAACCCAAAAATATATCTTAAAAATGGAATGGGTTAAGAGTGATGAAGAATGGAGCAAAGTGTAGAACTCTCTGGTGTAGTTTTTGTGCTCTGATGTTATTCTCTGGTTTTTTGTATTCTTCTGCAGCAACTCCTTATATAGCCAACCAAGTAAACAAAGCCATTGCATGTGAACTTGAAGAAACAGGAGAATACTGTTCATTGCATGCGAGTCGTGAGAATCTGATTTAACATGGCTCGGACGTAGGAAAGTTCTCCTTCTGCACGCATGAAGGGCTTAGCTGCCATAACTCATAAATTCTTACTTGCAGCTTTTCTTTACTTCTTTTCACATAGGTATTGTCAGTAATATCAGCTAGCATGCAGGCATGAAGACTTTGTAAACATCCACATGCAATCCATCACCATCACCATTGAAGATCACACCATGTGAGACTTTATGTTCTTCATTGTCAACAAAACACAACTCCCACATGCAGAGAAGATAGATAACCACAACTTCTCCACATGCAATATCATCATCATATCCATAGCTTTATTTCTCTCTTCTCCATATTTAAGAAAAACCCGGTTGCCATGGAATTGAAATAGTATATATATATATATATATATATATATATATATATATATGTAGGAATCGATATATATAAATATATAATATAAAATATGAATAATCATTGTGTCCCCTAGAGAATATCTTATATATATATATATATATATAAAAAAGAAACTTTTGAAATTAATATTAATTATTTATTTCAAAAACAGTATTGGTATTGGTTTTCGAAATATCCAAGTGGTATATTATTTATCGTGTTATCACCATTATGATATATAAATAATGTGACGCACATCTTCAGACTTGAACTCTTCAGATAAATTCTTCGTTGTTCTTCAAGAACTGTACACTTGGATAAATTGTTAGAGAAACAATAATACGGTGTGTTTGGAATCATCAAAATAAATATATAAAATATATAGAGATGTGGCACACTTGCACCTACAATCTCTCCCTTTTTGATGATGACAAACACAACTGCTGAGCATGAGCATATGCGGTTTCTCTCCCCCGTTTGTCGAAACAAAAAGGGTCATGAAAGACGCTATGCTCCCCTTCGAGAGATGCTCCCCCTCAAAATATGCATATATTTGAGAGAGCATAATCTCATGGGTAATTAAAAATTAAAGGTTCCTCCTCAAATTAATAGCGATTTATAAAATTTGAGGGACAATAAAATATGCATAAAAATAAGCATATAATAGAAATGAAATAATAATAACCAATATGAAACACTTGCACCAAAACGGATTTTAAGGTTTCGATTTTCGGTCGAGTGACGTGAGCAATCACTATCACGTATCCAATCCACGTCAAGGATTTACCTACAAAAGGCAAAGAATATTTTCGTGGTCCCCTTTTCTTACGGGTCCTTTTAACAGTTAGTATAATATATAAAACTGTAAAAACATATAAGGAACATGTTGCCGACAAGAAACAAACACGACAACATACAAACCATAAAATGGTTTAAAACCATAAACGCATCCCACCGGGATTGTCAATATTAAACATTCCTTTCGGAATCCATTTTCTAACCATTTTTATTTTACGATCGTATTTATCATGGACGTAAAATGAAGCATGCACATTTACATTATTCTTTGGTTTAGAAAATTTACTATTATACATACTAGCATACGGTTTCCTCGGCATATAATTCATATTATTCATTTTGGATACATACGGAGGTTTTTGCACATAAGGTTTTCTCGTTTCAACTTTAGGTGGTTCAAAACACCTTTTAATTTGAATACACGAGCACGTATCAATACATGTATTAGAACCAATGCATTTTCTACAATTAATGCGATTAGACATATTTAGCATTTTTAACACTTTATCATTGCTATTTTGAAAAGCATTAGCTAACAGATTATTTTTTTCATGCGATTCACATTTTGCTTTTAAACAAACAATTTCATCCTCAAGAATATCACATTTTGTACATACAACATTTTCATATGTATTTTTATTTAAACATGCAATTTTATTATTTAGAATGACACATGAATTACACACATCTTTTTCACATAATTTTTCTTTTAAGCATGCAATTTCTTTATTCATGCTTTCGTGAATCTTAGTGTCAACAAAAAATTTCATGTTAAGATCATAAATTTCTTTTTCTTTTGAGGAAAGAGTTTTACTCATTTCGTCGTTAGTCTTACTATATTTCTTAACAAGATTAGCCATTTGATAAAATGATTTCTCAAGTTCATCAAGATTTTCATTTTCACTATCATAATAATTATCACTATAATTACTATCATAATTATTAAAACAGGAAGTAGATACCTCATTCTCATGGTCGGCCATGAGACAAATACCTTCATTATCATCCTCGTCTTCACTTGCGCTCCACGCGCCTCCGACGAAGGCTTTTTGTGTGTTGATTTGTTTTGCTCGTTTCGGACACACATTTGCATAGTGATCCTTATCACCACAGGCATAGCAAAAGCCTTTCTTTTTCTTGGCTTTTTCATCGTCACTTGATTCGCCATTTTTGTCTTCCCTTTTATGGAAGTTGCGACTTCGGTTTTTACCACCACGACAGTAGTCTCCATTTCTTTGAAACCTATCATTCTTGGCAAACTTCTTGTTAGATAAAAGTTTAGAGAATTTTCTTACCAACTTGACTAAATCGTCAAGACTTTCGGATTCGTCATCTGAGGAACTTGCTTCCTCTTCCTTTTCCTTCTTTTCCTCATCACTTGAGACAGCGGCTTTAAGAGCTATGGATTTCTTTGTGACTTGCTCCCGCACTTTGTTTCTTTTCAAGGCTATTTCGTGAACCTTAAGGTTACCAATGAGATCATCCAACTTCATTGTTGAAAGATCACGGGAATCTTCCAAGGACATGATTTTCGGCATCCACTCCGGAGGAAGTGCTCTAAGAATCTTTCTCACATAATCTTCATTAGGATAAGTACAACCTAGTCCTTTCAATGTAGTCATGATGAGGTTAAAACGTTTAAACATTGAGTCGATTGACTCATCTTTTGACATTTCAAATAATTCATAATCATGAACTAAAATATTTATTTTAGAACTTTTGACTTGCGTGTTTCCACGATGAGTGTCGTTTAAACTTTGCCAGATTTCATTTGCTGTTTTACATGTAAAAACTCTTTCAATTTCATCGGAATTTAAAGCAGCATAAAACATGTTTTTAGCTTCAAAATTTAAACAGTACGAAGCTTCGTCAGTGGGAGTCCAATCTTTAGTATCCTTTTCAACAACAAGATCATTTACTACCTTGGTGGGAATAAAGTTTCCTTTTTCAATAATTTCCCACATTTTTCTATTTTTACCACGAACATGGCATTCAAATAATTCGGCCCAAATACCAAACTTTTCAGTATCAATAAGAGGTGGTTTAGAAAACAAAAATTTTTGTTGTTGAGCCATTTTTAAAAATAAGATGTTTTAAAATAACTTGTTAAACAAGAGAATTTTTGAAAGCCCCACTCTGATACCAATTGTTAGACAACCTAGGGGGGGTAATGGTTGTATAAAGATCTTTTGACTTTAAAAAACATATTTTACAATTATAATCTCAATAATAATGCACAACAATATATATAAATAAAATTTAATGCACAGCGGAAATATAAAAGATAAGGGTAGAGAATATTGATACCGACACCGATATTTGGGAAGTGGTTCACCAAACGGGTTTGGCTAGTCCACTCTTCGAGACACTTCTCGAGTCACGATCCACTATAAGTATTCTTTACGGTAGAATACAAACCAAGGTACAAAGGGTGACAAGTAACTCTAGCTTCAGCTAAGAGACTTGAATGGATCACTCACTCTCAATTCAAATACTTACAATGTTGTATATCTCACAATGGGAATAACACTGTAAAAATAATTATCACTTGGATGTTTTTGAGAGTTGGTATTAACCCAAAAATATATCTTAAAAATGGAATGGGTTAAGAGTGATGAAGAATGGAGCAAAGTGTAGAACTCCCTGGTGTAGTTTTTGTGCTCTGATGTTATTCTCTGGTTTTTTGTATTCTTCTGCAGCAACTCCTTATATAGCCAACCAAGTAAACAAAGCCGTTGCATGTGAACTGGAAGAAACAGGAGAATACTGTTCATTGCATGCGAGTCGTGAGAATCTGATTTAACATGGCTCGGACGTAGGAAAGTTCTCCTTCTGCACGCATGAAGGGCTTAGCTGCCATAACTCATAAATTCTTACTTGCAGCTTTTCTTTACTTCTTTTCACATAGGTATTGTCAGTAATATCAGCTAGCATGCAGGCATGAAGACTTTGTAAACATCCACATGCAATCCATCACCATCACCATTGAAGATCACACCATGTGAGACTTTATGTTCTTCATTGTCAACAAAACACAACTCCCACATGCAGAGAAGATAGATAACCACAACTTCTCCACATGCAAGATCATCATCATATCCATAGCTTTATTTCTCTCTTCTCCATATTTAAGAAAAACCCGGTTGCCATGGAATTGAAATAGTATATATATATATATATATATATATATATATATATATGTAGGAATCGATATATATAAATATATAATATAAAATATGAATAATCATTGTGTCCCCTAGAGAATATCTTATATATATATATATATATAAAAGAAACTTTTGAAATTAATATTAATTATTTATTTCAAAAACAGTATTGGTATTGGTTTTCGAAATATCCAAGTGGTATATTATTTATCGTGTTATCACCATTATGATATATAAATAATGTGACGCAAATCTTCAGACTTGAACTCTTCAGATAAATTCTTCGTTGTTCTTCAAGAACTGTACACTTGGATAAATTGTTAGAGAAACAATAATACGGTGTGTTTGGAATCATCAAAATAAATATATAAAATATATAGAGATGTGACACACTTGCACCAACATATAATTATGAAAAAATGCTAGAAATAAAGAAATTTGGTTATGTAGACACCGATTTGAAGAAGAATGAGCGGAATCGTCGCCTTCGGAGCTGAAACCGATGTCTTGGAAGTCGGAGTAGATGTATTGGGAGCCGAAAGGGACATAATTGTCTGGAGGCAATGGGTATAATTAAAAGCTGAAAGTTTGAGTTGTACATTATGCTTCAAAAGTTTTAATTAAGAGATTTTAAGACTCATACATAAAAGTTGTTTTTAAGGCTTTGAAAAAAGTATTTTATAAAGTATATAATTTAAACCTAAATAAGAACTATAAATTAGTAGCTCAATATAATAATAATGGGGAAATTAATTAAAATGGACCAACTTTGACTTTGGTTTACAGAAATACCCCATCTCTCTCCCGGTTCACCAAAATACCCCATGATCCCGCGATATAACCCTTGATCGCGGACCCAGGCAAATTGGTCCGCGATTTTATCCGCGATGGTCCCCTGAAAATCTCAAGTTTACAACTTTGGTCCCTATCCGCGATTTTCACTTTTGGTCCGCGATTTTATGCTATCATTTCATGTTTTTCAAGTGTTTTTGCATGGTTTTACTGTTTTTTCCAAACTTTTTGTCTGAGATTGTTCAATTATGTTCAATTATTGTACTATGGAAGATGAATTTGTGGTTGTAATTCATCTTCCCCACTGAAATTTCATCTATAAAGATCAATAAAATGCATTCCATAATCGTTTATCCATTCCATTGTGGTTGCAATTCACATCCATTCCATTGTTCTTTCTTACTTACTTTCTTCATCATTTCAGTATTTTCTTTCTGAGATACTACTGAAAAAATGAGTTCAGCTGTTGAAAAAGCTAAGCTATATTTCTGTTGCGATGGTGAATGGGTGCAAGACAACAATGAGTGGAATTTTGCTCATAAATCTAAGCATGGTGTAAAATTGTCAGTAAACATTACAGTGATTTGGCTGTAACTTTCTACACATCCGAAACTTACCGGGAAACATATCGGGAGGTAATCAATCCAACTGCACCCCCTGAATCATGGGTATCTCCATACGTCCCCCTTCCGCCATGCTATCCACCGTTAATAACTAAGAGAAGTGCCGGGAGACCAAGAAAGAACGATCGACGTCCATCTCGTGGTGAAGATCCGATACAGAGAAAATACAGTAGGTGCCACGCAGTAGGACATACTCGTGGACATTGTCCAACTCCTGCCCCTTCAAGCGTTCCTAGGAGTAGACGTTCAGTTAGCCAAAGAAGTAGCTCGCAGGGCCCATCGGAGCTAGAACCACATGGAACTCTTAGATATGATAGCATTGGCCTGAACATTGATTTCCCTTGATTTTAACGACTAAATCTTGTATGCTAAGTGCTCTTGTTTTTATATATAACATGATGTTATCTACTTTATCGTACTTGTTAAGTTTTCTTGTGTGTATAATAAAGTAAACATTAAAGATTCATTTTATTGAAAACATAGAAACGGATGCAGTGCATCTAAACATAGAAATCTATTACGGGTAGATGTCCTGTATGCTAGTGATCCAATTAACCTTTTCCTTGATCACGTCCCCCATTCCCATGTAGCTTTCTCGGATTTCTGCTATTTCCTCTTCTAGTTCCTTAATCTGTCGTTGCACATCCTGAACGTGGCGCCTACTTTGCGCTAGTTCTTGTTTCTTCTCCTCTATCAACTCCTCTTTGTCTTGTTGAAGCGACCTGTTGTGGTTCCACATCCCTTTTATCTGTTCGATATCCGCGTTCGCCTCATCAATGGACGCTTTCAATGTGGGAGGCATTTGTTGAGTTTCTGGAAGACCCTCCGGCTAGGTAGAATGATACCTTGGTGGGGAGTTCATGCGATGATTAAGGTAGTATTGCTCCCATGCATCGCATCATTGTTCTTTCTCCTCAGTCGTGAATGGATAATCGGCTGCAGTTTGCCCATACTGTGCTCATTCCTCGTCTATTTCCGGTACCTTCCAGGTACTTCGAAAAGCTCCATCATTCAATGGTTGGTTGTCTGCCGAACATGAAGTGTCAGCCCCATTCGCCGACCTTTTGCCCTTAGAGCGTGAACCTCCAGTGTTAAGAAAAGGTAGAGAATGTTTGTAAACGGTGTAGAGGGTAGAAAGGATAGATAGCAAGTTATGAATTACTACTTTATCAGACCATCTACTTATAGTCGTGAAAGGGTAGGTTCTTGATCACGGATATGGAAATGAACGAAATTTTCGTCTGAAAAAGTGCCTGCAAGATTCGTCTGCCAAAGTGAATGCAAGATTCGTCTAAAAAGCTTAAGGATTCTGTTGATCCATTTGCTCCTTGTGGCTATAAATACCCGTGTTAGTTCCAATTGTAAAAGTCACAACATGCATACAACATTTGGATATCATAATAGTCTCGTCTCTCATCAAACAAATGGCTGGAAATGCATCATCTTCAAACCCATCGTCTTCACAAATAATGTTGTTGAGACTCAAAATAGCGATAGAAAAAAGGGAAGCGGAGATCCAACAACTCACTGAAGAGTGGAAACAACTGATGGCCAGGAAGGATGCACACCTGAGAAGGATCGAAGAGGAAGAAAAGGAGATAAAAAGGATGAAGAGGGAGATAAAAGATAAGGAGTCCCATATTCGTCAAGAAAACTTAGAAGTCCACCACATTGTGCAAGAGTTCACAGTTCTTCAAGCGAAGGTAACCGAGAAGCAAACCTGGATAGATCAATGTAAGGAACTTTATCCTTAGGTGGTGCTACGGGTGTTGGTTTTGTAATTTGTTGTTTCTATGTTGTTGTTTTCTACTTTCTATGTTGTTGTTTTCTACTTTCCAGTTTCTATGTTGTTGTTTTGTATTTTCCAGTTTCTATGTTGTTGTTTTCTGCTCATGAATAAAGGTCTTTAAGTAGTCTGAAAAGTACTCTGAAAAATACTGCAAGATTCGTCTGAAAAGTGATTCATATTAAAAATAACATATCATAGATGTTATACAAGATTATTTCATAACAAACACATACTGATCAGTACAAAATTATTCAAATGTCAAGCTACGGCTACACGATGCTTGGGTTTTGGACAATCCGCGTCGACTTCTTATATGCTCTGGTGAGACAAGTCTGGAAGTGTTAAGCTCCACTTTCTCGTTGTACACTTCAATCACGGTATGACCGTCAACATACTGACGTATATTGGCTACATCTTCATCGGTAGTCAATTCTACCAGTCCAGTCAAGAAGTCTGCATTCGGCCTTTTAAAATACAACCTATAATATTTTGGTTCGTCTTAGTCCAGCTCTTTCATGATTTATTCAAGCAGTTGCATAGAAAGATCGTCCACATCTAACATGTCAACATAAATTTCTAGACCACGGAAGTAATGTCTTGTAGGTGGTTCCGTGAAGTACCCACCATGGTGGACCTTCATGGTGAACAATTGTGGATATGCATCTGTTCATGAACATTAATAAAGTTAGCCTTAGACAACGGTACTAACAAGCAAAACCCAAAGAAACATACATACCATATAACTCTTTGCCAGTGGCTGAAAGCGATTCTGATAAACACCTAAAGCACCAGCCATGAAGATTTGGGGATGCCATGTAAGAAGACGTTAATCAATACTATGTTCCCGTATATGTGTTTTACGACTAATCTAGCGCGGGGTATTTATAGCCAAATGTGGATGCCGATTCGCATTGAAAAGTATGAAAACGTGGAAAATGAGTTGTCTTGTCCCATCATGCTTTTGTTTTGGTTAAACTATTCATATGTGCCTTTTAATATTTACTTTGTTATAAAAACTTCAAGTACACTACTATAACAATTAATTTGCTGATCAAACGACGTTCGATGTGGACTACAAAATAATAAACAAAGTTAACACTTCAAATACAATACTTTAACAAAAACGATTAATGTTACAGACTACATAATAATATAATAAAAACAACCTACTAATCTACTCGGATACACACAGCGTGTAAAAGGTCTCCGCCATATGGTACCGCCACTTCGTGGCCTCAAGATGTGTGGCATCTGGTGCACATGCTGGGAGGCGGCCTTCAATCAACGAGGATAGGTTACGACATAACCACACAACGCAATCTGCATTGGACCCTGATTGTTGTGGTGCATTTTTTGCAAACCTATGTGTAAATGCCTCGCTACGCTCGTAACGTGGACGGTCCTGGATCGTCTTAAGTAACTTCGACAGCTGAGACTTAAAGATGCCAAGGAGCTGAATCAATTGTAGGTCGAATATCGTGCCACGGAGGCTGTCATATATAACCATGAGCATCTCATCAAGGATCAGAATCCCGAGCACCAAATGATGTTGAGAAATGCAAATGGGGATGTACACCTGAAATATTACAATAACGGACAAATAGTTAGTAACAAACAAGTTAAATAAAATAGATATAAATTGATTTCCATACCCGATCGAGGTTCGCCCAATGCGGCATATCTTCCTCACCATTGCAGGTCCGATACATGGATAACGCACCTTGATCCGTCCGGACTAGCATTTCAAAAAAAATACTTATCATGATCCCCCACCTCGCGTGTGTAGGATGGGACGATTGGAGCATTTTGATCCAACAATCGATATGCTATACACAAAACATAGATTGTTAGACCTGTAATAAGAAATATATTTAATTATATGACTATATTTAAATTTTAAACTTCAATACTAACAAGATCCTCCAGTTCGGAGTCAGTCGCGTCACATGCCAGTAGTACTTCGAAAAAACTGTTCTCCAAGAGCAGGTTGGCATAGAATGAATATAATAGGGTGGGAGTTGACGATTGTGGCATCGATCCATGATATCGAACGCTGAAACGTGCGTCAAGAGTGCCGATGAAGTCACCTTTCCCTCTCGGCATCCGTAGGCAGAAGGTTTACGAGAGGCTCAAACCTCGTTTAAATATATTGTAAAACATATAACATTTAATATGCAGGACTAACTTAGTTAATATTGTAAATATAGTAAAAAAAACTTACAGTTGTAGCTAAGTTGAAGATAGCAAGGCAACTCTTCTTATTCATTGCAACACCTCGGTCCCAACGGGTTCCCCTAATGAACCTGTCGGTGCACAGGGTGAAATTTATTATGGCAGATGGGAAACATCTCCAAGATCCATATCTGGAATTACACAACAAAAACAAGTGCGTAAAAAAGAAAGCCAAACAGTTTCTACGTATTATTATTTATGTTATACTACTTATCTAACCTTGAAAGCGTATGTAAATCCACACATATTCATCTTTCTAAGCTTGTCTGCGCGTCTGGCGATGGTGTTGGGTCACCAAAGATTTGAAATTGACCCACCGATTTTATCCTTGAAATCTCACTTAGAATATTTTATTTTGGTTCTTTGTAGTAACTTAGCCAAGACATCAAATGTTCGGTGAAGTCGAAGATCAACCGAAATCAAGTCAGAAAAAGTCTCTCATTGTGGGAGTGAAGATACAATTCTCAACAAGAACTAAGTTATTTCTCACCGATTCTCATCTTGGAAAATCGCTGAAAACTTGGCCGATTATCTCACTACTTTCAGTCAAACATCTCACCAATTGTAAGATACAAATCGGTGAGATCCCTCCTTGTGAAAGCTGGCAGATAAAGGTCATTAAATATGGGACAATATCTTATGGCAGGAAAAAGGGACTATTTGTCGTTATTCCTGTTTCAGATAATGTCTCAATCAAGCATGCTTGTTCTTCCTTGTACCGAGAAAAAGTGTGAAAGGGATTGGTCAAATTTCCAGAGTCAACCCCTATCCTTGAATCTCCAGATGATAAGTGTCCCAAGCATTTAATGCTTCCAGCACTATATAAAGAAGAGAGAGTTCTCCATGCAAGGTTACGCGTTCCTGAAGATTTTATCTGTGCAAAATGGATTTCTCTCCCCTTGAACTTTATAGTTTTCAATCTTTGTGTTTTAGAAGTTTTTTGTTTTTCAGTTTACTTTGTGAAGATTGTTAGAATAGTTTTAATTGTTCTTTCCGCAACAATCTAAGTTTTTTGTGTGTAATTCTTGATTTGATATATCAATAAAAGAATTAATTAAGTGAAAATTTGTGTATTGTATTCAATCCCCCCCCCCCCCCCCTCTACAATAATTATTTAAGCCATCTGGGACTAACAAGTGGTATCAGAGCGGAAAGTTTATGCAATAAACTTGATCTGCAATGGCTGCTTCTTCTTCAAACAATGAAGTTTCCTCTCAAAACACTTTCTTTGAAAATGGCTCTATAGCCAAGCCTCCTAAGTTCAATCCCAACAATTTCTCTTTATGGAAAAGTCGGATGATGCTCTACATGGAAGAAGTGGATAGTAGATATCCAATGATTCTCAGTGAGGGACCCATTGTCCCTAGAGTCTGGGCTCGCTATGAAACTCAAAAATACGACAAAGAAATTGCTGACAAGGATGATTCTGATGATTCCTCTGATGAAGAAAAATCTACTGCTATTAGTCGTTACATTCTTAAAAATCCTAAGAAATACACCGATGAAGAAAAACGACTAGTTTCTCTTGACTCTAAAGTTAGAGAAATTATTGCACTCTCTCTTCCTGATGAGGTCTACCACTCTTTAGTTAATTTCTCTACTGCTAAAGAAATGTGGTCCACTCTATGTGTTCTGTCCGAAGGTACAGAGGAAGTCAAGAAAAGCAAGAAAATCGCTCTTATTAGAAAATATAAGCTCTTCACTCATGAAAAATGAGAATCTCTTTCTAACTACTACAACCGATTTAACAGTCTCCTCAATGATTTAAAGCTGTAGGGCAGAGTGTATGACAATGAGGAAGTCTTGTGCAAATTTATGGACTGTCTTCCTGACTTTTGGGAGAACATCTGTACTTGTAGCAAGACAACCAAGGATCTTGAATACATCCCTCTCACTGTTCTCTATGGAACCTTATTTAATTATGAACAAACCAAAATCCAAAGGAAGTCAATCATAAAAGAGATAAAAGGCTCCTTTGTAGCCCTTGTCAGTGATACTTCCAAGAAAGCTCAGTGTTTGCCCAGAATCACCTATCCTTCATCTGAATCTGATATTGACAGTCAAAATGATTATGCTCACCAAACGGAGGCATATCTAAGTGATGCCGATGATGAAGGTGAGGAAACCTCTGTCGAACAAATAACTGATGAAATGGCTATGGTTGTTGGGTTCAAAAACAGACCTCGCTTTTCAGGAAAATCTAGAACTTTCAGAAAACCTTCATTTTTCACAAAAAATTCCTCGACTGACAAGTCAAATGAGGAATGCTTCAATTGTGGTAAGAAAGGTCATTTTGCTTCTGAATGTAGAAGCAAACGCATTGAAAGAACCAGACCCACTTCCTCTGACAAACCTTTTTCCAAAAATAACAAGTTCAAGAATCATCTTTCAAAACAGACTTTTTCTAGAAAAGACGGTCAACCTTCCTCACTTGAACATTTGGAACGTGCTGAGAAATTTAAAGCCAAATACAAGAGAGAAAAGGAAAGAAATGAGGAACTTATTAGAAAAGGAAAAGGACTTCTTGCTGAAGTCCATGACTGGGATGATGAGCCAACTTCTGAGAGTGACAAGGACTCTCCCAACATGTGTTTCATGGCAAAGATTGATGATGTGGAGAATTCTGAAAAAGTAATTACATCAACTACCTTGGTGTCAACTTGGTGCTCATCATCTTCTCCTCACGTACATCCCTTCAACTCCATGTATGAGTCTGAAAAGATTGTTGCTTATGATTCTTTGACAATTGATTTTTATAATGCTAAAGATGCAAAGAAAAAGAAATCAGCTCAAGTTAAAACTCTTTCTTCACAACTTCAAATATGCCTTTCCCAACTTGAACAGTTTGACAAGATCAAAGTTGAGGTAGAGGACTTGAAAACTATAAACCACATCATAGCTAAAGAGAAAAATAAACTTTTTAGAAGACTAAAAAGAGAACAAGAGACTTTGAGAAAATGGACCAGCTCTTCAAAGAACCTTGAGAAATCTTTCCAAGCCCAAATCTCTTGTGAGGATAAAACTAGACTAGGTTTCGGAAAGATGGAAATTGACCTTCCTTCACAAGCTCATGCTTCCACTTCCTGTGTTTCTCCAAATCTTTATGAGTCTTCAGGGTCTAGTTCCATTGGGTATGTGTCTATGAACTCTGCTGATTTATCTGAAGCCTTAAAATTTCGAATGTTTATAAAAGCCAAAGATCCCACCTCTTTTCAAAACAATGAGGCTCGGGACTCAAATGACTCTCCGAAACCTATACATGATCTCTTGAAATTGTTGACTCTAGATGAAGGTTCTTCTTCTGAAGCCATAGGTTCTCATGTGCCCAAAAGAAATATTTCAAATGTGAACCAACATCTCTCTGAGTCCAAAAAGGGTAACACTTCTACAGCCAACCCTTTTTTAAAAAGAAAGTCCTCAGCTCTTTCAAAAACTTCCTTTAAATGTTTTCCCACAAACCCTACTCCAAGTAATGCTAGCACTAATTCATACAAAGGAGTTCTAGGTTTTCCTCCTCTAATGTCAAGCTTTGGTCCAAAAGCTTTGCAAATTGATGTCAAAGGAAATGGCAAAGAACTGGTTCAAAAATCTAAAAAGGTGTTTATTTATAGAAAATGCTACAACTGTGGAGACATTTTTCACCTTGCTAAAGATTGTTCCAAAGATAGAATTGACCGAACTGATGCTAAAGACTCTTCTTCCTATAACCCAAAAGGACCCACTACCAAATGGGTACCATGAAACTAATCTGTTTGTGACTGCAGGTTCATGAGCATCATCAAATTTGGTATTTGGATAGTAGGTGCTCATGTCACATGACTGGAAACAAATCTCTTCTTATAAACTATATATCTGAAAAGGGTCCATCAGTAACGTTTGGAGACAATTCTAGAGGTTACACAAAGGTTATGGTACTCTTACTAGTGGATCTGTCACTTTCAACAAAGTAGCACTTATTGAAGGACTATGCATAATCTTCTAAGCATAAGCCAGCTATGTGATCTGGATTACAAAGTTATCTTTGAACTTTGTATATGTTCCATTGTTGATAAAGACATAAAGGTGGTTCTATCTAGGAAAAGAAAGGAAAATGTATATGTCATAGACATGGGACAAAATCATGGTGCATCAAGTGTTTGCTTTGTGTCTGATGATACATCCAAAAGAAACTGGCTATGGTACAAACGTATGTCTCACTTGAATTTTAAAACTCTGCACATTCTCTCCAACAAAGAATTAGTAACCGACATGCCAAAGCTGAACTTTGTGAAAGAAAAGCTATGTGATGCATGTGAGAAAGGAAAACTCACCAAGACCTCCTTCAAGACAAAGCAATGTTCCTTCATCACTCTTCCTCTCCAAATGCTGCATATGGATCTATGTGGACCAGACAGTACTCCCAGCCTGGGTGGAAAAAGGTACATTCTTGTAATTGTTGATGAATTCACAAGATATACTTAGGTATGTTTTCTCAGGTACAAAAGTGACTCAACTGAAGAAATCATCAACTTCATCAAGAAAAATGAAGTTCTGAACGGTCAACTTGTACGATCTGTAAGGAGTGACAACGGTACTGAATTCAATAACAGTGCCTTAGAAGACTTTTTCAATGACAAATGAATCTCTCAAAATTTCTCTACTGTCATAACTCCTCAACAGAATGGGGTAGTTGAAAGAAAGAATCAGACCCTATGTGAAGCTGCAAGATCGATGTTAAGTGAAGCAAATCTTCCTACGTACTTTTGGGCTGAAGCTGTTAATACTGCATGCTATACCCAAAACAGATCAGTGATTACTAAAAGACATGGGAAAACTCCTTATAAAGTTTTCCATGGCCAAAAACCAAATATAGGCTTTCTCCATGTCTTTGCCTGTGTGTGCTTTATTCTGAATGATCGTGAAAACCTTGGGAAATTTAACCCTAAGGCTGATGAAGCGATCTTTGTAGGATATTCCTTGTCCTCAAAAGCATATCGTGTATACAATCTCAGAAGAAAATGCACTGATGAATCCATCCATGTCAAATTTGATGACTTCAGATCATCATCTCTTTCAAATGATGATGATGATGAGCTAAATAGGTAGATCTCATCATGCATTAGTGATACCCCCTCGTCATCTTCCACCGATTCCACCTCCATTCCTTTCACTCATACTAATCCTCCTAATTCTCATCAACAAGTTGGGTCATCTCTCACTTCATCAAACCCACCTTCCACCGAAATTGACCCAAATATTCCTACATCTACCGATCTTCCAGAACCTATGCCTCTAGCCACCTTAAATCATCCATCTCTTCCCTCTTCAAGCTTTCCTCCCACTCTACCTCCTGCTACCAAATGGACCAAAGATCATCCCATTGATCAAATAGTCGGTGATCAACAAGCTGGAGTTCAGACTAGAAGAGGCATTGGAAATATATGTCTCTATGTGAATTTTCTATCTTTGATAGAGCCAAAGAAAATTGAGGAAGCATTAGTTGATCCATGTTGGATCACTGCCATGCAAGAAGAACTTTCTCAATTCACAAGAAACAGGGTTTGGAGACTGGTTCCACGACCTCCAAAGAAAATCATTATTGGAACCAAGTGGGTCTTCAGGAACAAAATGGATGAAGAAGGTACAGTGATCAGAAACAAGGCCAGACTTGTTGCTCAAGGATACAGACAGGAAGAAGGAATTGATTATGATGAAACATTTGCACCTGTTTCTAGACTTGAATCTATAAGGATCTTTTTGGCTCATGCTTCTTACTAAAACTTCAGTCTTCCAGAGGGATGTTAAAAGTGACTTCGTCAATGGTGAACTGGCAGAAGAAGTCTATGTGAAACAGCCACCTGGATTTGAAGACTCCACACATCCTGACTATGTGTACCGGCTGTACAAAGCTCTCGATGACCTCAAACAGGCTCCTCGTGCCTGGTATATTGCTGACTTTTTTCTTGAAAAATGGGTATTCCAGAGGTAAAATTGACAACACTCTATTCATCAAGCAAACCTCAGGTAATATTATACTTGTTCAAATCTATGTGGATGGCATCATTTTTGGAGCCACTGATGAGTCACTTTGTGATGAGTTATCCTCTCTCATGAAGAGTCAATATGAGATGAGCATGATGGGAGAGCTTACATTTTTCTCAGGCCTCCAGGTCAAACAAATTTCAGAAGGGATTTTTATAAGTCAAAACAACTATATTTGTGACCTTCTTAAGAAATTTAATTTTGAAAATTGCTCTCCTATGAAAACTCCTATGGCACCACCCTTGAAAATTCATGCTGACCTGGATGGTAAATCTGTTGATGTAACGAATTATCAAGGTATGATTGGGTCCGTTCTTTATCTTACTGATAGTAGACCTGATATTATGTTTGCTACATGTCTTTGTGCACGTTATCAGGACAATCCAAAAGAATCTCACTTGGCAGCTGTAAAACGCATTTTTAGGTACCTGAAAGGTACCTTGCATCTGGGTCTTTGGTATCCTAAAGACTCAAGTTTTGATCTAATAGGGTATTCAGATTCTGACTATGCAGGTTCTAAGGTTGATAGAAAGAGCACCACAGGTAGTTGTCAACTTCTTGGTGGCAAGCTGGTCAGTTGGTCCAGTAAGAAACAGAACTCAGTTTCAACCTCAACTGCTGAAGCTGAATATGTTGCTGCTGGAAGCTGTTGTGCTCAAATCCTATGGATGAAAAATCAAAAGGGACTAGAATCAAGCCTACTAACAAGTGCCCATACTGTGTGACAACTCTAGTGCAATTTGTTAGCTCAAATCTTTATGTTTGTGAAAGTAGTGAAAATAGTCTAAGTACAGAAGTAACCCACAGAGGCTCTGCAGAAGAACCCAAGAATACCGAAGGTAAGAATCAGCAGAAGACTGCTCGCAGAGGACCGAGCCGCAGAACCTCTGTCACCCTTGACAGAGCCTCTGCGGTTTATACTGAAGACTTGGAAGATTTACAAATATCTTTCTACTGTTCCAGGATCCGTTCATCCACTTGTTCCAGGCGTGCCCTGACATCAACTACACGTGTCAAACTCTGATAGGGCTCTGTCAGAATTGGAACATGCGCATTAAATGAACATCGTACCTGCTACTGTTCATACGATCTTGTCTACTATAGATCAGTCCTTATTGTCTAAAGTATGTCCCCTTGGTAGTAGTATAAATAGAAGACTCATGTTGAGTTCTTCTATTAAAACAAGAACATTTTTACACATTAAGCTACATACAAACATACACACCAGCAGTTCTTTCTTGTTATGTTCTTGGTGTTCTTGATTAATATCAAATACAGTAATCTTGGAGATACTCATTTGTTCTTTACATACTGTTTACTTGATATTGTGTGTTCTTCTACCTTACATTATCTTTCAGTTCTTAAATACGCTTCCGCACCATATCTAAATCTGAACTAACTGAAAGTTAAGATCATTATTTAAGCAAAACAGGAACCAACAATTGGTATCAGAGCAAACCTTGATTTTTAATATCAAGGGATCCACTCTAAACAATGATTTTTGGTAGAAACTTGGACTTTTAACCTGTTTTTCATATTATTCAAATAGCTTCTATTTTTCTATCATTTTCGATCCATTCGAACCTTGGTAAACTTATAGAATCTGCTTCTTTTGGTTAAAACTCTATTTAAGTGCACTGTTTAAATCTTTTAAGCTCAGAAATCCTTAATGGTGAATCAAGAAAACTGGCTATCAGATACATCCTCAGAAGGAGGAGGAGAAACAAAGAACGCCCTGTTCTGTGACATGGCAGAAGTCAGCTCTGGCTCTGATAGTAAGGTATCCACTTCCAACTCTAAATCTAATACAGCAGAAGCTGATTTGCTCAAACTTAACATTGAATACAATGAAATGAAAAAGACATGCGAAAGTATTCAGAAAAAGCTTACCTTCTATGAGAGAGAAGCTAGACTTCTCACTCAAGAAAAAGCTAAGATTTTTCAAGAAAAAGAAGAAATTGAAATGGACTGGAACAAAAAGTTAAATCCTTTAAAAGAAAAGATTTATGAACTTAATTCTTCCTTGAAAACAAAGTCTAAAGAACTAATGGACGTTGAGTGCGACAGAATGAACACTCTTAGCTCTTAAAAATTATTTTCAAAAGGAAAGAGAAGTCCTCTGTCAAGACTTACTCAGAAGAGATCTTCAAATTAAAAAAATTCAAGATGCTCAGAAGGTGTACGAAAAAATAAACACACAAATAGGGAGACGGGGAATTGGCTTCTGTGATATAGATCCTTATACCGGAACCAAAAGAAACAAGTCTCTGTTCTCTTTATTTCACATTGGAGATACAAGAAAACCTGGATTTCCAAATCTTCTCTCTGTAAGTAAAAGGCAAAAAGTCTCTAGGAAACCTCACAAGAGGAAATCTCTGAAGATGACAAATGTGTGGTTTGAAAACACA
The DNA here is from genome assembly GCA_033807775.1 of Saussurea involucrata. Classification (NCBI taxonomy): domain Eukaryota; kingdom Viridiplantae; phylum Streptophyta; class Magnoliopsida; order Asterales; family Asteraceae; genus Saussurea; species Saussurea involucrata. Next base: position 151,882,374 of record CM066320.1, on the reverse strand, counting down.
GATTTGTCACCTTCAATCTCTGTCAAAAGAGAATCCAAACCTAATAGGTATCTGAAAACTCAAGATCAGATAGGAATCTTCAAGTTTGGTAAACCCGAGACTCAAACTCAAGTTGCATTTGTCTCCATGATGAATTCTGAAAAGAAATTATCAGCAGAGGCACCTGAGTTCAAGCCAAGAATTACAGAAGAAAAACTTGATATCTCTAAAGAAAACCTCTGTACATCTTCCAGCAATCAAGATCTCTCTGAAGAAAACTTAACAGATACTTCTGTTAACTTAGAAGATAGTTCCTCAGAAAAGGAAGAAAGTGAGTATGACACATGTTCTGAAAGTCCAGCCTCTGTCGAAAGAGAACCAAGTGACTCAACCTCTGTATATGAGGACGATTCATCCTCTGACGAATCAGAGACTGACTCTAAGTCAGAGATCGGACCTAGTGACACAGAGGTTTTTAAACAAACCTCTGAAGTTCTTAACAGAACTATTCCTCCCAAGGAGAAAATCACTGGAATTCCTATCTGTCCAGACTTTTTGAATATGTGCATACAAGCCAAAACCTCTCTTGAGCTTGAAAAATTCAAACAACAGAAGTTAATGTCCACTCAAATTCCAACGAGTTCAAAGATTTTGAAGCCCTTAAAACCTGTTAAAGAAAAATTAACATGGCAACAGAAGGGTAAATGGACCAAAAATAATAAATCTTTTTCTTCTGTGACAGTAAAACCTGCAGAAGTTCACCACAGAAGGGGTATACAGAAGGCCACACTCAACAAAGGATTTTGCAAACAACAATCTAGCCTACATAAACCTTCTTGTAATAGAAAGTCTAATGTTAGGATAGACTGTAATGCCTATGTGCCCCCATTTAATGTATTTAATGAAAAGTTCAAGCAAATCTCTTCGCACATTCAATACTGTCATTGCTTTGATCTTATGTTTAAATTAAACCAACACTTCAAAAGTCCACACTGTCATCTCTCTGTACCCAAAGCAAAAGATAAATCCAAGGGTAAGAAGAAACAAAATGTTTCTTCAAAAGAAGCTAAAACAAAGACCCCTGACAAACCTGGACCCATTTGGATATGGGTACCAAAAACTCTTTGATTGTCTTACAGAAGCAGTATGTGCCAATCTGGTATCCAGACTCCGGATGCTCGAGGCACATGACTGGCAACAGAGGTCTTCTATCCACATACAAAGAAAAACAAGATGGTGGATCTGTGAATAACTTAAACTTCTGTAAATATGTATATACATGTTTCTGTTGTTTTATTTATTTTATTTTATTTCTGTATGTAAATTCTCAATCACCAAGTGTTCAATACTCAACAGAGCTTCTATAGGATTGCTCAGAACCTCTGACAGTCCTTATATGTACAACTTATCTTATTTGATCCAAGCAAAGGTCAAGGGGGAGCAGAAGGAGACCTTGAAATGATCTACAGAAGTTGATCATTCAAGGGGGAGCCAAAGAGGAGAAGTGATCACTCATGATTCACAAAAATCAGGTATTATGCCGAGCAAGAAAGAGCCAAAAGATAAGTATCTCGAAACAAATCCTTTTTGAAAACAGTTTTCTAGGACAAACATTTCTAAATATGTCCTAGAAACATTGTTTAAAATATACCAAACAAGTTTTGATCAAAAAGATTTACGAGACTTCTGTTATGAGATTTTTAGTGTAATAGAGCTTCTGCTGAGCTCAACAGAGCCTCTGTATGCAGAATCCTCTATAAAACTACAAATCTCATACAAGAAATCTACCGATCAAACTCAAATGTTCTCTTTAAGGATTTACTTGAACAAAAGGTTACAGAAGAAGGTCTTTTGGGACGAAGAGCTCATTCCATCAAAAAGTCTCTGTCAACCAATCTAGACACTCAAAAAGGAGCATCACTCACAAAAACTTTTCCAAAACAGTTTTCTAGGACAAAAATTTTCAAAAATGTCCTAAAAACAGTTTATAAAGCAGTAAAAACTTTGGATGATCAAAAAGTTTGATAGATTTTTAGTTATGAAAAATTTCCTCTCATAGAGCTTCTGCTGGCTCTGACAGAGCTTCATAACCTCTGTGAAAGAAATTTCTACTCTATAAATCTATCGATACACTCCAATGCTTTTCAAACGTTTTTGGTAAAGGTGCAAGCAACAGAGGATACAAAGAGAGTTTCAAACAACAGAGCTCTATCTCTATAGAGCTTCTGTCATTTTCAAACTTGGGGAAATTCAACAACAGTAACGGCTATTTTACTGCGAGTGAAAATTATGTGGAGGAAAAGAAACACACGCGCCAAACATTAATGGGCCGCGCACGACGTCAAGTCGTGCTCTGACACTGCTGATGTGTCACATTTTCATTGGACGTACACGGCACACGTTTTCCTGGAAAGTTGAACCCGCCGTTCACACTCAAGTACGGACCCCAAAAATTATCCACTTCCATATATTTACCTCTTCAGATTCTACCGATTACCTCTCACTATAAAACCCAAGTTACCACTCCTCATAAACCTTTACGAACTCTCATCTTCTTCTCCGGCGAACCTTGCAAAACCTGCAACCTACCTATTTTTCATTCTCTTTCTTCAAGATAAACAACAATGGCATCATACTCCAACATTCCTGAAGACTCCCCTGTTCAAGAAAACACACCTGCTCAATCTGAGCATTCCCAAAATCCAAATATAGCCGCAGACCTTGAAAAAGATAACTTCGGCGATGAAGCTAATTTCTCTCCAACCACACACGAGAAAAACTTCATCGCAAATGAACACTTTAAAAGTGTTCTTCCTCTCAAACCCAACAACTATTATCTTGTTCCTTCAAGAACCACTTTTGGGGAATCTCATGCCATTCTCCTTCACATTTTGGAGAAACATTACCTCTTCCCCATGTTGACAAAAACCGTCAGCAAAATACCAGCAAGATATCTAAACCAATTTTGGCAAAGCAGCAGATATGACCCAGCGGACCGACAGATCAAGGGCTACATTTCTAAACCTGATAAAACCCAACACATGGAACTCAAGTTCAATAGAACGATGTTCTCACTTGAGTTCAGTCTTCCAACCAGAGGTCTGCTAGGTATAAAGAATTACGTTGAAGCACCTACAGACGAAGAACTCTGTAGATTTGTTGAAATGTTAGGGTACAACACAACCCTAAGAAAAAGGAACGACTTCAGAAGAGCTCGATTACCCCCTCTGTGGAATACCCTCTTCTCAATTCTAAACAGATGCCTCACTGGCAAAATCGGTAGTCCAGATCAAACCTCCCATCAGATTCTATCCATAATGTATGGGGTATATTATGATCTGCCTCTGGACTACTCGACCTTGATGATGCAAGAAATGATAAATACCATTGACAGAAAAATCTCCACCCAGAAAGCCAAAGAACGCTCAAAACCGTCTCTACCTCCTCTACAGTATCAACGAATTCTTGGAGTACTTCTGGAGCCCCTACTCCTTCTAGAAAAATGGTATTTAGAAGGTCCAACTGCCAAAATATATGCCATGACAAAAAATGTTCCAACTGAGCACGTCGATGGATATCCTTTCTGCAGACCTCTGCCATCAAGACTTCTGGGATATGCTACAGATGAAACCCTAAGGTTAGCTTACATACGCGATCATAGGACTCCAGAACCGAGCCCTGTGACACCCCCGCGTTTAGGCGTGCCTTTAGAAACTAGGGTAGTTGAAAGAATGACAGATGAAGAATGGGCTAAGGCTTTCCAGAAGCATGAAGAAGTTCAAACCAAGTTCCATGCTCAGAGGAAATCCATCTACTCTGCCTCAACTCCTAAAAAGAAAACAAAGAGGAAAACCACAGAGGGTACTTCAACTTCTGCTGTCGAAACTCAACCCTCTCCTCCTCATGCCACAGAAGATGGATCTTTTGCTCCTCCCCCTCCCCCACAGGAAAAGAAGAAGAGAAAATCCAAAGCCTCAGAGGAAGGGGCACCTAAACCCAAGAGGAGAAAGAGCAAGAAGAAAACTGGGAAACCTCTGTCTCCTATGCAAACAATTGTAGAGGATACAGTGGCAGAAGGAGTGGCAGAAGAAGTAACAGAAAAAGTGACAGAAGAAGTCACAGAAGAACAAACCCAAAAATCACCTGTGCATTCCCCAACTCCTCTCAACTATGCACATCATGGGAATTTCTCAGACTTCCTCCAACGTCCTGAATTTGCCAACACCCTTGACACTGCAGGATGGACTGCAGAAGCTCTGTCACATGAAACCAAAGAAGCCACAGAAGATCCAGATTTCACAATCTCTGGAGTTGATTCTGATCTTGATGATGATGATCAAACTCCAAGGGATAATCCGGCTGAGACCCCAGAGATACTACAGAACCCCTTCCTTCAACCTAGCCTTGATATTCACAGAAGAAGCCCAAAGCAAGTAATCTCTGCCTCTGACGGTACACAGGTTATGCACCCCCAAGTACAACAACTTTTTGGTACTCATCCTATGTACGACTCCCTAGGTCCAAGGGAAGAAGAGGTAATAGAAGAAGGGGAGACTAGGGTAGAAGTCTCAACCCATATGGTAGCAACAGAGGTTGAGACCATAGATGGAGAACAAGTGGTTGGATGCTTCACAGAAGCAGAAGCAAGAAAAGATGCCTGGATTAATAGAGGCACACAACCAAAACCAACTCCCAGTGCAACCCACACTTCTATTGCCGCCAGTCTAGTGGCAGAGGGTAATATTGAAAAAGAGCAGCACGGCTCGACCCCAACCCAAACTATCCGGACAGAGGAAATTCTTTCATCCTCTGTATCATTAATAACCGGGGAAACCATTCCAGGGGAATCCTCTCTAAAGGATTCATCCGTAGTAAGTGATCTATTGCCCCGGATCACAACAGAAATCCTTGTAGAGGAATTTGTTTCCTCTGCCACACGCACACAACTAGATCCAAACATCTCTTCAGAGGAGATTAGAGTGCACAAAGACAGGGAGACTCTAGACAAGTCTCCGAGTCAAAAGAAGGATAATCTAATACCCACCTCTGGAGTGGATCTAGACAATGTCATTCTCAGAACTTCTGTAGAGTTTGAAGCACTAGATGCTTCTGCTCGAGGATCAAAAGGAAATCCTTCCGCCCCCAACATCAAAACAAGGGCGAAAGAAGGTGTCTCAGGAACAGAGACTCACTCTGGGGACGAATGTGTTCCCCCAGAGGTTACAACGAGTTCACATGTATCAAGGGTTGAGTTCCAAACCCTTGTCACCTCTGTGAACCAAACAGTTAAAGAGTTGCAAAGCTCTCTCAAAACTTTTGCAGAATCAACATCTTTGGCTATCACAAATCTAAATACCAAAATGGACAACATGTCCACAGAGGTACAACATACCGTAGCTCAGATGAAGTCCTCTGCAACAAACACTGCAACCTGTGCAGCTGCTGAATTTGGAAAAGCCGCCACCACTGCCTTCAAAGAGTCTGTTGTTAAGTGCATTTTGTGTTGCATTCATATTAGTTTATAATTGCATTTTTGCATTTAGTTTGATTGTTTGCATGTAGTTTTATTTATATTTTTAGTTAGTTTTCTTATAATTATCGTTGGGGGATATTACATTGGTATTTTTGTGTTTTCGTCGTATTTTGATAGGTATTTTGTGCCGAAACATAGAGATGGACGATGATGGATTTTTGGAGCACTTGATCAATTCTTCATATGATGGAGCAATTCAAGAATGACTCAAAGTTGGAGCAATTTTAAAAGAAAGAAGTTTGGCAAAAGCATTTTTGAAATAAATGGAATTAGAAGGTCATTTTTGAAGAAGTTGCAAAGAGGAGGGGTTGAATTGAAAACTTACATATTTAAATATGAATTGTAGGCATTGTTTATTCCTCCTCTTTCTCTCCCCCACTGACGATCACGTCAGTTTCTCTTTTCCTTTTCTTTTTTATTTAGTTTTTAGGTTTTAGTTTTGTTCAATCTTTTAGATTAGATTTAGATTTAGGTTTATAATTTCTTGTTCCTTAAGTGTATGGAGTCGTGAAGAAGATGTGATGTTGTGACTGATCGAAGATGAAGATGGAATGTGACAGATTCTCATCCACATTCGACACCCGTTGTAACATTTCGTTTTCTCCATACTTTTATATTTATCTATTGTTAATGTTTTTCTCCTTATATTTATTATTGCACCTTTTAATTTCTTGCATCCCCTTTTAATTTAATTTTATTGCTTTCATAGGTTAGAAACGATTCTTGGAGAGTGACACTCCTTGGATCGATCTTTACAGTTTTCTTCGACTTCTAAAAATCTTCACAAATCGAGTCGATCCAAGCGCGTATGTTGCACGATATCTTTGAGAGAGTAGGAGAGTTTGAGAGAGTATAGATAGTTGGGGTGGCCGGTTTGTGGTCCAAGGGCATGAATTTATAGAAGCCGCAATCGATGTGGAGTGGGTGGCGGTTGAAGTCATTAATATTAGGGTTTCCACCCCAGGCCGACACGTGGTGCGGCAATCCCGCGATCGCGGCCTGGGGGTCTAAACTGTAAAAATGTATCGCGGACGAGGGGCCATTGCGGGCTAAAATCGAGGGGGGTTTTGTCTGGGTCCGCGATCGAGGGTGAAATCGCGAAAAATTTGGGTATTTTGGTGAACCGGGAGAGAGATGGGGTATTTCTGTAAACTAAAGTCAAAGTTGGTCCATTTTAATTAATTTCCCATAATAATAAAGTGTGTAACTGTTTAAAATAAGAATAAAATAATGATATAAGAATGACGTAAGCATTAAGTCACCATAAATGAGGTAATTTTAAGCGTTTGGCCCAAAATGCAGAACCCAATAGCCCAAGCCACGCAGTACAACCCCACTCCCACCATCCAGGCGTCATTACATTAAGATCCGGCCATTCAAACCTGGTCGCGACTGTCGTCAACCGCCCTTTAACGAGGCCGTTTGGGCTCGTCTTTCATCCGTTTTTCATGATTCCATTTTAGGGTTCGCAAAACACTAGGGCTAGATCCTTTATGCTTTGCAAAGTATCGCTTTTTTATAGTTTATAATGTTTACACCTCCATTACATTTTGTGACACAAATTAATCAGAGCTTGAGCAACCTTTTATCTTCGAGCACAATTTTTGCTTATCTATCATAGATGAAATTTAAAAAAAAACACAATTTTTGCTTATCTATCATAGATGAAATTCTAAAATCACTAACGTTGTATTTGAAGGGAATAGAAGTTGATCAATATGGCTTTAAAATATATTCGGTTTTCAACATTTTTTAAACTAACTAATAACAGAACCAATTAAAATTCATTAGGTTATTCGGTGAGATTTATCAAGTATAAATCGAATAAAAAGATAATCTATAAATATAGATATAATTATTAATTTGAATATAGACTTCTAGACTTGAGATCATGTGAGACCAGACTATTTTCGTGAGACTGTGAGACCACAAAATTAACACTAAACCTTCACAGCAAAAGACTGTGAAGGTACTATGATGGTAAACATTCACAGTGTTTTTGTTGTGAAGGTTCGATGTTTTTCTTACCTTCACAATGAATCACTGTGAAGGTTTAGTGTTAATTTTGTGGTCTCACGGTCTCACGAAAACAAGTTGGTCTCACGTGAACCCAACCCTAGACTTCTAACCCAAAACCTGTTAGGACCGAAAATGTCCTAATTATGTGAAAGTTTTGTAAAGCTTGTGTAAAGCTTGCTATGCCTTGTTATGACTATAAATAGTGGTGGTAAGGTCATTTTGTAAAAAGTGGCACAATGTAAGGAGCATAATTCTAGAGAGAAAGAGAGAGTCTTCCATGTACTAAAATGATTAACATCTAATATGAGGATGACGTTTGTATCTCGAACTCTCCCTAATACTTGAATTGTTGTTGATTTCTGGGATCACAAAACCAACAATGCATAAAAAATGTCTAGACGTAACATTTTTAAAAAATTTACTATAATTTATAAATAGAGTAAATTGCATTTTTGGTCCCTGTGGTTATGTGATATCTTTGAAAGTGGTACCTAAACTTCAATATCTCAAATAGTGGTCCCTGAGTTTCCAATTTTGCTCTAAATGTAGGACCTGGTCACTAACCCCGTCTATTTGGTCCGTTAGTGTCAGGGGTAATTTTGTCCATCTAGCTTTTCCCTCCCAAATTAACCAAACCCATCTCATAAACTCACTCTCACTACTCTTGCAAACGGATAATCATCAACAACAACCCTCTGAAATGTCATCATCGTGGATACTAAGAACTGAGTTAGATGAAGATTGGACTCCAGCAGATGTTTATAGTAAGCTTTATGCTCTATTTTGAGTGTTTACTTCAGGTATTACATACATGCATTTTGTAACCTGATTTTTCCTCTTTTTTGTCTTAGGTATTTACCCAACGTTGATAACAGCAAAGATCAACCATGGAGGTTTGTTTACAAGAGCTCCTGGAAGAAGATACATAAATGGTAAAGTTGATTTTGTTGATTTGATTAACACTGATCACCTTGCGGTTCATCAGTTCCATGATATGATAAGAGCATTAGGTTACAAGGATGAGGTAATGTTTTACCATTTCTTGATTCCATCCACTGACCTTGATACTGGGTTGCAACGTTTAAGTAATGATGATGATATGATAAAGTTGTTAAAGTATGTCCCTATGGTCAGAGAGATTGAGGTTTACATTGAACATCACAAAACAAATGCTGAGGAAAAGATTGACTTGAACCAAAGTTTTGATAATTTGCACTTTTCCTTTGATCCTTTCATTGGATTGGAATCTGATTTACCAGAAGTAGGACAAGGTCAGGGGATACCAGAAGTAGGACAAGGTTAGGGGGTTCAGTTGGGGCAGGGGGTTGATTTAAACCAAACAATGGCATTGATGGCATTGATGTCAACCATGTAGTTGACTTGAACAATGTGGTTGACAGGAACAATGGCATTGATGTCAACCATGTACTTGACTTGAACAATGATATGAACCAGGGAAGTGGGAACCATGGGGACCTTGAGAGTCATGATAGCAATTGCAATGATTCATTTGATGAGTTTGATGCATTAACAGATGATTATGTGGATACAGAGGGAGACTGGATGGGAGTAGGTGGAGAAGAAAGTGATAGCCAGAATGTGTTTTGGTGATGTAGATCCTTTTGACATTGACAACTTTGATTCTGAAGATGAAATTGATGTAGCTAGTCAATGCAAAAGAGATGGCCATAGAGAGAATAATGGGCAGGGTGTTGACTTTTACTTAGGACAGTCCTTTGGTAACAAAGACACAATCAAGGCTTTAATCAAACAACATGCAATTGAGACTAGGAGAGACATAGTTGTGGTAAAAAATGATAGATACAGACTCAGGGCATTTTGCAGGGGTACATTGCCTCACTTAAAGGATGAATGTGGGCCTAGTGGGCCTAGAAAAGGCAGAAAGAGTAAATGGAGAAAGTCCAATGGGCCCACTTGTCCATGGGTTTTATACCTCTCAACTTCTAAAAGGGAAATAACTTGGAAAGTCAAAACCTACTTCTCCACTCACAAATGTTTCCAAACAAGAGAGGTAGGTATGGCTACTGCAAGTTATCTTTCCAAGCATATCACAGAGCAGCTGAAGCTAGATCAAAATATGCCTTTGAAATCAATTCAATCCCATTTGTCTGAGAAGTTTGAAATTATGGTATCACATTCCAAAGCAATGAGGGTAAAACAGTTAGCCAACAAGAGGATTTGGGGGGACTATGAATTACAGTATAGTCAGTTGAGGGATTACCTGTCTGAGGTGAAAAGATGCAACCCAGATACCACTGTTAAGTTGGAAGTTGAGGCAGAAGCTAACCCTGACAGTGATGGGAGAAAATTCAAAAGGGCTTACATTTGTTTGGGACCTTTGAAAAGAGGGTTTAGAGCTGGACACAGGGACTTGTTGGGATTAGATGGGACATTTATGAAGGACCCTTTTCCTGGACAAGTATTGACAGCAGTAGGTATTGACCCCAACCATGGCATCTACCTAGTGGCTTATGCAGTGGTGGAGTCTGAGTCAACAAGTTCATGGCAGTGGTTCTTAGAGTACCTTGGAGATGACCTTGGTCTTTAAGCCAATTCCAACTTCACATTCATCAGTGATAGGCAAAAGGTATGATCTGTCTTAACTACCCAATTTATTTCTTAATTACTTAATTTCTGTCTTTATTTGGATAGAAGGACTGAATTTGCATATTTTTGTCTTATTAAGCATAGAATGTCTTAATTGGAATATTGTGCTTAATTGTTGTCTTAATTTGCATATAGGGCATTCTTCCAGCAATTCAAAGGTTGTTTTCTTCTACTGAACATAGATATTGTCTTAGGCACATACAGGAGAATATGAAGCTTCATTGGAAAGGTAAGGCATACAAGGATCATCTGTGGCAGTGTGCAACAGCTCCTACTGTCCCCCAATTCAGAACAACAATGGAGAACTTGAAAGCATTCAATAAGGATTGTTATGATTGGTTGAATAAGATCCCCCCCCCCCCACACACACACACATTGATGTGTTTTTTTGATGCATACAGGTAGATGTCACTCTGATGTGCTTCTAAATAACATGTGTGAGGTATTCAATAGGCAAATCATTGCTGCTAGGGACAAACCAATTCATTCTTGCTTGGAGTACATTAGAGTGTATCTTATGAAGAGAAGTGTAAATGTTTTAAAAGTTATTGATGGTTGTGATGGACCATTAACCCCAACTGCAAACAAGATAATGGACAGTGTGAAGAAGGAAGCAAGCAAAAACCAGGTTGTGTACAATGGAGGAGATAGATACCAGGTATGTTACAAATACATGCCCTATACTTGTCTCATGGTTGTAGCATGCACATGAACCTGCTTTTGATATTGTTGTTATGACAGGTATCTGGACCTTGGAATGATCAGTGCATAGTTGATGTTAGAGTAAGGACATGCTCTTATAGAAGGTGGGAATTAAAAGGAATTCCTTGCAAGCATGCAGTGGCTACTAACTGGAATATGGCACAGAATGGAATGAATGAAGACCCTGAATCATGGGTGCACCAATCATACAGGCTTAGCACATGGAGGGACATGTACAACATAAGATTGAGCCAATCAATGGAAGCATGCTTTGGGACAAATCAAACTACATGACAACTTTGGTTCCACCAGATCATCATACACAAGTGGGCAGGCCAAAGAAAAAGAGGAGGAAGACAGCTGAAGAGATGTCTCACTGTCAGAGCCAGAGGAGGACTGGCAAACTATCAAGGAAAGGGATCAAAGTCACTTGTGATAAGTGTAAACAATTGGGGCACAATTCAAGGACATGTAAAGGGAAGGAAGGAGCTTCACAGCCTCCTGTATGAACAATGCAAGTAGTTTAGGTGGTTGATAAGCAATGTGTTTGATGGTTGATAAACAATGGGTTTTTGGTACTTATTGGTGGTAGTTTTTGATGGTTGATAAACAATATATGTGTATGTATGGTATGCAAGGCTGTTAGCCTGTTTAATGTATTTTGGTAGTTATGTTTAGCCTCTTTAATGTCTTTTGGTAGTTATGTCTTGGTATTGTCAATATCTTGGTACTTATGTGTTGGTATTGTTTATGTGTTGCTATTGTAAATGTGTTGGTAAGGATGGTTGTAATGTCAACACAGATTATGTCAATGTACCATTTTGTGCACTTTCCAAATAGAAACCATTTCAAAACAAGGGCTATTGTTTCAAACAGAAAACATTTCATTGATTCTAATTTGCACTTAACATTACATCATAAACAAAGCAGTGGCTACATTGATCTTTAACCAAAATCCCAAAACTAACTTAACATCTACTCACTGCTTTACATTGATCTTAAACCAAAATCCCAACACTAACTTCACTGCAATTACTTCATACAACTATGCATGCAAATCCCAAAAAAAACCCAACTAAGAACCAAAAGCAGCTGCAATTTCCAAATCTCACTTTCTCTTGAGTTGATAGTTTCTTCAAGTTTGTGCTTTGACCTCAGTAACCCAGGGACAACATCTATAGCCCTAGCACAGATTGGTGGATCAAACCATCCAAAAAAGGAACACCTTTTACCCTGTACAAGTGAAAATAGGGAGAAATTTGGAGTTTGGTGGTAACAAACCAGAAAATCCATGAAATGTCAAGAAATTGGAGGAACAGGGGGCTTACCATACTTCCACAAGAATAGAACCTGCGTCCAGGGTTCGCATGTGTCCAAGTTGTTTTTAAACTTGCTTCACAACCACAGTAGCATATCACCATTTTTGTGGGAGAAGGAAGAAAGCAGGTGTCTTGGTTCTTATGGTCGAGAGTGGGTTGAAGGTTTGGTTAATTTGGGAGGGAAAAGCTAGATGGACGAAATTACCCCTAGCACTAACGAACCAAATAGACAGGGTTAGTGACCAGGTCCTACATTTGGAGCAAAATTGGAAACTCAGGACCACTATTTGAGATATTGAAGTTTAGGTACCACTTTCAAAGAAATCACATAACCACAGGGACCAAAAATGCAATTTTCTCTTTATAAATATAAAGTATAAAAAAGATAATAAAATTCCTAATCCGGTTTAAACAAAATGGAACAAAAATAACAGAAAACCGAACCGAATATCTAAATCAATATTTAAAACCAAACCAGAAAAACCAAATGATCCAAACCGAAATCAATATTAGATTTCAGATATTTCTGGCTTGCATTCCTTGAAAAGGTCTCTCATACTATACAAGAAACACAGCTATATCTGCTCAAGTAAATTTACAGTATTACCCTCCAAAACAAGCTTTTAATTACCTACGTACGGGCTACGGCTTATCCTTCTCTTGGATCTCAATTAAGGCTGGTGATGAACCAGTGCTCCTTTTGCTAGGCGCAGGTGTGTTTTTACGAGACTGTCTCTTGGTAGGGACCAACACGTTATCTTTGCGCCACTTTTGATCACTCGCTTCATCGTCATCATCATCATAATCCTCATCCGAATCAGAACTTGCAGACTTGAAAATGGGATGGATGTATGCATTCTGAAGGTAACCTTTTAGGTTCAAGTTGGGTTCTCTTGCTCTTTCAAGTGTGTCTTTCATCATTGCTTCCTGTAAACACCCCACAAAAAAGAATTATTTTTTTGAAATTGACCAGTCTTTTTCTAGCAAAACCAGATACTTGTTTTAACGGGCGTAAAAGGTCCATCATTTCCGTCAAAACGTAAGAGTCTCTTTAGTAAAAGCCAATTACTAAAGAATAATTGTATGGATAAAGCTGATTGTATGGATTGGGAGGGTTCTTTCAGTGCATGTTCTTAATTAGGAGGAGCAGGTTTGGAAAAAAAAAACTTGTTTTCTACATAAAACTCCCCATAGAAGCTTACTGAATAAGCCACTTTCTATATCATTAAGCCTCTACCAAACAGTCATGTATAGCTAACCGAATAAGCCGTGAGTCCTAAAAGCTCATTAAGCTGATAACAAACGGGAAAGTGGCTTATTCAGCAAATGATAGGGTAAAAAGGTGGGAAAAATATAGGTTTTCAAATCAAAGTGGATGTGCATTTCAGTGGGAAAAACGTTCCATGATCATTGGTAACAAAGGGTAAAAAGGTCTTTCTGTACGTACCTGTAACGGGTATCTGATAAACGCAGGCTCATACCGACCTTTACAGTACATATGAAATCCGATAGTCAAAACCGGAAGTGCAAGAAGAAATGGCGTTGATGAAGTAGCTTCTTTCGTGCTCAATAATCCCATCAAAAGTAGCTGTGATATCATCAACGCCGCAATTATCCGTCCATGGATATCAGGCCAAAACGCTGCACTGCTTTCATATTCTTGGTTATAAACGTTTATAATCTGCATTCCACACTAAAAAAAGGTCAAACAACTTCCTTTTTAACTTCAAGATCCCCAAAAACCTTTCCATTAGGGTGCGTTCGGTACACTAGACATACATGATGATCCCATTTTTGGCAGGACTTTTATGTGGAAACAAAGTGGAACTGTTCTACCCCCACCCGATGGAACAAGTTGGAACACACTTATATTTTGCCGATATAACCTCAAAATAAAATATAATTCTCTTTTAATACATGAAATACGCCCTTTTTTATTCATTCTTTAATTTTATTTATTGTATTTTATGGTGTTTAAACTTTCACTTTACTGTCCTCAAAATATTATTTTATATAGTTCTATTTTTTGATTAATTTATGTAAAAAATATAGAAAATGTTAGAAAATAAAATTTGGAAACCATATAAACTTTTTATTTTGGTGTCAATTTAATCGTCTCGAAGAAAACTTACTAAATAATATATTTTGTTATTCAAAAATATTTATTTCATTATAATTTAATAGAGGATGGTTCAAACGAGAATACTAAATATTTAAGAAAACACGAAAACGGTCGTTCATGTGCAAAATCACATGTGATTTTTTTTACACTAACTGCAAAAAAATGGACGCGGGCGACTTTGGCCGCGACTTAAAGTCGCAGGGCAAGTCGCGTGAATCATATATGATTTTGTACGTGAATCATGTATGATTTTGTACATTAGCGGTTGCTTTCGTGTTTTCTTAAATAGTTACCGTTCTCGTTTGAACCCACCTATAATTTAATAAATTACATAATTAGTCAAAATATATAAACAACTTATTAGGGGTAAATCGGTCATTTTCTCTGTTTTGTCCCGTTCTGTTTTACCAAACACTGAACAACTGTTATATCCCGTCCTGTCATGTCCGCATACCAAACGCATGCAACAAAACCGGTTTTGCAGGCCGCCAAAAATGTGCAAGCGTCTCAATAGACCGTTTTATAGGACTTAATGACGCTTTTGGGCGTGTTAACAAGTTTTTCGGGACGTTTTTCTAGAAATGTCCTATAATCACATATTTTTATAGGACCCTTGTTTTTATAAAACATTTTTTTAAAATGTCATATAAAAAGAATTAATAGGATGCTAAATTTCAAAAGTGTCATAGAAAACTTATTGCAACGCTTTTATAAAGGGTACACCTATAAACCAGTCTATTAGGACAATTGTACATTTTTTTGGCATTCTATAAACCCGGTTTATTCAGTAGTGGTGAGTAACTTTTACCTGATGACGATAAACGACATATGCAAGGGCAAAAAAGACCAGAATAAAAGGCGTTAGAAGCGGAGTGACCACTGCATAAATAAGGCCGATAAGAAAATACAATTGTATCTGCGGTTCGCCCGTGTTAAAACCGATACTTCCGGGATCCATGGCTTCCTCTCTATCCTTTTCGGTTTTAACCAAGAAAAAGTTCTTCAAGTGATAAATTATCAACGGTTTCAACCTCAAAATCTCTCCGGCAGTACCAGCCCACCCATCCACCATTATATATGTTATAAAGAAAGTTGCTTTCATTGGAATCGCCACTCCAATCGTCTCCGGTATCCTAAGATAAACATAAACATAAATAATGCCAATGAGCACAAATATCTATACTATATTATAAAGCATTTGAGAAAAACTCTTAAAAACAAATTTGCATGCATCAGGTACCGCTTATTGATGCTGATTACTTAAAATTCAAGATTACAAGCAACTGATGTATGAGTATAACCGTTTAAAGTCGCATGTTTGAATCCATAACTAATTCATAAACATAATCAAATACATGATAAACACCTCATTTTAAATATGAATAATCTAAAATATAATTAGGATAATCATTAAATTCTAACAGAATACTTAATTATTTTTTAATAAAAAAATTATATTATTAAACCTAAAATAAATTACAACGTTATTAAACCTAAATAAAATAAAAATAGAAATTAAAGTAATTAAACTTATAAAAATATTATCGTTTTCTCATAACCACATAAAACCATATTATAAAATCGACAAAGACAAAAAATAAAATGAAACATGAAAATTGAAATGTATCAAGTTGCATTGCGCGAGTACACTTCTAGTTATGGTTTTGATACGTACTTATTTACGGATTGCTTTAGAAATGTTTGTAGCTGTTCCAACACGGTCCCAGCAATCACGCTCCCTAGAAACACGTTCACGAAGTTGAAAAGATAATATCTTGATGCAGATCGCCTCTCTAGATGTGAAATACTCAAAAATCCTTCAAATTTCGACATCATCATCAAGATTGTGGGTAGAAGGATTAGAAAGATCTTTAAAGCAATCCCAGGTAGAAAACCTTGGATAAATGACTTTATTGTTTTTCTGCATAAGAAGTACACAATTTTTCGTCAAGAATTTTCAAAATTCCAAAATCGGAAGATAAATGATGAGAACTTACATTTCGATGATGTGCCTAAGAAAGGGTGCAGCTTTCTCGATACCTTCGATGTTTGCAAGTGATTGCACAAACGCGATGGGAATTATGAAGAAGAATGTGAGGAAAAAGAAGGCAACGGCCATTAGAAGTTTCCGGATAGTCAACGAGACATAAGGTATTGCCAGGTTTTGCCAGAAAACGTCACGTGGCTCTGGGGCCCACTCGGTCAACCATAGTGTCGGATTCCTAGCTTGTTGTGTCTGTGCACAAACAGCAGCTCCCCAACGAGTTTTGAAGGACACAAACGCTGCTGGCATGATAGCTTTCGGGTCGTTCACAACGTTTTTCCTCTCTTCAGCTATCTGGATCACAAATTAATCCTCAGAGTCAGATCATGGCCATGTTCCACATCCATTAAAAACAACAGGTGGTAGGACATAAGCTAGCTTTTTTAAATTACTTCAAATAGTGTTTCAACAAGCTCCAAGAGCTTTTTTTTAACTTTTCCAATTATGCCCCTTATATTTTACGTAAATGACCTAGAACATGTCCTTTTAGGTCATTTTACATTGTCTTCTAGTTTTTACCATACATGAGTAGTATATTTAGCTAGTTTATCAGCTAATAGCTAGCTTCTATTTTGAGCTTAATACACAAGCCCGGCTTGTTAACAAAAAATAAGTTGACTCGGACACCCATGGTTAACAAAAAAAAAGAATAAGCTAGCTTTTTAAAAAGATAGCTTTAGGTAATGTTCCAATAACCTCTAGGGGGTTTTGTCAAGTTTTTTTTCCCGATTATGCCCCCCTAATATTTTACATAATGACCAATACATGTCCTTTTACATTGTCATTTTACATTGTCATTTTTATCATCTAACAGCCAGCTAATTAGCTAGTTTACCAAACATAACCCATATTAATTTAAGATAGATGTTTCATATAAAACCAACAATTAGAATCATAATTTATAATAATAAATCAACTTAACGATTGATAAAGAAGCGAGAAAAGACATTACTTCATTTGAGAGTTTCTCAATTTCAGATATATGATGTTGAATAGCATCCACTTTCTCTCCCCAAAGTCCAAGAAAACCAGTCTGCAAATCAAGAAAATAGGATCAAATAACCATTCACACAAGAAGCTGGCAAATGGAAAAAGAAAAAAAATAGCATCGAAACGAATGTACCTTCATCATGGGTCGTTTTGATTGATTTCTTGAATACTTGTTCTGGTAATAGTCGAGCCAATTTTGCTTACTTTTCTTCTCTTCAACCAAATCTGCAAGCTTGTTTGCATTTAGAACAACCTGCAAAAAATCATTTTTGAGCTTCAAAATACATTTAAAGAAGCTTCATTCAGATCCCTTTAATATCGAAATGATGCCCCAATAACCCTTTAAATTTATATACATGATCCGCCTCAAAATAAATGCAACATTTCCTTTCAAAAAGTGTCAGTGGTTTTTGCCAGTTGCTGAATGGTTTGGTGCAGAAGGATTAAGAGGCTCTTATGATATTGTGCAAAATGAAATATGATTGTTTGGTGTTCATAATGAAATCAGGGGCGCTGAATGGTTAAGGGAGGCCCAAGATACAAAATCATTCAGAGGATTTTAGAACCATTAAAAGGCAGACTTGTTTTTGCCCAACAAGATTCACCTTTTTAACCATTCAGAGGTTGCCTCTTAATAGAACTATTAAAAGGTAAACAAACAGAATTATTCATACTTTACGTATGTGTAAAATGAGAACAAAGCTGAACCTGATGTGTGAGATAGTTATCGGGATGATTGACTAGAAAGAAATGCTCCACAGCCTCACTGACCGATTCATCGGAATCTGGTGGCACATTCTTCACGAGAACCTACGGGAAGAAAAAAAAATCAATTTTGAAAATCTTTGCTAATGATGAAAAAAATTATATTTTCAAAATATAATGTTCTACTTACTGTAAATTGATCAGGGCGACGCTTTTCTGATTGCATAAAGTGAAGTCGCATATTTGCAATCGTCTCATATTCCTTCTTCAACGAAAAGCATGTCCAAAATGTAACAGCATATGCCATTATTACGTGAGTATAAAACCTGCAAAATCATCAAATAACGAATTGAAAATTGTATATTATAAGAAACAATAATTCGGAAAAGAAAGAAAAACACATATTTTCCATGCCTGTGAGAGCCAAGCGGAATGTTTGAAATAGAAAGCTTATCGATGTCGCTGTAAGTTGCTTTCGAGAGCTCAAGCGTCTTGTTTGTCCAGTTGACCGGCACCAAAATGGCCCACGTAAGGAAGAGTATGGGAATAAATATTTTCAACCTGTATGCATAAAAGTTAAAGATCAAGAACCATAATATAATACTAATGGTATAATAACAATATATATATATATATCTTGCGGTTCGTAGTTGAGTCAAAGATGCTCTTAATCACATTATAATTTTCATTCATCAAAACTGTCTATTCGAAACACTTCTTCACAATGTACATTTCTTTATTTTGTACTAAATCATACAAAGCTTCTTAATCATTTTGACCACTTAATCATTCTTCAATATATCAATCAGAATAGTCAAACAACTACTTAGGTAGTTGCTGAATGGTTTGGTGCTGGATGACTAAGTGACGAGAATGATTAAGAGGCTCTTATGATATAGTGCAAAAGAAAATATGGTTGGTAATTGTTTAGAATGAAATTAGGGTACTGAATGGTTAAGGAAGGACCAAGATACAAAATCATTAAGAGGGTTTTAGAACCATTAAGAGGCAGACTTTTTTTGCCAAACAATATTCATCTCTTAACGATTCAGAGGTTGCCTCTTAATGAAACTATTAAGAGGTAAACAAATAACTCCTAAACTATAGATGTTTAGCTTGGGCTCTACACCCAAACCTAAACAAGATTGGCTTAAATGAGCCAAGCCCATAAGAGCTTATTCAAGAATGAGGCCATGTTTGGAGACCATAAGCTAGCTTAACTTTGGGCTTATCGAAAAAGCTCCATTGGCTTAATTTTCGGCTTATACAGCTGGCAAACGAAGACTAATATCAAAATTGACTGAAATACACTACAAAGTAGGATCAAAGTAGCATACCCTAGCAAGTAAATCCGCAAATAAACTGCGGAATCCAAGCCAGCATGATCAATTAGCTCTGCCTCGGGCATTTTAAGTGCATCCGGCATCCAATTAAGAAACTTGATATATGACCGATAATCCAAATTGATAAACTTGCTTACAAATGCACCCGAAGTTGCAGGGCTTGTTCGTAAACCCTTTAGATACCATTTTGGAAAGTAGACTCTATCATTAAACGGTTGAAGTCGAAGAAAAGCAAAAGCTATCAGGAATATCAAAGCAGTGATGACATTAATGGCTGCTGCAAGCCCAATATCCTGAAGTGTAGCCATCTCTCTCTACCTTACTCCAATTGGGGTTTTTCGATCTTCCTGTTTAAATCATGAACTTCAATTCAACAACAAAAAAGTTGCTTTGAAAATACTGAAAAAAGATAAAATCGTATCTGGATTTATGATGAAAAATTGCAATTCTTGGTCAAATGACAGTAATATAAAGTTGATATTTAGAATACTTCGTTCATACCCATTAACCCAATAATCCAGGTCCTTTTGAAGGATATATATATATGTCAATAAAAAGTATAGATTTCAAGAAATTGTGTTCATGGCTACTGGATTTCAGAACCCTTTATTTTCTTGCGGCAGAAAACTCATACATAAAAAGGAAACCCTAATTCTTGAAATTGTGTTCATCCTACGGAACAGAGAACCAGTAACGATAACACAACAATGATGATAAAGATAAACCAAAATCCCAACTTGTTTCAAGATAATTGTTAAAGATTCAACAAAAGGCTGAACCTTTTCTGGGAAATTAATACAGACTTGAAAATAATTAAAATTCTAACAAAAAGCTAGAAACTTGATGTAAAATACTGAAGGGTTCAAGAAAAAGAACTTACCCTTTTAAGCAAAATATCATAATACTCTCCAAGAACTGCACCACTGGGAAATAAAGCCCAGAAAACTGAAGTGAAAACCAAGTCAGAGGGATAATAATCAGAGACTAGAAGAAGATTGGTTCAGCAAAAGAAGAACATTCCTGAATTTTGTAAGCAGGGAAACTGAATAAAGGCATGCTTAATGTGCAAACAAAATTATTAATAATAGTAATTAATAATTATTATGAGTCTAATTTTCAACTGAAAAGATTTTTGGATGAATTGAAAGGGACGAAAACCGAAGAGGAAAGAGAAATTGGACGGTAGACGAATACATATGATGCTTACGCTTTGTTCATCTATTTTTTACAGTGAAATAAAGAAAGTGGTGTGAGTTGTCTCTTGATGCTTCTATAAAAAAAGAGAATCAGCAAAAGTTATGGTTATGCCCCTTGTTGTTTGGGATATATTTATTTAACCCCTTGTAGTTTTAAACAAACATGTGTTAAATGGTATTTGCTTTTGTTCCTTTTTAGTTTTATTCATGTAAAAGGGGTTATGATGTTATATTAGCAACTTTTGGAATGCTCCCATTTATTTGGTCTCACACTCATCATACGAGAGATAAATCAAGTGTCCCAAAGGCAAATGGATGATGTTCGAAAGCAAATTCATACCTCTCATTCATTTGACATAATAGTATCCAACTCCTTAACCTGTTTAATTGGTCTTGTTTATCTTCTTGTTTTAGTAGGAATGAGATATTTGATAGATAAATTATTGATCTAACGGAAGAATTTTTATGTCTTTAAAAAAAGTTGTGGTTGTAAACATGAAGTAAGAAAACTTTTTGAATAAAACTATGAGTAAGGCGTGTTTGCTACTAACAAATCAAAAAAACATACATAACACTCTTATTGATTCATATTGGACCATCGATTGAGAAAAGGCTTTTGTTTGGTTGCATGTGGATCATTTTGACTTGAAAATATATCAAGTTGCTCTTCATGACTGGTTATATTGGTAAAAGTCCCAATTCTGATGTTCTTTTCTTATTTTGTGGTGACAAGTAGCAGCTTATATGTTTATTGTGTTGTGAAAGATGGCCAACAACATGCGAATCGTTTATTTGATACTCGAGAGCAGGGACGGACCCAATTAAGGGCACACGGTGGCACGTGCCACCGTGGTATTTCTCCGACGAAGGGTAAAAAATTTTGGTTTCGTGATATGTGCAACCGTATCGTTTTAGGAGGTGCTTCCGTATTCTTTTGAAAGTGCAAGCGTACCTCGTAATCAACCAAAAATACCGGAAAACTCTTGAAATCAACCAAAATTACCGAAAAAAAATCTCCCGAAATCAACCAAAAATACCGAAAAAGTCTCTTGAAATCGATAAAAAAAAACTTAAAAATCCCTAAAATCAAAACAAAAACTTTAAAAATCCCTCGAAATGTCGAAATTTGGCTAAAAACACATTGGTCAATATTGAACGTTGGTATAAAAGATATACATGTCGATAAAAACCGTATGAAAAAATATGGTGTCACCTTATGAAAAAGTTTTTAGGTTCGTCCCTGCTCGAGAGTCCTAAGTCGAGATGATGAAAAGTTTATTTAAACTAGAATAGCCATCCATAATGGCTTGGACAAGTTGTGAAGAATATAGCATACTTGAAACCTTGCATTCTAGACCAAACAATCTTATGAAATGCAACAATTTTCAACCGAAGGAACAACATTTAAATGAAAAGGACTAAAGTGGACGTTATTTAACTACAGGGGGTCAAAATGTAAATACATATTAAATGCTTTTATAGAAAGGTTTTATAACATTAAACGCCTTTATCTCCCCCACCCATGTGTCTCAACGGCTACTCGAAACAGTCAACCAAACCTCAATCTCACGCGCCTTAGGGACCGCGTATGCCCAGGTGTCATATCATCAAAAAATGGACAAGTGGCATGACTTGATTGGTCCAAAAAAGATAAGAGGTAAATTGAAAATAAATACATTCTCTCATAAAATAAAGAGTAAACTACAAATTTGATCCATGTGATTTATCAAAAGTAAAAGTTTTCGTCCCTTCGGTTTCGAAATTACAAGATGTTCATCACGGTTTGCGAAAATATCAGGATTTAGTTCCTCACACTGTTACAAGGACGACACCTATATATATATAGACATAGACATGAAGGGGCATACCCTTTGACCAAGAGACACACCCCTTTGAAAGGATGTAATTGTCCTTTTGTTAACTGCCACACACAACATATATATAATTTTCTTTTTCTTTTTCTTTTTCTTTTTTTACTAGCTTATGTTTTAACAATGCCGTCATAGGCAACACATGGTTATAAATAGGTATTAACACAAGGGATTTCCTCATCACCTTTCATGATATTCATCAACCATTTGCATACATATTCAACACTCATAAATACAAATAACTTCATATAAGGACAATATACTCATTAAGTCAAGTAGATTAAGCCAAACTTACTCAATAAGACATTATATCGACATTTAAACAAGTATATAACTCTTGGGTCAAAACCCTAACTTGACATTTTATGAAATCAAACCATATTTACCATTTCATGTTAGCAAATCATAATAACACTTTAGATATGTTAAGAAGAGTATTTCTCGCCATTAGAGTCCACGAATACTTCAAATAAGTCAATAAATTCTCCCTTTAAATATAGGGTTTTTATAAAAATAAAGAAATAGGTAAGATATCAAGCAAATAACATGTATCTAGCTTGAGAAAAGTTAGAGAACTCACAATCTAGGTTTTTAGAACCAAAAACCTAGAAAATGGAAGAAACCCTAGAAAATGGAGAAGTAGAGATGATAACTTGAGGTTGTAGGAGCTTAGATTCTTGAGTGAAACCCTCAATAAATGTTCCAAGGTAGGTGGAGATCTTCAATAAATGAGATTTGCTAACCCTATGAGTGATTTAATGAGGGGAGAGGGGGGAAGGGACCAAAATCGCCTTTGGGTCTTGTGGAAATCGGCTGATAAGTGCTTGGAATAAGAAGTGGGGTTAAATGGCCAATAATCCCGTAATTGTATTGCAAACAGGACGCGGGCGACTATGCCACACGATTGTGCCCAGTAGTACTCTCGCGGGCAATGTCGCGGCTTATGTACCGAGACCCCAACCTCCATAGCGACTATGACGCACGATTATTCCCGAGGGCACTCTCGTCGGTCAATGTCGCGCGATCTGTACCGTAGGTGGTACCACGCCGGCAACTGTGACGCGCGATTCTGCCTAAGGGCACTCTCGCTAGTCAATGTCGCGCCACCTCCCTAGAACCCAATTTTCAATGTAAAGTGAGTCGTTTCGAGTTGCATGCATGCATTCACATAAATAGAAACATATACGAAACTATTAAAAGCAAAAAGGTGCAACTGGAGGTACAATGAGCCTAAAGGGCACATTATGAGGTTGGATTTTACAGGTGTTACAATCCTACCCACCTTGAAAGGATTTTGTCCCCGAAATCGAGCCCTAACTGAACAAGTTCAAGTATCGCTTCTCCATGTCCTCCTCAGATTCCCATGTTACATTGGCACCACGATGGTGTTTCCATTGAACCTTAACCATCGTCACGTCCTTGTGGCGGAGTTTCTTGGTTTTCGATTCTAGTATAACTTCTGGATCCTCCACACAACGGTTCCCATTATCAACCAAAATTTTTGTCAATAGAATAACACTTTCCTCTTCGGCCAAACAGCTCCGTAGATAACATACGTGGAAGGTAGGGTGAATTCCATCCATTTCCGGTGGGAGATCTGGCTTGTAAGCTTGAAGCCAATCTTCTTCAAGATAGTCAATGGTCCAAGAAAACGAGGGCTAAGCTTTCTCGCGTTTTCCAAACCGTATAATTCTCTTCCAAGGGGACACCTTCAACATAACTCGGTATCCCACTTGAAATTCAATCGGTCGGTTCTTCTTGTTCGTATAGCTCTTTTGTCGGTCTTGGGCCGCTTTCAAACGTTCTCGGATCTCTCTCACCTTATCCGTGGTCACTTGCACAATCTCCGGCCCCACGAATTGTTTTTCTCCCACTTCAAGCCAACAAACCGGAGTCCTACACCTTTGGCCATACAAAGCTTCGAACGGAGAGGCTTTAAGGCTAGAATGGTAACTATTGTTATACGCGAACTCAACCAACGGTAGGTGTGTGTCCCAACTCCCCCCGAAGTAGATGACACACGACCTTAGCATGTCTTCAAGGGTTTGTATCGTCCTCTTGCTTTGACCATTCGTTTGGGGATGGTAAGCCGTACTAAGCTTAACTTTCGTCCCCAACTCTTTTTGGAAACTAGCCTAAAAGTTGGAGGTGAATCAACTATCTCTATCGGACACGATGGATAGTGGCACACCATGTCTTGACACGATCTCGTTAATGTAGAGCCTAGCTAGCTTGTCCATGGGCAATGTTTCTCGCATTGCCAAAAAGTGCGTGTTCTTGGTCAACCGGTCTACGATTACCCAAATAGTATGTTGATCCAAACCCTCAGTGATTTGATAATGACCCTCTCTTATATACTTAGTGAAAATTGTAAGTAAACAATATGTATCAGAGTTTCACTATCGCTGCTAAGTACTAAGATCTTACAGTACCGCTGATAGGAACTCTCGCTCTTTAGATTAAACATTCAGCGAACACTGTTCACCATAATACTCTGAGTCTGTTCAGTACTTATGGTGATCGCTGATAAGTTAGTTGTTTACTTATGATTCCTGAAGACAAGTTTCACGTTAACATAGGTTCTACGCTGAAGTCGAAGATCAAGCTCAAGAACCAGCGACAAGTCTCCTAATGAACTGATGCGGATCAACGAAGACTCAGATTTGTCCACTCAACGTGAAGTATCAAGTACAAGACTTTAGCTATCGTTGAACTCTATCATTCGCTGATAAAGAATGATAGATCGCTGAATCAACGAAAAGCTGATCACGAAGTCCTCCGTACAAAGTACTTTTGTCTAAACCACCCTTGCACGTCTCCGTACGATATGTCAGAAAAAGAACCTCCTTATTGTCTGAATTCGTACAACCACTCTAATACTACACTGTTCAAACATGCGGCTACTAAGGTTGTCAACAAAGGTCAATGACATGCAACCAATCAGCTGCTGCCACGTGTAAAGTGTAAACTGCAATGCATTAAATGCATGCAGTATATAAGATGATGAACTCACTTCATTTTGAAGTAACTTGCTAACTCTGGACAAGTTCATCCTTCTTATCTTGAGATAGGTTATTATTAGTAATTTCCTTCTCTTTCTTAGTGCAAGAAACTTAGTGTTCCAACTTGTTTAGATTTAGGTTTATCCATAATCTTGTTTCCGCAACAAGCTGTAAATTGTTAATGATTTATCAATAAACAATTTAGAAAAGTAAAATCTGTGTGTTTGTATTCAACCCCCCCTTCTACAAACTTGTATAGCCCTTCGGGACCAACAAGTGGTATCAGAGCGGATTTGTTTAATCTCATAAACAAGATCTAATCTATACTAAGATTTCTCTTCCTTGCTATTTCTGAAAATGACTACCAACACAAACACAAATTATATCGACAATGGTTCTCTTGCAAAACCCCCTAGATTCTCCAGAGATAATTTTAATCTATGGAAAAATAGAATGACTCTCTTCCTAGAAGGTGTAGACCCTACTATGCCTTATTATCTTGAAAACGGCCCATTTATTCCTGTAAGAACTGATGCCGCAGTACCAGCCGCTGAGAATAGACCTGCTATTCCAAAAAGGCTGGTACCCAAAGAAATTCATACATGGACTGACGAAGATAAGAAGAAAGTGGCTATCGACACCAAAGCCAGATCCATACTGTCCATGGATCTTCCTGACGAAGTCTACCATTCCGTCATGAACCTGAAATCCTCAAAAGCCATGTGGGACACAATATGTGTTCAGTATGAAGGTACTGCTGAAGTCCAGGACTCTCGAAAGATCAACCTGGTAAGACTGTATGAAAGTTTCATTTGTGGTAAGAATGAGACTCTCTCTGAAGTTCACCAACGTTTTAATTGCTTAATAATAGATCTGAAAACTGTTGGTAAGGAATATTCTAACTTTGAAGTGCTGACAAAGTTTCTAGAATGTTTACCTGAAAGCTGGGACAGTTATTCTATGTGTCTCAAGCTGTCAAAAGATCTAAGATCAATGACCCTTGCTACCTTATATGGCACGATGCTGAATCATGAGCAATCAAGCCATCTTAAGAAGAATCTTGTAAAAGATTCCAAAAGCACACATGTTGCTTTAATCTCAGAGGAACCCTCTACTCAGCGACCCTCGGTCACTATCACTGAGTTAGAGAGTAACTCTGAAAGGTCATCAGATTCTGACTCTTCAGATGATGATGAATCTTTGGCTCTCCTAACTAAAAAGTTCAGGAGATTCGCCAAAAAGAAAATGTTCAGGAAGAACAAACCTCTTTCTATAACTGATAAGCCAAGATCATCAGCTACTGTTGATAAGGCTACTGCTACTTGTTTTAACTGCGAAAAGATTGGACATTTCGCTAACGAGTGCAGGTCTAAGAAAGTATCGAGAAACTCAGCGTTTCCCAAGAAATCCTTTATTCCCAGGAATAAAGATGACAAATATGCTAAGCTGAAAGAAAAGTATGCGAAGCTGAAAAGCTTCAAGAAGAAAGGCAAAGGCCTGATGGTTTACGATTGGGCTGCCTCTGAAGAAGAAGAATCATCATCTGACTCTGAGGATGATGAAGCAAATCTCTGTCTTATGGCAAAGATTGAAGATGAGGAAGAAAGTTCAGACATTCCCTCTACTTCAACCTCTGCTATTCAGGTATCACCTTCCTTCTTTACAAATATTGCAAATATTGATGAAGCTGATAGTCTCCGTAAAATCGATCTCTTGACTAGAAGTTTATATGAAGCCATGAATGGCAAAACTTTAGTTGAAAACCAAAACCTTGATCTCGTTGAACAGCTTAAAAACTGTCACCTTCAAATAGAAAAGCTTTCTAAAATTGAAGAAGATTTTAAAGATCAAGTGCATTTAAATCAGCTAGTCAAAATCGAACGAGCAGAAGCTATAGCTGCATTGAAAGCTGAAAAATCTACTGTTGAAGGATGGTGTAATTCCTCAACAAAGATCACTGAGATAATTAAGTCTCAGATACCCCTGAGTGATAAACGTGGTCTCGGTTACAAATATGAAACTCAAGAACCAACGACTGATCGTTCCATACTCTTATTTGGAACTTTCGTATCCTTAGTCGCTGACACTTCATCTTCTCAGTGTTCGTCCTCTAGACCGTCTATCCCTGAGGAAATTTCTACCTCTTCAAAAGGTAAAGAGAAAATGGTTTATCCAAAACCTACCTCTGTCTTTAAAGATAAGGGTAAAGGAATTGCTTTTAACCAAAATCCTCAGAAGGGTACTTTAGTACCAAAGCTGAATGCTTCTAAAGCTTTAGTGATTTATTCCTCTGGATCAAGGAATCAGATCTCTGGATCTACTCAGTGTGGGTCTATTCAGCGATCTACTCCTAGACTCAGAGTGGATGTCCTTGGTAAGAAATCTGAAGAACTAAACGTTCCTTCCATTTCAAAAGCCAAAAGCTTATTTGGTGCTGGTCCTTCTAAATCTAAATCAAAAGCTCAGCATTCAAATAGTCCTAGAACTACTTTTAGTTATAGGAAATGTTATCACTGTGGACTTACTGATCATATTGCTAGTAAGTGTCCCTCAGCCACCAAAGCTGAAAAGATAGCTAAGGTGAAGATTGCCCCCAAGGCAAAGAAGACCACTGAGGTTAAGAAATTAACCAAAGTGAAGACTGACAAAGCTGAATCTTCAAATGCTGCGAAGATTGCTGAACCTTCCATTCCAACTACTTCCACTGACAAACGTGTACACATGGTTAAGTGGGTACCCAAGAAAAACTAATCTTCCTTTATGATGCAGGTTAAGAAGGGTATCTGGTATCTCGATAGTGACTTTCGGAGGAAATGGAAAAGGACATACCCGAGGGTTTGGTGTACTCTCTAATGGTACAACCACCTTCAGAAGAGTCGCATATGTTGAAGGGTTGAAGCATAATCTGTTAAGCACCAGTCAGCTTTGCGACAAGGATAACAAAGTAATCTTTACTAAGGAATCCTGCTTTGTCACTGACAAAAAGGAGAAGATAGCTCTCAGCGGTTATCGTTTGGAAAATGTTTATGTAATAAACATGGACTCAACAACCACTGAGAACTCTTGTTTCTTCTCAAAAGCCTCATCTGATGTCAACTGGCTATGGCATAAGAGGCTCTCTCATCTGAATTTCAAGACACTGAACACTCTTTCTTCAAAAGAGTTAGTCACTGGTCTACCTCAACACTCATACGTCAAAGAGTCTTTATGTTCAGCGTGTGAAAAAGGGAAGCAGACCAAAGCAAGCTTTAAGTCAAAGCAAGTCTCCTCAGTGTCATCTCCTCTACAACTACTCCATATGGATTTGTTTGGCCATGTTAACAAATAATCCATCGCTGGGAAGAAGTATACACTGGTCATAGTTGATGAATTCTCTCGCTATACATAGGTTATGTTTCTCCGTTCCAAGAGTGACACCCCTGAAGAACTCATCACCTTTGTTCGGAAGATGGAAACCCTGAACAATTTGACCGTTCGCTCAATAAGGAGTGATCATGGGACTGAATTTAAAAACAGTTCTCTTGATTCCTTCTTTGAGAGTAAGGGTATTTCTCACAACTTTTCATCAGTGAGAACACCGCAACAAAATGGAGTCGCTGAAAGAAGAAATAGAACAATTATTGAAGCTGCACGTTCAATGCTCAGCGATTCTCACCTGCCTACTCAGTTTTGGGCAGAATCTGTCAACACCGCTTGTTTTACGCAAAACAGGTCGCTGATAGTCAAAAGATTCAATAAAACAGCCTATGAACTTTTTCATGGGAGAAAGCCTTCAATCAGCTTTCTTCACATCTTTGGATGTCAATGTTTCATACTGAACAACAGAGATGTCCTTGGAAAGTTTGATCCTAAGGCTGATGATGGAATCTTTCTTGGATACTCCTCAGTCTCCAAAGCCTTCAGAGTCTTCAATCGAAGAAGACAAACTGTTGAAGAAACAATTCACGTCACGTTTGACGAATCCCGTTCATCGAACTCTAAACCGTCCGCTGATACCGAAGAACTGAATCAATGGATGTTTTCTCATCTTGGTGATTCAGAAGATATTCCCACTCCTCGTGCTCGTACAGTTGAAGATGATGGTCCTACTATCATTCCAAATATGCAGAATAGTGAAGCTGAAACATCATGGATCTCAGCTGTTCCTATAAACACTATACATGCTTCTGAACCAAATGTCTCAGACATTCCATCTACTTCTCAACAATCAGTGAATATAATGACAACTGCATCCATTCCTCTCTTGGCTGATACTTCAGACGTCGCTGAAGCTTCATCTTCAGCTCCTCCAGTTCAAGTTGAGTCAGCGTCTCACGCCACGGCTCAGCGATGGACTGTAAATCACCCAATTGATCAAATTCTTGGTGATCCAAACGCTGGTATTCAGACTCGACGAAGTGCAGGTAATATTTGTTTATTTGTTAATTTTATTTCTCTAACTGAACCAAAGAAAGTAGATGATGCCCTCAAAGATCCAAACTGGGTCAGCGCCATGCAAGAAGAGCTGACTGAATTCGAAAGAAACAAAGTTTGGAAACTTGTTCGAAGACCAACTGACAAAACAGTGATCGGCACGAAATGGGTCTATCGAAACAAGTTGGACGAACATGGAACTGTTACCCGCAACCAGGCTCGTCTTGTTGCTCAGGGATACAGACAAGAGGAAGGCATAGATTATGATGAAACATTTGCTCCAGTAGCAAGATATGAATCTATTTGTCTATTCTTAGCATACGCTGTACACAAAGACTTCAAAGTATATCAGATGGATGTTAAGTCAGCGTTTCTAAATGGAAATCTGAATGAAGAAGTCTATGTTGAACAACCTCCATGATTCTCACATCCTAAGCGTCCAGGTTATGTTTATAAACTGGATAAGGCACTTTATGGCTTAAAGAAAGCTCCACATGCATGGTATGACACTCTTTCTACTTATCTCCATATTGAACAATTTGAGCGAGGTAAAATCGACAAAACTCTATTTTTCAGGAAAGTAAAAGGTCATATCATTCTTGTTCAGATATATGTTGATGACATTATATTTGGCTCTACTAACCCTGATCTTTGTACTCGTTTCGCTGATAGAATGAAAGATTAGTATAAGATGAGCATGATGGGTGAACTAACATATTTCCTTGGACTTCAGATAAAGCAAAATGAAAAAGGAACTTTCATTAATCAGGGAAAGTATGTTAAAGATATGCTGAAGAAATTCGACTTAACTGAAAGTTCAGCTATGAAAACCCCTATGGCACCACCGCTGACACTTGATAAGGATACTAAGGGTATTCCTGTTAATGTCACGCTGTACCGTGGGATGATCGGCTCTCTTTTGTATCTTACAGCTAGCCGACCCGATATTATGTATGCAACATGTTTGTGCGCACGATATCAAGCTGAACCTAAGATATCTCATATGAAAGCTGTAAAGCGAATTTTTAGATATCTAAAGGGTACAGCGAATCTAGGTCTTTGGTATCCCAAAGACTCAGGATTCGATCTAATCGCCTATTCAGATAGTGATTTTGCAGGTTGCAGAATGGATAGGAAAAGCACCACAGAAGGATGTCAGCTCCTGGGTGGAAAGCTGGTAAGTTGGACAAGTAAAAAGAAAAACTCAGTGTCCACCTCCACAGTTGAAGCTGAGTATGTAGCCGCTGGAAGCTGTTGTTCTCAGGTCTTGTGGATGAGAAATCAACTACTGGACTATGACCTTCAGCTCTCAAATATTCCAATCTATTGCGACAGCACAAGTGCCATCGCTATAGCCAATAATCCAGTGCTACACTAAAAGACAAAACACATCGAAATCAGGTATCACTTTATCAGACATCATGTGATGAATGGTGATATAGAACTTCACTTTATCCCAACTGATTATCAGTTAGCTGATCTGTTCACCAAACCTCTTGATGAGACAAGGTTCAACTTTCTCATCAGCGAGCTTGGAATGCTGAACTTTGAAGAGTAAAAACTTCAGCGGTTCACATTTGATCAGCGACAGGATAAAACCAACTTGTATAACCTATTTTATCATCTTCTCTCTGAATAAACTTGATTCGCTGATATCAAGGTATGTTTTCTCTCTCTGAAAAATCGCATGAATATGCAAGATTTCAAAATAAATTACATCGCTGAATATCTCTTCCTTATCAGCGATACTTTGAAATTTCTAAAACCAACTGATATTTCTATTCAGTGCTTCATGTTTTCAAAAGTGTCCCTGAGTTTTTCAAAACCTCAGAGACATCCAAGAATATGAAAGGACAGTTGTGACGTCATTACAACGGATAAGCCCTGGCACGTTCTTCTTTCTGACACACGTTTGCACGTTTCGTTTACTCGCCAATCAAATGCAAACACGTGTCCGTGTCATGATGAAAATCTTTTCCCGCTCAAGATTTTCTCTTTCTAATCTCTCTATATAAACAATTTCTTGGTTTATATTTTCCTTTTACGCGAACTTCTCCTCCAAGCAAAGAAAGAATTCACTGTTGCATTTTGCTCTAGAATTTTTCAAGAACAATTGTTCATCTTCTTCAAACATCAAAGGTTAATATGTTCTTATTATTTACCAAATGCAAATAACTTGTTTCTGATCTTCTCTTTGTTTTCACAAGATCAAACAAAAGAACTTTTTAAAAATGAAATCATTTCTTTCATGGTTTTATGAACACAACCTTTCATGGTTGTTCTTCAAGTTTAAAACGTAAAATCTTAAACTTGTTCTTCATACGTTTTTCCAGAATCCCAATCTTCAAAGGAAACTGGAAAACAAGATTTTTTTTTGGGTTTGCATTTCGTTTTTTTTTTAAACAAGAAAAACCCTAATCTTCATTAAGACATTTTGTCTGAATGAAATGAACAAAATTCGAACCATCTTATTGGAAAGCTCTTTCCACATTAAGATTATTTGTAATTTGTAATTTTTTTTTGGTTGAACTGATAATACAGAAAATGGCAACCTCTGACATTTCCAAGAACACCAACGCTGAGAATACTGCTGCTGATAATACTGCTGAGGAAGTGGAAATCCTCAAGGCTCCTCAGGTCAAGTTCTCTCTTGACAAACTGGATTGGACCAAGGTAAATAACCTCTATGCGCTTCTCGAGTTTCCTCCTCGAAAGCAAGTCACACATCTAGATGATGCTGTGAAATTTCTCAAGAACTGTTCCATCTCCACAGCCCTGACAATAACACCTCCTGCACATCAGCTTCTGCTATCCCAATTCTGGTACTCTGCCAGACATTCTCAGCTACCATCAGCTAAAGACCCCTCCAAAACAATTGACTGCATCCTCTGCGACACTGACTATGGCACCATGAAGATCACCCCTGCCATCATTCGCAAAGCCCTCAGCCTTCCCATCGCAACCAAAGAAAAACCCTTCGTTCCCCTCCCTGACCACAAGAAAAACTCAGACAAGGAAGCCATCATTGCATTCTTCGATGCAATGGGCTATGTATGGGAAACTGGGAGGGACAAGAAGCCCGAGAAGAAGCTGACCCTTATCAAGAAGTCTAAAATGCCCAGCGAGATGAATTTCATCTTCGCTCATTTAATTAGCTGCATGACTGCCAAGACCGGTTCCTCTGACCAAACCGCTCAGCCTCAGCAAGCAATGGGATTAGCATTGCTGAAAGGTCTTCATATAGACTGGGCATCAATTATCTATGATAACCTGGTACTACGAGTGGACTCCGTCGCTGACAGATCTCCATGGGTTCCATATCCTCGGTTCATCAGCGCCGTATTCCAAAAAGGCCTAAAGAACAGCTACCCAACAAAAGGTGACCTGAAACTCTCTCAGGTTGGCCCTAAGGTACTCGACTTCAAACCGGTGGAAAACGAGGTACGTCTTTCTACACTCCTAACTCTTCTCAACCCTACTTCTTCTACTTCTGTAGCTCCTTCAGCGGACAAACCCACCGCTGATACCCCAGCTGCAACATCCATTCCTTCTCTAAAAAGGAAACACTCTGACACCCAACTTGGTTCCAAAAGAACTAAGAAAACCAAGGAGCAACCCCAGCAATCTATTGCTAAAGACTCCTCAGCTCCTCTTGTTGGGCTGAAGGAAAGTTCAGTGGTACGCTCTGCCACAGCTGAACAAGCCACCCACTCTATCCCAACTTCAGCGTCTCCAAACGCCAAGGTTACAAACTTGGAATCTACCCAACCTCCTTCAGTCTCTCAAAAGACTGATGAAGTGATTCTCGGCGAATCCAACGCTGAACTCAGTACCCAACCTCCATTCTCACCCTTCGCTTCTCCCTCTACTCATTTGGACTCCACTCCAGTTATCACTGAAGCACCTGTCATTCCTCCAAAAGCTAAAGAAAATACTCTTCAAGGAGTGATGGGCATAGGACCTGCAAAGATGACCATACGTCCACGTACTCTCGCTGATGATATGGAACTTTACTCAGGAACCCCGAGATTTTGATGAGTTCACCAATCCTCCTGCAGGTATACACCAATCCCTATACAATGTTACTAAACCCCAAACTTTTGAGCTTTCCTCTGTTCACAAGTTTTTATATGTTACAGGTCCTAATCTGAGAGACATCAACGCCTCTCTGAAGACAATAGAGACATCGCTGACAGGTCTCACATCTACTCTTTCCGGAAACTCTTCAGCTGTAACAAACGCTGGAGAGAATCTTACAAAGCTGACAACTGTCGTCGAAAAGAATGCCTCCAAAGCCGATTTGGAGAAGGTTGATAAATCACTCACCGACTTTGCCAAAGTTCTCTCTGATATCTACACAGACTACCTCGACATTAAGAAATCAGTTGACACCATGTCCAGCGAGGTCACAACACTGAAGACATCGGTTAGCACACTCGAGAGTGATATGTCTGCTGTAAAGGCTGATGTCAGTTCTGTAAAAACTGACATGAGTTCTGTGAAGACTGATGTCAACACGATGAAGAATGACATCACTTCAATTCAGACATTGTTGCAGCAGATCCTGACTAACACGGTCGCCCCTGCACCTTCACCATCTTTTACAACGGCAGATCATGCTGAACTCGTGAAGATCAATCCTGGTATTTCTGGCATAGAAAACAGATTATCAGCGATTGAAATCTGTGTGGGAATCCCTGGCCAAGAAGACAGGGATACAACACAAGCTGCTGAATCATCACATTCCTCCCCCAGTCATCATGAAAAAGAGGGGGAGAAGAGCGCTGAAGACCCTTCCAAGAGCGCTGAAGACCTTTCCCATGATGAATCTATCAAGGGAGAGAAGACTGAAGACCTCACCTTTACTGAAGAAGGTGAGAAGACAACTGAAGCAGCCGCTGGACCTCAGGGAGATGAACACCCTGAGGGAACCGAGAAGCTTACCTCTGTATCTGAGGGGGAGCAACTCGAAGAAGAAGCTGAAGAAACTGAGTCGAAAGCTGAAGATGAAGAAGCCATCGACTTGTCTGATGATGAACCATCCTCTTCTCCGAAGAATGATGATGAAGATAACGATGATGATGACTCTTTTATCGTCAAGCCTGCTCAGAGAGCTAAAGCTCTTAAAGGGATTCACATAAATGAACCTACAGGGGAGCGGACAAAGACAAAGCCATCAGCATCTGAAGCTGACAAGGGCAAAGGAAAAAGTGTCGCTGAAGATGAAAATCTGATGATCTTGCTTAAAAAGCCGGTTTGTCAGGTACATTAACCTCTTCCTTACTCCACCTCCCTCCTTTATACACTTTATCAGCTCTAATCTCCACAAACCTCCATACACTTTATCCCATTCTTTCTCTATCTCTGTTCTACCCATGTTCTTACTTGTAAGATCGTTGTGTTTCAGCTAGTCCTCTCCCCTGTTTGAGGATATCGCTGAAGTTCCCACAGCTGCAACTTCAACAATAATCCCAGTTCCCAACGCTGAAGAAATAATCCCAGTCTTGGATTTGATCTCTGAGACTGATGAACCTGAAGAACAGATGCTCTCTTGTTGATCCAAACCCTCAGTGATTTGATAATGACCCTATCTTAAATACTTAGTGAAAATTGTAAGTAAACAATATGTATCAGAGTTTCACTATCGCTGATAAGTACTAAGATCTTACAGTACTGCTGATAGGAACTCTCGCACTTTTAGATTAAACATTCAGCGAACACTGTTCACCATATCGCTGAGTCTGTTCAGTCCTTATGGTGATCGCTGATAAGTTAGTTGTTTACTTATGATCCCTGAAGACAAGATTCACGTCAACAAAGGTTCTACGCTGAAGTCGAAGATCAAGCTCAAGAACCAGCGACAAGTCTCCTAATGAACTGATGCGGATCAGCGAAGACTCAGATTTGTCCACTCAACGTGAAGTATCAAGTACAAGACTTCAGCTATCGCTGAACTTTATCATCTGCTGAATAGTAAATGATAATCGCTGAATCAACGAAAGCTGATCATGAAGTCCTCCGTACAAAGTACTTTTGTCTTAACCTCCCTTGCACGCCACCGTACGAAATGTCAGAAAAGAACCTCCGAAAATCTGAAATCGTACAACCACTCTGATACTACACTGTTCATTCATGCGGCTACTAAGGTTGTCAACAAAGGTCAATGACATGCAACCAATCCGCTGATGACACGTGTAAAGTGTATACTGAATTGCATTAAATGCATGCAGTATATAAAGAGATGAACTCACTTCATTTGAAGTAACTTGCTAACTCTGGACAAGTTCAAATCTCTCAAGATAGGATTTTATTAGTAATCTCCTTATCTTTCTTAGTGCAAGAAAACCTTAGTGTTCCAACTTGTTTAGATTTAGGTTTATCCTTAATCTTGTTTCCGCAACAAGCTGTAAATTGTTAATGATTTATCAATAAACAATTTAGAAAAGTAAAATAGTGTGTTTGTATTCAACCCCCCCCCCCCCCCCTTCTACAAACTTGTTTAAGCCTTTCGGGACCAACAAGTGGTATCAGAGCAGATTTGTTTAATCTCATAAACAAGATCTAATCTAAGATATTTCTCTTCCTTGCTATTATCTGAAAATGGCCAACTCAAACACAAACACTCACTATATCGACAATGGTTCTCTTGCAAAACCCCCTAGATTTTCCAGAGACAACTTCAACTTATGGAAAAATAGGATGACACTCTTCTTAGAAGGTGTAGACCCTACTATACCTTACTATCTTGAAAACGGTCCACACATCCCTGTAACGATTGATCCTGCCGTTCCAGCCACTGCAACTAGAGCTGCTATTCCAGAAAGGCTGATTCCAAAGGAAATCCATCATTGGACCGATGAAGACAAGAAGAAAGTGGCTATAGATACAAAAGCCAGATCCATACTATCCATGGCCCTTCCTGACGAAGTCTACCATTCCGTCATGAACCTGAAATCCTCAAAAGCCATGTGGGACACAATATGTGTTCAGTATGAAGGAACGTCTGAAGTCCAGGATTCAAGAAAGATCAACCTGGTAAGACAATACGAAAGTTTCATCTCTGGTAAGAATGAAACTCTCTCTGAAGTACATCAACGTTTTAATTGCTTAATTATAGATCTTAAAACGGTTGGTAAGGAATATTCTAACTTTGAAGTTCTGACAAAGTTTTTAGAATGTTTACCTGAAAGCTGGGACAATTATTCCATGTGTCTCAAGCTGTCAAAAGATCTAAGATCAATGACACTTGCTACCTTATATGGCACATTGCTGAATCATGAGCAATCTAGCCATCTTAAGAAGAATCTTGTAAAAGATTCCAAAAGCACCCATGTTGCTTTAATCTCAGAGGAACCTTCTACTCAGCGACCCGTGGTCACTATCACTGAGTTAGAAAGTAACTCTGAAAGATCATCAGATTCTGATTCTTCAGATGATGAATCCTTGGCTCTCCTAACTAAAAAGTTCAGGAGATTCGCCAAGAAGAAAATGTTTAGAAAGAATAAAACTCTTTCTATAGCTGACAAGCCTAAGTCATCAGCTTTTGTTGATAAGGCTACTGCTACTTGTTTTAACTGCGAAAAGACAGGTCATTTCGCTAACGAGTGCAGGTCAAAGAAAATCATGAGACCTTCAGCCTTTACAAAGAAATCCTTTGTTCCAAGGAATAAAGACGACAAATACTTAAAGCTGAAGGAGAAGTATGCAAAGCTGAAAAGCTTTAAGAAGAAGGGAAGAGGCCTAATGGCTGACTATGATTGGGCTGCTTCTGATGAAGAAGCCTCATCATCTGATTCTGAAGATGATGAAGCAAATCAATGTCTCATGGCCAAGATTGAAGAAGAGGAAGAAAGTTCAAACATTCCCTCCACTTCAACATCTGCCATTCAGGTATCACCCTCCTTCTTTACCAATATTGTAAATATTGATGAAGCTGATAGTCTCCGTAAAATCGAACTACTGACTAGAAGTTTATACGAAGCCATGAACGGCAAAGCTGTGGTTGAAAACCAAAATCTTGATCTCGCTGAAAAGCTTAAAAATTGCCACCTTCAAATAGAAAAGCTTTCTAAATTTGAAGAAGATTTTAAAGATCAAGTCCATTTAAATCAGCTAGTCAAAATTGAACGAGCGGAAGCTATCGCTGCATTAAAAGCTGAACAAGCTACTGTTGAAGGATGGTGTAATTCTTCAACAAAGATCACTGAGATAATTAAGGCTCAGATTCCTCTGAGTGATAAACGTGGTCTGGGTTATAAATATGATACTCCAATACCGACCACTGAACGTTCAATGCTTAAATTTGGAACGTTCGTATCCTCAGTAGCTGACACTTCTTCATCTCAGTACTCCTCGTCGATTACACCAATCCCTGAGGAAACTCCTACCTCCTCAAAAGGTAAGGAGAAAATGGTTTATTCAAAACCTACATCTGTCTCTAAAGATAAAGGTAAAGGAATTGTAATTTATCAAAATCCTCAGAAGGGTACTTTAGTACCTAAGCTGAATGCTTCCAAAGCCTTAGTGATTCATTCATCTGGTTCTAGAAATCAGACCTCTGGATCAGTTCAGCGACCTACTCCTAGACTCAGAGTAGATATCCTTGGTAAGAAATCTGAAGAACTGAATGTTCGTCCTATTTCAAAAACCAATAGTGTACTTGGTGCTGGCACTTCTAATTCCAAATTAAAAGCTCAGCACACAAGTGGTCCTAGAACTAATTTTAGTTATAGGAAATGTTATCACTGTGGACTTACCGATCATATTGCAAGTAAGTGTCCCACAGCCACCAAAGCTGATAAGATAGCTAAGGTGAAGATAGCACCAAAGAAGACCAAACCAGTTGCAAGTCAGGTCAAGGTGACTCCTACCGCTGAGGTCAAGAAATTGACCAAAGTGAAGAAAGACAAAGCTGAATCTTCAAATGCTGCGAAGACTGCTGAACCTATTCCAACCACTTCCACTGACAAACGCGTATACATGGTGAAGTGGGTACCCAAGCAAAACTAATCTACCTTTGTATTGCAGGTTAAGAAGGGTATCTGGTATCTCGATAGCGGATGCTCTAGACACATGACTGGAAAGAAAAGCCTGCTCGCTGAATACAAGGAAGAGAAGGGTCCCTCTGTGACTTTCGGTTGAAATGGAAAAGGACACACCCGAGGGTATGGTGTACTTTCAAATGGTACAACATCCTTCAGAAGAGTCGCATATGTTGAAGGGCTGAAGCATAATCTTCTGAGCATCAGTCAGCTTTGCGACATGGATAACAAAGTGATTTTCACCAAGGAATCCTGCTTTGTCTCTGACAAAAAGGAGAAGATAGCTCTCAGCGGTTATCGTTTGGAAAATGTTTACGTTATAAACATGGACTCAACAACCACTGAGAACTCCTGTTTCTTCTCAAAGGCATCTTCTGATGTCAACTGGCTATGGCACAAGAGGCTTTCACATCTCAACTTCAAGACACTGAATACTCTTTCATCCAAAGAGTTAGTCACTGGTCTACCTCAACATTCATACGCCAAAGAATCCTTATGTTCAGCGTGTGAAAAAGGGAAGCAGACCAAGGCAAGCTTTAAGTCCAAGCAAGTTTCCTCAGTGTCATCTCCTCTTCAACTACTCCATATGGATTTGTTTGGCCCCGTTAACAAACAATCCATCGCTGGAAAGAAATATACGCTGGTCATAGTTGATGAATTCTCTCGTTATACATGGGTAATGTTTCTCCGTTCTAAGAGTGACACCCCTGAAGAACTCATCACCTTTGTTCGGAAGATGGAAACTCTGAACAATATGACTGTTCGCTCAATAAGGAGTGATCATGGAACTGAATTCAAAAACAGTTCTCTTGATTCCTTCCTTGAGAGCAAGGGTATTTCTCACAACTTTTCGTCAGTGAGAACACCACAACAAAACGGAGTCGCTGAAAGAAGAAATAGAACAATTATTGAAGCTGCACGTTCAATGCTCAGCGATTCTCACCTGCCTACTCAGTTTTGGGCAGAAGCTGTCAACACGGCTTGTTTTACGCAAAACAGGTCGCTGATAGTCAAAAGATTCAAAAAGACAGCCTATGAACTTTTTCATGGGAGAAAGCCTTCAATCAGCTTTCTTCACATCTTTGGTTGTCAGTGTTTCATACTGAACAACAGAGATGCCCTTGGAAAGTTTGATCCTAAGGCTGATGATGGAATCTTTCTTGGATACTCCTCAGTTTCCAAAGCCTTCAGAGTCTTCAACCGAAGAAGACAAACTGTAGAAGAAACTATTCACGTCACGTTTGACGAATCCCGTTCAGCGAACTCTAAACCGAACGCTGATACAGAAGAACTGAATCAATGGATGTTTTCTCATCTTTGTGATTCAGAAGATGTTCCCACTACTCATACTCATACAACTGAAAATGATGGTCCTACTATCATTCCCAATATGCAGAATAGTGAAGCTGAAACATCTTGGGTCTCAGCTGTTCCTATAAATACTATACCCGCAGTTGATCCAAATGTCTCAGAAATTCCATCTATTTCTCAGCAATCAGTGAATGAAGTGACAAATGCAAGCATTCCTCTCTTAGCTGATTATCCAGAAGTAGCTGAAGCCTCATCTTCAGTCTCTCCAGTTCAGACTGAGTCAGCGACGCATGCTCCGGCTCAGCGATGGACTGTAAATCACCCAATCGATCAAATTCTTGGTGATCCCAACGCTGGTATTCAGACTCGTAGAAGTGCAGGTAATATTTGTTTATTTGTCAACTTTATTTCTCTAACTGAACCAAAGAAAATAGATGATGCCCTCAGAGATCCAAACTGGGTCAGCGCTATGCAAGAAGAGCTGACTGAATTCGAAAGAAACAAAGTTTGGAAACTTGTTCGGAGACCAACTGACAAAACAGTGATAGGCACTAAGTGGGTCTATCGAAACAAGTTGGACGAACATGGTACTGTAACTCGCAACAAAGCTCGTCTTGTTGCTCAGGGATACAGACAAGAGGAAGGTATAGATTATGACGAAACCTTTGCTCCTGTAGCAAGACTTGAATCTATTCGTCTTTTCTTAGCATATGCTGTACACAAAAACTTCACTGTACATCAAATGGATGTTAAGTCAGCGTTTCTAAATGGAAAGCTGAATGAAGAAGTTTATGTGGAACAACCTCCAGGATTCTCAGATCCTAAGCGTCCAGGTTATGTTTATAAGCTGGATAAGGCACTTTATGGCTTGAAGCAAGCTCCTCGTGCATGGTATGACACTCTTTCTACTTATCTCCACCTTGAAAAATTTGAGAGAGGTAAGATTGACAAAACTTTGTTTTTTAGAAAAATAAAAGGTCATATCATTTTAGTTCAAATATATGTTGATGACATTATATTTGGTTCTACTAACCCTGAGCTTTGTACTCGTTTCGCTGATAGAATGAAAGATGAGTATAAAATGAGTATGATGGGTGAACTAACATATTTCCTTGGTCTTCAGATTAAGCAAACTGAAAAAGGAACTTTTATAAATCAGGCAAAGTATGTTAAAGATATGCTGAAAAAATTCGACTTAACTGAAAGTTCAGCTATGAAAACCCCTATGGCACCACCGCTGATACTTGATAAGGACACAAAGGGTGTTCCTGTCAATGTCACGCTGTACCGTGGGATGATCGGCTCACTACTGTATCTTACAGCTAGCCGACCCGATATTATGTTTGCAACATGTCTGTGCGCACGATATCAAGCTGAACCTAAGATATCTCATATGAAAGCTGTAAAGCGAATCTTTCGATATCTTAAGGGTACAGCGAATCTAGGTCTTTGGTATCCCAAAGATTCAGGATTCGATCTAACCGCCTATTCAGACAGTGATTTTGCAGGTTGCAAAATGGATAGGAAAAGCACCACAAGAGGATGTCAGCTCCTGGGTGGAAAGCTGGTAAGTTGGACAAGTAAGAAGCAAAACTCGGTGTCCACTTCCACAGCTGAAGCTGAGTATGTAGCCGCTGGAAGCTGCTGTTCTCAAGTCTTGTGGATGAGAAATCAACTACTAGACTATGATCTTCAGCTCTCCAAATTTCCAATCTATTGCGACAGCACAAGTGCCATCGCTATAGCAAACAATCCAGTGCTACACTCAAAGACAAAACACATAGAAATCAGATATCATTTTATCAGAGATCATGTGATGAATGGTGATATAGAACTTCATTTTATCCCAACTGATTATCAGTTAGCTGATTTGTTTACCAAACCTCTTGATGAGACAAGATTCAACTTTCTCATCAGCGAGCTTGGAATGCTGAACTTTGAAGGATAAATCTTCAGCGGTTCACATTTAATCAGCGATACGTTTATACATTCTTGTATAGGCTCTGGATAAAATAAACTTGTACAATCCATTTCATCATCTTCTCTCTGAATAAATTGGGTTAAACTGATATCAAGGTATGTTTTCTCTGACAAAACGCATGAAAATGCAAGATTTCAAATTCTTTCATCGCTGAATAATATTTTGAAATTTCTTAAAACCCTCACTGATATTTCTATTCAGTGCTTCATATTTTCCAAAGAGTCCCTGAGTTTTTTCTTTCAAAACCTCAGAGACAACGAAAGAATGTGAAAAGACAGTTGTGACGTCATTGCAACGGATAACACCAGGCACGCTCTTTTTCTGACACACGTTTGCACGTTTCGTTGTCTATCCAATCAAATGCAAACACGTGTCCGTGTCATGATGAAAAACTTTCCCGCTCAAGTTTTTCTCTCTCTACTCTCTTCCTATATAAACACTCTCAAAGTTTATATTTGTCTTTTATGCGAGTAAATCTTTCTCCGCAAGAAAAGAACACTGTTGCATTTTGTGCTCTCAATCTTCAAGAACTGTTCATCATCTTCTTCATCAAACTCAAGGTTAATATGTTCTTATCTATTATCAAATGCAAATAACTTGTTTTCGAT
Source organism: Saussurea involucrata (assembly GCA_033807775.1). Classification (NCBI taxonomy): domain Eukaryota; kingdom Viridiplantae; phylum Streptophyta; class Magnoliopsida; order Asterales; family Asteraceae; genus Saussurea; species Saussurea involucrata. The sequence continues at coordinate 151,839,567 of CM066320.1, read as the reverse complement.
CTTATCATTGTTTTACACAAGATCAAACAAAAGAACTCAAAAATAAAATCATTTTCTTTCATGGTTTTATAAACACAACCATTTCATGGTTGTTCTTCAAGTTTTAAATCTAAAATCTTAAACTTGTTCTTCTTTCGTATCCATTTTTTTTAAACTGGAATACAAGGCTTATAGGTGTTATATTCGTTTTTTAAAAAAAAAAACAAGAAAAACCCTAAATCTTCATTAAGACTTTTTTGTCTGAATGAAATGGACAATATTCGAAAAATCTTAATGGAAATTTTCTTTCCACATTAAGATATTTCTTATTTGTTAACATCTTTGGTTGAACTGATAATACAGTGAAATGGCAACTTCAAAGCTGAATGTTACCGCTGAGTCCATCTCCGCTGATTCTGAGGAACTGGAAATCACCAAAGCTCCTCAGGTTAAGTTTGAGCTGGATCAACTAGACTGGACAAAGGCAAACAACCTTTCAGCGCTTCTCGAGTTTCCTCCTCGGAAGCAGGTATCCCATCTAGACGACGCTGTAAATTTTTTGAAGAATAGCCCCATATACACAGCACTGACAATCACACCTCCTGCCAGTCAGCGTCTATTATCCCAATTCTGGTACTCTGCCAGACACACCAACCTACCCTCAGCCAAAGATCCATCTAAAACCATCGACTGCATACTCAGCGATACTGAGTATGGCACCATCAAGATAACCCCCGCAATAATCCGCAAAGCTCTGAAATTCCCTAACGCTACCTCAGAAAATCCTTTCATTCCATTTCCTGACCACAAGAAGCACGCTGACAGGGAAGAAATCATTGCTTTCCTTGATGCGATGGGTTACATCTGGGAGACTGGAAGAGACAAGCTACCTGAGAAGAAGCTGACGCTGATAAAGAAATCCAAGATGCCCAGCGAGATGAACTTCATCTTCGCTCACCTGATCAGCTGCATGACAGCGAAATCCGGATCTTCTGATCAAGCCGCTCAACCTCAGCAGGCCATGGGTTACGCACTGCTGAAAGGTCTCAACATTGACTGGGCCTCCATCATCTATGAAGACCTCATTCAACGTGTTGATTCTGCCGCTGACCGACCAGCATGGGTTCCTTACCCGCGATTCATCAGCGCCATCTTTCAATATGGCCTGAAGGACAGCTATCCTGAAGAGGGTGATCTGAAACTCTCTCAGATTGGCCCTAAAGTTCTCGACTTCAAGCCTGTCGCCAACGAGGTACGTCTCTCTACTTTTCTCACTCTTCTAAATTCTCCATTTTCTGTGGCTCCTTCAGCGACAATACCCATCGCTGATACCCCGGCCACAAAATCCATTCCTTCTAAGAAAAGGAAACAATCTCTTACCCCTCTTGATTCCAAAAGGATCAAGAAAACCAAGGAGCAACCCCAGCAATTGCATGCTGAAGACTCCTCAGCTCATTCTGAAGAGCTGAAGGAAAGTTCCGTGGTACGCTCTGCCACACCAATTCAAGCCATCCCTTCTAAACCTACTTCAGCGTCCTTAAACGCTGAGGTTAGAACTTTGGAATCTACCCAACCTTCGTCAGTCTCTCAAAAGACTGATGAAGTACTTCTCAGCGAATCCAACGCTGAACTTGAAACCCAACCCCAATTCTTATCCTTCGCTCCTCCCTCTACTTCTTTGGACACTCCTCCAGTCAAAACTGGAGATGCCATCATTCAAGAAGCCGTTGAAGCTTCTCAGCGAATGACGAAGAAAGGACCTGCAGAGATCTCCATCCCTCACGGAACTTTTGAGGGAGATATGGAACACTATGGAGGGACTCGAAACTTTGATGAGTTCGTCAACGCTCCTGCAGGTACAGATCCCACCTTTAACACTGTAACTAAACCTGAAACTTCTGAGCTTTCCTTTGTTCACAAGTACTTATATGTTACAGGTCCTTTTTTGGGAGACATCAACCAGTCTCTGAAGTCTATGGAGATGAAACTTACGGATCTCACCACCGGTCTATCAAATAACTCTACAGCTGTAACAAACGCTGGAGAGAATCTGACGAAGCTGACTACTGTGGTGGAAAAGAAGGCCTCCTCTGATGACATCAAAGATCTTGATAAAACTCTCGCCGACTTTGCCAAAGTGCTCTCCGACATCTACACTGACTACACCAACCTCAAATCATCAGTTTCCACCATTTCCAGCGAGGTTACAACGCTGAAGAAATCGGTTGGTACACTCGAAGGTGATATGTCAGTGGTCAAGACCGACCTGGGCTCAGTGAAGACCGATCTTAGTTCTGTCAAGACAATGATCGAGACGCTGGTGAACAAGGCAAATAATCCAGCTCCTGCTCCGGCTCCTGCAACTGTTTTGGACTCATTCACCGCAGAGGATCGCCAAGAGCTGAAGAAAATCACGCCTGCTATTTCTGGCCTAGAAGACAGAATAGCTAAGCTTGAAGGTTGTGTGAAAGTCTCTGGCCCAGAAGACAGAGACAACACCAATGCTGAATCTACCCATTCCTCCCCAGCCCATCATGAGAAAGAGGGGGAGAAGAGCGCTGAAGATCAAAATAAGAGCGCTGAAGACCTTTCCCATGATGAATCTATCAGGGGAGAGGGTAATGAAGATCGGATTACTGGACCTCAGGGAGATGAAAACCCTGAGGGAACCGAGAACCTCGCCTCTGTATCTGAGGGGGAGCAACTCGAAGAAGATGCTGAGGAATCCGAAGCAGAAGAAGACGAAGACTTCGACATCCCTGAAGCTGAACCATCCTCCTCTCCAAGGAACGATGATGATGATGATGAAGATGACGATGATTTCTTTGTTGTCAAACCTGCTCCTCGAACCAAAGCTCTTAAAGGTATTTCAATAAAAGAACCTTCAGGGGAGAAGACAAAGACAAAGCACTCAGCCTCTGGCGCTGAGAAAAGCAAAGACAAAGGCATCGCTGAAGATGATAATCTGGCGATCCTACTTGCAAAGCCGATTTGTCAGGTACACTAAACTTATTTTTCCTTCCCTGATCATCTCTGAAAAATCAGTTATCCATTCCACAAACACCATACACATCCACATTTTTTTTCTATCTTTTCTACCCAAGTTCTTCTACCCAGTTCTTATTTGTAAGATCGCTGCGTTTCAGCTAGTCCTCTCCCCTGTTTGAGGATATCGCTGAAAGATCTTCTATTGCGACTTCACCAATAATTCCAGCTACCGCTGAAGACATAATCCCAGTCTTAGATTTAATCTCTGAGACTGATGAATCAGAAGAACAACCTCTCTCGCACAGAAACAGACCCTCCTCGGTTCCTCAAAAGAGGAGAGAAGAAATGATAAAGCGATTCGAGGATCAGCGAATCATCCTAAGGCGCGATCAACTACCTTCAGTTCCTCCTAAGTTCAGAATTTCAAAAGCTGAATACCAGGATCATCTCAGAGCTGAACGCCTCATCGCTGAAAGGAAGGAAGCTGAAGATAAAGACAGAGAATACGCCATCAAGCTCACTCAAGAATCTGTCAAAGACCCCAAGCTGAAGCGTATTCCCATTCAAATCCAACGAAAGCTTTGGGAACAAGCCCAGAAGATCGTGGAAAAGAAAGCTGAAGTTTCTCAGACCACCCTGATCTGGTGTAAAGAGAAAATCCACTTCAGATATCGTCCAGCGAAGATCAACAAGGTATTCATCTCTGGAAGAACCTCCATCGGAGTACCTATTGTTGACATCAAACTGTTCAGAGAAGATGACTCATCTGAAACCTTTCGTGCTGACACTGTAAAAAGGTATGGTCTCTCTGAATGGCTGGAGATGAGGTTAGCTATCCAACCATCAAAATCTAAGTACAAGGATCATTTCGAAAAGCTGATAAACAGACAGATCGATTTGATATCTTCTTGTGTGGATATTCCTCCTGTTCCTGATCTAAAGCCGAAAAGAAAAAAGGACTCTCCAAGGAAGAAACGTCAAGATTCAAACTCAGGTCCTGTCATACGAAATGAAACTGGAATTGGTTTCTCTCGCGCTGAAGTACTTGGTCCTGATCCTGATCTATCTGCCCTTGACATCTCTTTGCCACCATGTGAACTTTTCGTCCCTGGTAAAGTCATCAGTAATCCTTATGGAATATTCTTTCTTGACTACGACGGACGTAAATGCTTTCAACGGATCGCTGAGCTTCCAATCACTCCAATCGAACAGCTCAAAGATCTCATCTACTGGTGCGACTTCAGAAAAGACATTCAGGCACGACACCTAAAACCCTTGATTTTTGAAGCTGCTCTGAAGCTAAAGAATAAAGGAGAAAAGGTTCCTGACTGGATGATTCCAACTGAAAAGACAACCCTTGATGAACTTCTCATTAAGGAAGAACCCTTTGAAGGCTGACAACAATCACCATTTTTCTCTATTGTATCAGTCATCCTTCAGTACTTGTAATTTATTTCGCTTGTACTTGTAATCTTTCTTATTCATATTGTAACCTGATTCAAAGATTTAAAGAAAGATTTCAGCGAATGTACTTTACTCCATCAGTACTGAAAAGATCCCAGAAAACAGTAAAAGGGACAAATATTTTATGAGTTCTTTTTATCCTTATGTTTTCATTAAATAGCAATTTTCTCTGTTGCTATGTCATAATCAAATAGGGGGAGATTGTTGATCCAAACCCTCAGTGATTTGATAATGACCCTATCTTAAATACTTAGTGAAAATTGTAAGTAAACAATATGTATCAGAGTTTCACTATCGCTGATAAGTACTAAGATCTTACAGTACTGCTGATAGGAACTCTCGCACTTTTAGATTAAACATTCAGCGAACACTGTTCACCATATCGCTGAGTCTGTTCAGTCCTTATGGTGATCGCTGATAAGTTAGTTGTTTACTTATGATCCCTGAAGACAAGATTCACGTCAACAAAGGTTCTACGCTGAAGTCGAAGATCAAGCTCAAGAACCAGCGACAAGTCTCCTAATGAACTGATGCGGATCAGCGAAGACTCAGATTTGTCCACTCAACGTGAAGTATCAAGTACAAGACTTCAGCTATCGCTGAACTTTATCATCTGCTGAATAGTAAATGATAATCGCTGAATCAACGAAAGCTGATCATGAAGTCCTCCGTACAAAGTACTTTTGTCTTAACCTCCCTTGCACGCCACCGTACGAAATGTCAGAAAAGAACCTCCGAAAATCTGAAATCGTACAACCACTCTGATACTACACTGTTCATTCATGCGGCTACTAAGGTTGTCAACAAAGGTCAATGACATGCAACCAATCCGCTGATGACACGTGTAAAGTGTATACTGAATTGCATTAAATGCATGCAGTATATAAAGAGATGAACTCACTTCATTTGAAGTAACTTGCTAACTCTGGACAAGTTCAAATCTCTCAAGATAGGATTTTATTAGTAATCTCCTTATCTTTCTTAGTGCAAGAAAACCTTAGTGTTCCAACTTGTTTAGATTTAGGTTTATCCTTAATCTTGTTTCCGCAACAAGCTGTAAATTGTTAATGATTTATCAATAAACAATTTAGAAAAGTAAAATATTGTGTTTGTATTCAACCCCCCCCCTTCTACAAACTTGTTTAAGCCTTTCGGGACCAACATCTCTCACAAAAACAGACCTTCCTTGGCTCCTCAAAAGCTAAGTGAAGAGGAACAAGAAAAAGAGAGATGAAATGATCAAGATACTCGAAGATCAGCGAATCATTCTGAAGCGTGATCAACTTCCTTCGGTTCCTCCAAAGTTCAGAATTTCCCAAAAGGAATACAAGGAACACCTCAGAGCTAAACGCTTGATCGCTGAAAGAAAGGAAGCTGAAGAAAAAGACAGAGAATACGCCATCCAGCTTACTCAACGATCAATAAAAGACCCCAAGCTGAAAAGAGCTCCCATTGATGTTCAACGTCAGCTATGGGATGATGCTCAAAAGATCGTTAGAGAAAAGACTAAGGTCTCTGATACGACTTTGGAATGGGCTAAACAAATGCTGACCTATCGATCTAGACCATCCAAAATCATCAAAGTAAACATCAGAGGAAGACTGTACGCAGATGTTCCTGTTGTTGAAGTGGATGTCTACCGAGAAGACAAGACCAAGCAAACCTTCTAGGCTGCTACCTTAGAAAAGTTTGGTCTCTCTGAATGGTTAGAAACGAAATTAGCCATTCAAGGATCGCGCTCAAAATTCAAAAGCCATGTCGAGAAGATCTTAAACAAACAGATCGACCTGGTTTCCTCTGCTGTGGATATTCCTCCCTCAACTCTTCCTCCTCAACAAAGAAAAGTCTCTGCTAAGGAAAAGAAAGTCTCAGACTCAGGTCCTCCTATACGGAATGAAACAGGTATTGGTTTCTCTCGTGCTGAAGTTCTTGGCCCTGATGCTGATCTCTCAGCGCTTGACACCTCCCTACCACCTGGAGAAACTTTCATTCCTGGCACAGTTGTAAGTGATCCCTATGGTATATTCTTTCTAGACTACTATGGAAATCATCACTTTCAACGTATCTCTGAGCTCCACATCGCTCCCATCGAACAACTCAGAGATCTCATATACTGGTGTGAAGTCAGACACGGCATCAAAGCTAGACACCTGAAGCCCTTGATTTTTGAAGAAGCTCTGAAGAAAAAGAATCAAGGAGTAGATGTCCCTGACTGGATGATTCCCACATCAAAGACCCTCGATGAACTACTCATCAAGGAAGAACCTTTTAACGGATAGGATCGCCTTGTAATTCTTTCTATCCTTATCTGTCTACATCCTTTGTACTTGTAATTTTATTCGTTGTACTTGTAATTTTTCCACTTCCCTCTATAATCTTTACAAAGTTTAAAGAAAAATTTCAGCGAACGTACTTTACTCCATCAGTACAGAAAAGATCCTAGAAAACAGTAAAAGGGACAAATATTTTATGAGTTCTTTTTATCCTTGTGTTTTCATTAAATAGCAATTTTCTCTGTTGCTATGTCATAATCAAATAGGGGGAGATTGTTGATCCAAACCCTCAGTGATTTGATAATGACCCTCTCTTATATACTTAGTGAAAATTGTAAGTAAACAATATGTATCAGAGTTTCACTATCGCTGATAAGTACTAAGATCTTACAGTACCGCTGATAGGAACTCTCGCTCTTTAGATTAAACATTCAGCGAACACTGTTCACCATAATACTCTGAGTCTGTTCAGTACTTATGGTGATCGCTGATAAGTTAGTTGTTTACTTATGATTCCTGAAGACAAGTTTCACGTTAATATAGGTTCTACGCTGAAGTCGAAGATCAAGCTCAAGAACCAGCGACAAGTCTCCTAATGAACTGATGCGGATCAACGAAGACTCAGATTTGTTCACTCAACGTGAAGTATCAAGTACAAGACTTTAGCTATCGCTGAACTCTATCATTCACTGATAAAGAATGATAGATCGCTGAATCAACGAAAAGCTGATCACGAAGTCCTCCGTACAAAGTACTTTTGTCTAAACCACCCTTGCACGTCTCCGTACGATATGTCAGAAAAAGAACCTCCTTATTGTCTGAATTCGTACAACCACTCTGATACTACACTGTTCAAACATGCGGCTACTAAGGTTGTCAACAAAGGTCAATGACATGCAACCAATCAGCTGCTGCCACGTGTAAAGTGTAAATTGCAATGCATTAAATGCATGCAGTATATAAGATGATGAACTCACTTCATTTTGAAGTAACTTGCTAACTCTGGACAAGTTCATCCTTCTTATCTTGAGATAGGTTATTATTAGTAATTTCCTTCTCTTTCTTAGTGCAAGAAACTTAGTGTTCCAACTTGTTTAGATTTAGGTTTATCCTTAATCTTGTTTCCGCAACAAACTGTAAATTGTTAATGATTTATCAATAAACAATTTAGAAAAGTAAAATCTGTGTGTTTGTATTCAACCCCCCCTTCTACAAACTTGTATAGCCCTTCGGGACCAACATAGTATCGGGCCCTGCAGCGTCTTTGGTAACTTTATCACGAAGCACATCATTGACGTTGTCCCATTTCCAGTCCGAAATAGTCAAAGATTGTAAACTTTCATAGGGATTTTGATGTTGCGCCTTGAATTGAAGACACGTCACATAATTTCCCACATACTTAGCCACATCAAGCTTCATTACTGGCCACAATAGTTTAATTTGAAATCCTTATACATCTTTGTGCTACCGATATGTATAGAATATCGAGACTTGTGAGTTTCCTCGAGAAGTAGCTCACGATTCCCACCAATTTTCGGCACCCAAATTCGGCCTTGAAAGAGTTTGAGACCCCGGCTATCTTCCGTTAGCAACTCCCGTTGCTTCACCATGACCTCGGCTTTGAGATTTTCCTCCAGAAGCGCCTCCGCTTGACTTGTCTTGATACTTGCTATCAAACTCGACACCACATCGATTCTGTTGAGATTTAGCTTGATCCCACCTCCATGACTCTTTCGGCTCAAAACGTTCGCCACCACGTTGGCTTTCTCGGGGTGGTAGAGTAGGTCACAACCATTATCCTTCAAAAGTTCGAGCCACCTCCGCTGACGCATATTTAGTTTCTTTTGGTCGAAGATGTACTTGAGACTTTTGCGATCGGTAAAGAGAGTGCATTTCGTTCCATACAAGCAGTGTCGCCACAATTTCAAGGCAAAAACCACCGCCGCCAATACCAAGTCGTAAGTTGGATAGTTCTTCTCATGTTCCTTTAGTTGTTGCGACGCATAAGCTATCACTTTACCTCTTTGCATTAACACGCATTTAAGTCCCATTTTAGAGGCGTCACTATAAACCACAAAGTCATCCAATCCTTCGGGTAAGGATAATATTGGCGCTTTACACAATTTCTTCTTGAGAGTCTCGAAGGCTTACTCTTGAGCATCGGTCCATACGAATTTGACGTTCTTTCTTGTCAATGAAGTAAGCGGCGAAGCGATCTTTGAGAAGTCTTGAATGAACTGCCTATAATATCCGGCTAAACCTAAGAAGCTTCTAATTTCTGTCGGACTCGTAGGTGGTTCCCAGTTCATCATCGCCTTGACCTTTGTCGGGTCCACTTTTACTCCATCTCGAGAGACCACGTGTCCCAAAAATTGAACTTCTTGCAACTAAAACTCTCATTTTGGGAACTTAGCGAACAACCTTTATTATTAGAGAACTTCCAACACTTCTCGCAAGTGTTGACCATGCTCAGCCTCGTCTTTAGAGTAGATTAGAATGTCGTCGATGAAGACTATTACCGACTTGTCCAAGAAGGGGCGGCATACACGATTCGTCAAGTTCATAAACACGGCCGGTGCGTTCGTCAAACCAAACGGCATCACCAAAACTTCATAGTGTCCATACCTTGTTCAGAAAGCCATCTTCGATAAATCATCCTCTTTCACCCTTACTTGGTGGTATCCGGATCTCAAGTCGATTTTGGAGAAGCAACCTACTCCTTGAAGTTGATCGAAGAGGTCATCTATTCAGGGAAGTGGGTATTTGTTCTTTGCCGTCACTTTGTTCAATTCTAGGTAATCTATGCACATCCGCATTAACCCATCCTTTTTCTTTACAAACAACACCGGAGCTCCCTAAGGCGACGAACTCGGTCTTATGAATCCCTTCTCCAACAATTCTTGTAGTTGTGTCATCATCTCTTGCATTTCTGTTGGAGCTAAACGGTACGGAGCGTGTGCAATCGGGGTAGCTCCTAGGGTGAGGTCTATGTGGAATTCCACTTGACGTTCCAGTGGTAAACCGGGTAGTTCTTTCGGAAAAACGTCCGGGTAGTCGCGCACCACTTCCACATCTTCTAGCTTCTTCTTTTCCAACTTCGCGTCTACTTAATAGGCCAAGTACGAAGAGTACCCATTGGCTAAGAATTTTTGTGCTTTCAGCGAAGAGATCATCGAAGTGGCCCTTTTTTGCTTTTCCCCATAAACGGTAACCTCATTCTTGTTTGACGTCGGAATCTGGATCATCTTCTTAGAACAAATAATACCGGCCTTATTCTCGAACAACCAATCCATACCTATCACCACGTCAAACCCCTCTATCGCCATAGGTAACAAGTTTGCCTCAAAAGGATTCCCATCAATAACTAAAGTACATTTACCAAAACATTCCCGACTTAACACTTGCTCCCTATTAGCTATCTCTACTATTAGAGCATCCGGAAGGGTACTAGTGGGCATGGTAAATTGCTTGCAAAAAGAACTCGACATAAAAGAACGATTCACACCCGAATCAAACAATACACGAGCAGACAAGGAGTTCACAAGAAACGTACCCGTCAATACATCGGCAGTCTCGCTCGCCTCCTCGGCGGTCATCTGAAAAGTTCGACTCGGTGCCCTTGGCGAGTTCTCCTTCTATATTGGCATCCCGCTTGGTGCGCTTCAATTGCCCCCAAATAGCTTCGGGAAATCTTTCCTCACGTGCCCCGACTCCCGACACTCGAAGCAAACCGGTCCTCGGACAGGGCAGTCTCGAACCGCATGATCTTTCTTTCTACACTTTGAGCATTCGACAGGGCTAGGGTGTGGCCTAGAGTTGCAGGGGTCACAATGCTTGTCTTGCACTTATGGCACCATCTTACTTCACGTCAGGGATCACCATTTCTTCCCCTAGTAAATGGTCTAAACTGACGAGTGGGTCCTGCCGACCCTGCCCATTTACGCTTCTCACCAACAGTTGTCCTCTCTTCCTTTCCTTTCGCATACACGGTCTCCATCATCTTGGTCTCCTCTATTGTCTCCCGCAAGGTAATTGCCTTGGAGTTGCGGACCATAGCCATCATGTCCGCCGACAACCCCTTGAGATAAGCTTTGACCTTCTCTTTCTCCGTTGTGGCCACGTACCCACCAAGTTTAACTTTTCCATAAACAGACGGGTGTACTCTCTTACAGTTGAGTTCCCTTTCTTGAGTGACTGAAATTCTTCCTCAATCTGGTCCATCTTTTGTTCGTTGCAGTATTCCTCCGACACCTTCTTCTTGAACACCTCCCATTTCATTTTGGCCAAAACTGAGGCCTCTAGAGTAGAGGTGAAGACGTTCCACCACATGAGGGATGCACCCCTCAACATCTGAGAACCAAACTTTACCTTTTGGCCCTCTCCACAGTCGCAAAAGCTCGGAAGGCCTGCTCAATTTCTCTGATCCAGTTCATACATGCCACCAGATCATCGGAGCTAGTGAATTCAGGCGACTTACAACAGAGAAAGGTCTTGTAGAAGCAACCCCTCCCTCCTCTTTCTTCCTCTGTAACCACATGTTCATCTGTGCCAACAGCATGAACCACTCCACCTGAACCATTTAAAGCGTTTTCAACGACCGTTTCATTCCTTCGGTGGCTAGCATCTCAGTCCTCTAACAACTTCAAGAACCTTTTTGTAACACCTCGATTTTCATATAAAGTGTTACGATTTGGTTTTATTGCAAATTAAGTATAATTAATTGATAAATTAATTTTAGAGTTTATCCCCGAGTAAACTTCGTTATTTAGTTTAATGAAATTGTAAGTTAAGGGGTAAGCTTTAATTTTAATTTATTAGTTGGAGGGTGTAGTTTGCCATTTGATGGAAGTGTGGGGTTGGTTTGGTTATGGTGATGAAACTCAATTCATCACCATCGCCTCACTTAGTTTAGATAAGTGGATAGAATACTTCATTTTGCATTTTATTGGGTTCTTGTGGCTTAATTTCGGCAGTAGAGAGAAAGAGGAAGAAGAAAGCAGATTTCTAGCAGCAAATTAAGGGTTCATTTTAGTGAAAAACAAAGGTATGTTCTTCACCTAATTCCCGGTTTCTGTTGGAAGGTAAGGGGTCGGTCGGGCACTTAATGGTAATTCCTACTTCCACTTCAAGAAATAGACATGGCGCTAATTGTAATTTCTTGACATGAGCAATGATCTAGAATCCGTGGAGATTCGTAGTGGGCTCTTGAACGTGATATCATGACTGACTTAGTGTTAGTCATATTCATGGAATCGGGTATGATCCCATCATCGCAAGATGTTTATACGTTTGGTAAGACTGAGAGTAAACCAGATTTGGTTATGCCTTGTTTACATTGATTTAAAAGTATTATTTTGAAACTGAATGTTCTCACTAGGCGTTAGCCTAATCGTTTCAAATTATATTTTCTTACCAGGTACAAGTTCAGGGAAGTAACGGGATGAGTGGAGAGTATATGATGGTGACAAGCTTGATGTAAATATCTTTTGAAGATATGATAGTCTTTTGGAGATCCTTTAGACAACTCAGATAATCTAGAATCATGTAGGAATGGTTTAGATTAATAAGTTGTCATTTAGTGATCCTTTGCTGTAATCTGAATTTTGTCACCTTTTCCAATCATTAGGAATGAATATATTATGGATATTAGATACGTAAACCCTTTTAGTTCAGGTTTAAATTTGCCCTGATTTTTAGGGTGTTACAATATGGTATCAGAGCATTAGTTTAAGTGAACTAGGTATGATAATGAGATACCTAGACTTAAGCTGAGAAGAATTAAGATATGATATGTGAGATATGGGTAGAAGTACTAAGACGAGATAGTCTTAGAGTCGACGGAAATACGTGAAATTAGTATTGTAACAATGGTCACGAGGATTCTCATGTATAGTATGTTCACAATTTCAATTAGCTACTGTCATTATGAATATATTATTATACAAGCATACTTGTTTCTAAATTATTGCAGTGACTAATGAACGTTAAAGTATGTTTCATGTGTTTGTGTATGGATAGCCATTCTTATGGTTATCTTTTGTGTTAATCAGAACAATGGTAAATACGCCAACCAGATCCCTTAACTCTTCGGAGGATAGGGCTGTGAATGATTGGTCGGTGGAGAAGCAACCGGAAATGGGTGGAACTCATGAAAGTCCACCGAGGCCGCCTCTGATAGTTGGAATTGATAGTCAAGTACAAAGAACGAGCACCGGTACCTCTAATCCGGTGACGACCGAGTCTACGATGGAATCTCGCATGATGGAGAATATGATGCGAGTGATGAACACAACACTGGCACCACAATCTGAAATGTTCATGAAAGCATTAAATGATCGAAGTTCTGAGTTACAACGAACGGGGACAAGTAATGGGGTAGTAAATACACTTCGTAATCCTATGGTGAATATAAACAAGAGGGTGGAGAGGGTTTGCTCATATAAAACGTTTCTGAGTTGTAAACCACCAGAGTTTACCGGAGCGGACAATCCAATAGTATGTATGAACTGGATTAGAGAGATAGAGCAGGCTTTTCGAGCTTGTGAATGTGACGAAGAATCGAAGGTCAGGTTTGGATCTCAAATGTTACGAGGCAACGCCTTAACCTAGTGGAACATTGTGACATCGACAGTAACAGTCCCGATTTTGGCTACTATGACGTGTGAATCTTTTAAGAAAAAGATTCTGGAAGAGTATTGTAATGAAAATGAAATGGATCGAATTGAAGAAGAGTTTCGGACTCTTAAGAAAGGTACTTCGTCTGTTCGGAAGTACACCGAATTATTCTTGGAAAAGCTGAATTTAGTGGGGCATGTGGCTCCAACGGAAAAGGAGAAGATTAAAGCCTACCTGAAGGGCTTACCAGCCGACATGATGTCTAGAGTCAGAAGTTCTAAGGCCTTGACTCTGAGAGAGATGATTGAGGAAGCAAAGATCATAGAGGAGGTGTATGAAAAAGATAAAGCTGAGAAAGCTTAAGTAGGAGAGAAAAGAAAGGGGGAAGGTCGATCGGAATCTTCGCATGGGTTGAAACCCTTTATTGAGAAAACTCATTTTGAGCCCCGTCAGGAGCTGAATTGGTGACCAAAATGTAAAAGTAAACATTATGGACCATGTCAGGTGACTTGGCTAAAATGTTTTAAGTGTGGTGAGCGTGGTCACACCATAGGGAAGTGTCACATACAAGGACCAACATGTTTTGAGTGCAAACAGCCCGATCATTATCGAAGGGATTGTCCAAAGCTCAAGAAAAGCGGAAATCAAGAGAAGAAAACAAATACCCTAAAACCAACAGGCTAAACATTTTACATGATGGCGGACGCAACTGAGGAATCGGTGGTTGTACTTTTGATACATTCCTTGTTAGTTCTATACATAGGTATACATATTATGTGTATAGTGCTAACTTGTCTTTTGTATTTCAATTTGTAGTAAAAGTTAGTTATGTCAGTTAGTATATTTTTGAAAGATGTGTTATGGTAAAAGTGGTTAAAATAAGATCAAGCTATAGTTGGATAAAGATTTGATGATTGTAACAGTTGCTCCAAGGAGATCTACAGAGTTTTAAGTTGGGGAGCGGGTAAAATTGAGTCCTCGTTTTTTTTACCTTTCACCATAACTAAGAGAATCGGACTACAGGCATATCAATTAGATCTTCCGCCAGAGTTGGAAGGAATCCACAATACTTTCATGTTTGTTATCTTCGGAAATGTTTAGTCGAAGAAAATGATGTAATTCCACTTGCCGAAGTAAGAATGGATGAGAAGAACCGTTGCGTGGAGGAACCAGAAGCGATTTTAGAAAGAACAGTTAAGAAACTACGACATAAGGATGTGGTTATGTTGAAAGTATAGTGGAAACATCATCGAGGTGCTAACGTGACATTAGAAGCTGAAGAGGATATAAAGATTAGATATCCTCATTTATTTACCTAGCTTTGATTTCGGGGATGAAATCATTTTCAAGTTGGGGAGATTTGTAACACCTCGATTTTCATATAAAGTGTTATGATTTGGTTTTATTGCAAATTAAGTATAATTAATTGATAGATTAATTTTAGAGTTTATCCCCGAGTAAACTTCGTTATTTAGTTTAATGAAATTGTAAGTTAAGGGGTAAGCTTTAATTTTAATTTATTAGTTGGAGGGTGTAGTTTGCCATTTGATGGAAGTGTGGGGTTGGTTTGGTTATGGTGATGAAACTCAATTCATCACCACCGCCTCACTTGGTTTAGATAAGTGGATAGAATACTTCATTTTGCATTTCTTTGCGTTCTTGTGGCTTAATTTTGGCAGTAGAGGGAAAGAGGAAGAAGAAAGCAGATTTCTAGCAGCAAATTAAGGGTTCATTTTAGTGAAAAACAAAGGTATGTTCTTCACCTAAATCATTCCTCTTATGTTTATAAAGCTTTTTATTGGTTTAGAATTGGGTTTTAATGTTTTTGAAAGATGTGGAGAATCTGAGTTTAGGAGTCTCTTCTACCAGTAATCTTAAGCATATCTGCAAGTTTATAGATTCAGATATGGCTTAAAAGTATCAGTTTTGGCTTAATTATGATTAGTGTTAGTTGAGACAAGTATGAACATCGCACCTTGATAGTTGCGATAAGGATGAGTGTCGCAACAGTTGGTTGCGATAAAGTGAGTATGTCGCAACATGATAGTTGCGATAAGTATGAATGTCGCAACAGTTAGTTGCGATAAGAATTTTATGTCACAACAGTTGGTTGCGATAAGAGAGTATGTCGCAACAGTTGGTTGCGATAAGTGTGGTTGACGCAAGAAGTGGGTGACAAGTGTTGTCGCAAACAGTAGGTTGCGACAAAGTGAAAATGCGTTTCCTTTGGGTTGCGATAAATGATGGAATTTTGGGTTATTTAGGATTCTTAGTCTTTAAAGAGTCCTATTTAGTAGATTGATACAAGTACATTATGTATTTGGATATTTCAGACTTTTGGAAGTTTGGTGACGGAAATCATTACAAACTTAAGGAGTGACGTTATTGCTATCAGGTGAGTTCATTCTTACCTTACCATTTTATAACGTATTTAAATTATGGTAATGTACGCTTTTATAATGGGATGTTCTTAAATGAATTTTGATGAACGATTATACGAGGTAAGACTGTTTGTCTTCAAATTAATGGTTTTGCTTAATTTCATTAACGTTATTTGAAAATGATTTATATTAAGCAATAACCTGCACGAGTACGAAAAAGTGTAATGGATCCATAGGCACTAGGGTTATGTAATCACGTCGAATAGGCGTGGCGCTAATCGTAATTCCCGTGATTTGGATAAATGCGGAATAGGTCGGGCTCTAAAGGTAATTCCCATTTTGTGTTATGATGTAATAAACGTGGAATCGATCGGGCTCTTAATGGTAATTCCCGTTGATTGAAATGAGGACTAGACCGGGCACTTAATGGTAAATCCCATTTCATATTGTGATGTGAAATCGTGGAATAGACGGGGCGCTAATCGTAATTCCCGGTTTCTGTTGGAAGGTAAGGGGTCGGCCAGACACTTAATGGTAATTCCTACTTCCACTTCAAGAAATAGACATGGCGCTAATTGTAATTTCTTGACATGAGCAATGATCTAGAATCCGTGGAGATTCGTAGTGGGATCTTGAACGTGATATCATGACTTACTTAGTGTTAGTCATATTCATGGAATCGGGTATGATCCCGTCATCGCAAGATGTTTATACGTTTGGTAAGACTGAGAGTAAACGAGATTTGGTTATGCCTTGTTTACATTGATTTAAAAGTATTATTTTGAAACTGAATGTTCTCACTAGGCGTTAGCCTAATCGTTACAAATTATATTTTTTTACCAGGTACAAGTTCACGGAAGTAACGGGATGAGTGGAGAGTATATGATGGTGACAAGCTTTATGTAAATATCGTTTGAAGATATGATAGTCTTTTGGAGATCCTTTAGACAACTCAGATAATCTAGAATCATGTAGGAATGGATTAGATTAATAAGTTGTCATTTAGTGATCCTTTGCTGTAATCTGAATTTTGTCACTATTTCCAATCATTAGGAATGAATATATTATGGATATTAGATACGTAAACCCCTTTAGTTCAGGTTTAAATTTGCCCTGATTTTTAGGGTGTTACACTTTCATCTCGTTTATCCATTACACAATTCATCATCTGCAAGAAACTAGCCATCATAACAGATTAAGGGTCCGCCTCTTGTATTACCGGATCCTCCATCTCAATATTGACTCGGGGTATGAGGTCAACGGCGTCCCTTAATATCTGAGGGATCGGAGGAGTAGGTGGATTATCCCCTTGGTTCGGTTGTCTCGGTTTTTTCTCGTGCCGTCACACTGTTTTCATTACCTTCCTCCTGATTTGCCACTCAGTTCCTCGTGTTTACCATGGTGAACTGCCACACATGATAAATACCATACCGGCTAATTCTTTCAAAGATTAACGGTTTGTAATGTACTACTACAATCATCAATCCTCACAATAACAATTTCAAGCATGCTCAGGTATTATTATATTCACTATAACATGGGTTGTATGAAATTTGAATATATCATACACAATAATCTTTTTCATCATCACTACAATTTTCAACAAGTGCAATTTCGTTGGTCCTATACTCTCCCCACCTATGGATTCTACCCAAGGTTAGAGAATTTCATGATGACAATTCAGCGTAAGTCTAGGCATATTAGAGTCGACACCTAGTTCGCTTAAACAAAATCTCTGATACCAACTTGTAACACCCTAAAAATAGGGGTAAACAAAAACCTCCAGAAAACGGAAGAGCGGTATATAAATGCCATAGCACGAGCCTCCCAAAAAAGGGAAAATACAAACGCTTGTATAAATACAATTGTATTTTAACGAAAAGCAAATGACAACCAACTAATCTAGTTTCTAATAATAGAAATAAGATTAAAAAAAGGGTGTCATCTCTAGACTAATAATTTCTTCTAATATTGGCACCCAATAGGTGATTTCCCCAAGCTCACACGCTCCCGCCTAAGTCTTCTTAATGACGGCTCCG
Source organism: Saussurea involucrata (assembly GCA_033807775.1). Classification (NCBI taxonomy): domain Eukaryota; kingdom Viridiplantae; phylum Streptophyta; class Magnoliopsida; order Asterales; family Asteraceae; genus Saussurea; species Saussurea involucrata. Next base: position 151,821,828 of record CM066320.1, on the reverse strand, counting down.
CTAGAACCTGAGATACACGTCGACACCAAACAAGTGTTAGGCCAAAAAGCCTAGTGTGCTTGAACAAATAATAACATGTAAGAGGAACATATACATATGAAGATATTTTATCCAAATTCCACAATTAAATTTGAAGTCAATGGGGGAGACCCATAACACCAAGAAGTTCTACCCAATGAGTCGAATACCTTGGTGTCAATCACATGAAAGCGACACCAAAGGCCCGACACATTCGGGGATACAACAAAGGCATTGCCTCAAATGGCGCCCAAGACTATGTCCTCCTAGTGAACACTTAACTTGATTCATTCAAAAGCTCACTTTAGCCATAAGCATAGGCAACACATAGGCACATAAGCATGTATAATCCAATATTAATGCCATCATAGGCAACACATAGGTATAAATAGGTATTAACACAAGGGATTTCCTCATAACCTTTCATGATATTCATCAACCATTTACATACATATTCAACACTCATAAATACACATAACTTCATATAAGGTCAATATGCTCATTAAGCCAACTAGATTAAGCCAAGCTTACTCAATAAGACATTATATCAACATTTAAACAAGTATATAACTCTTGGGTCAAAACCCTAACTTGACATTTTATGAAATCAAACCATATTTACCATTTCATGTTAGCATATCATAATAATACCTTAGATATGTTAAGAAGAGTATTTCTCGCCATTAGAGTCCATGAATACTTTAAATAAGTCAATAAATCCCCCTTTAAAATTAGGGTTTTTTATAAAAATAATGAAATGGGTAAGATATCAAGCAAATAACATGTATCTAATTTGAGAAAAGTTAGAGAACTCACAATCTCGGTTTTTAGAACCAAAAACCTAGAAAACGAAAGAAACCCTAGAAAATGGAGACAAGGTCGTTCCTGACATATTGTAGGCCCTGGGCGATATGTAAAAATGGGCCCTCGATAAGTGCGATTGCTTTTTCAATATGTTGTCTTTTATCATCGAAAATAACATTGAGTTCAAGAAGTATTAATAATTCATATAAAACTGTTTCTCCGAGAATTCCTGGACGCAAAATCAATCAATAATTATTTCTAAATTAATATTATTTATCATATCATTTTTACCTAGCATCATAAATTCGTTCCACCGTCAAACACATCATATGATATACCTTTAATATATGACCGACATCATTTTATATCACAATATTGATTATTCAGAGTAACACTATATGCAAATTAATATAAATCGGTTGGGTTTCCATATCACCTCATACTAATGTTTTCAACTTTTTAAATTTTTAGGGTTAATACATACTTTTACGAACCCTTAGAATCAAAAGTCTATGCTGGTTATAACTTGAGATCTTATTCTTGTTGTAGATATAAGAGAATACTTAAATTATGCATTCAATATTAGGTAATAAGGAAGTCCATAATGTATGGAAAAACAAGGTTAGTTTTGAAATCCTAAATATAGATATATGGTGGATAGTCCCATATGGTTGATAATTTTTTCAAAAGGAATGAGTTTTCTTAGTAAATAACAAGAAATCTATTATATTTTAATATAAATGTGTGAGCCCTTAATATAATGTTAAATTATTTTTAGGTCCTATTCGATACTAAAAGAAATTGTGTCTTCTTTATTGGCTACTTTGTTTGAACTACTACTATATACTAAAAAAGTTTGGGCCCCTATTTTTTATGAGTCCTTAATATAATGTTAATTTTTTTGGGGGTCCTATTAGATACTAAAAAAATTGTCTCTTTTATTGACAATTTTTTTTAACTAGTACTATATACTATATAATATATACTAAAAAAAATTGGCCCCTACTTTTTGTGAATCGTTAATATAATGTTAAATTATTTATGGATGCTATTAGATACTAAAAACAAATTGTGCTCTTTTATTGACTAACTTATTTGAACTACTACTATAACTATATACTAAAAAACTTTGGGCCCCTAATTTTTGTGGGCCCTGGGCGTACGTCCGGCCCGCCCTCCCCCTGGCACGACCCTGAATGGAGAAGTAGAGATGATGACTTGAGGTTGTAGGAGCTTAGATTCTTGAGTGAAGCCCTCAATAAATGTTCCAAGGTAGGTGGAGATCTTCAATAAATGAGATTTGCTAACCATAGGAGTGATTTAATGAAGAGAGAGGGAGGAAGGGATCAAAATCGGCTGATAAGTGTTGGAAATAAGAATTGGGGGTTAAATGGCCAAAAATCCCGTTTTTGTACTGCAAATAGGACGCGGGCAACTATGCCACGTGATTGTGCCCAGTGGCACTCTCGCGGGCAATGTCGCGGCTTATCTACCGAGACCCCAACATCCATAGCGACTATGACGCACGATTGTACCCGAGGGCACTCTCGCCGGTCAATGTCGCGCGATATGTACTGTATGTGGTACCACGTCGGCGACTGTGATGCGTAATTTTGCCCAAGGGAACTCTCGCTGGTCAATGTCGTGCCACCTCCCCAGAACCCAATTTTCAATGTAAAGTAAGTCGTTTCGAGTCACATGCATGCATTCACATAAATATAAACATATATGAAACTATTAAAAGAAAAAAAGGTGCAATTGGAGGTACAATGATCCAAAAAGGCACATTACGATGTTGGATTTTACGGGTGTTACATTGTCATACCTATTGCATCTTCAATAACTAAATTTGGTTACTTTGGTATGATCAGTTTTTTGAGATTTAGGACAATGAGTCTCATTTTGATAATTTTTCCTACACACTATAAGGTATCAACCAAGGTAATATTTTTGTTAACTAATAAGATAGATGTTAACCGATAAATTAGTTATGTTTGATAAAAGATAGTTGAGGATTATATAACATGCAACACCCTCAAATTAGAAAAGAGCGTCTAATAAAAAAACTGTTAATACATCAAATGTATATCTATATATATATTAAAGGAAAACCCACAAATGATGATGTGGCACAATGATAGAGTAGTATTCTCTTAAAGAAATTTTCTCATTGTTTTGAATTTTTTAAAATACTAATAAGTTAATGACTTTTCTACCCTTAAATGAAAATTTTGTATTTCATCATAAGAATGGTTATTTGGTAATTTTATTTACAATTTAATTAATTTTAACCTCAAACCATCCAACTTCCTATTTGCATTCATTTTAATTAATTCATATCTCCATCTATTGATATCTTAAAAGCTAATTAAGTAGGATAATAGACATGGGTTTTTTTTTGATTCCACAATGATAACAAAATTTTCCAAGTTAGATATGTCCTCAATTTTTTATGTATGAAATCATTTTTTCTCTTTACATAAGTACATTTTTATAATTGTTAATTGTAATTTTTATATGTGCAACCTATTTCAGAATGTTTTAATAATTATGTTGCAAAACAAATATTATAAACTAAAAGGAAAATTTGGAAAGACTAATTTTGTGCATAACCCCAATAATTCACATGTATACAACCCCAATAAATGTATTGTCTTATATTAGATCTAATTAGTTGTCAGTCATCAAATTGCATTTTATATCAACTTAGTATGGATCTTCTAACAATAAATTTTCGCTACCGTCCAACACAAATATATAAATGAATGGGATAAGATATTTACTTGACATAATGAAAACATAGTATGCTCAAATCATGATTGTAGTTGAGTTTGGGTTATCCCACGTTGATAAGAAAGAAAAAATATTAAAAAATGTAGTTGTGTATACAAAAGGAGGGTGATGCTTTAAAAAGGGTATCAATGTAAAAATATAAAGAAAGACTATGAGATATTAAAATGCCACGATGAGAATCTAGCAATCTCAAATCATGAATTGCCGTTGAGTTTTGGATTATCCAACATTGATAAGTACGAGAAATATAAATATGCAAATGAAGGATATAAAGTATTAACATGGCAAATGAGAATTTAGTATTTTCAAATTATGGTTGAATTTGGTTATCACATATTGATGAGAATGAGAAATATTAGAAAATATAGTTGAATATATAAAAGGAGGGAGATGGCTTGAATATAGATTTCAGTATAAATATATATAGAAATCATACGAAACTTTTCGTACTGGGTTAGCCACACACTTCACATATTTTAGTATTTCACATGACATCAACAAATGATACAAATATTGGAAAGAGATACGTAGGTAAAGGAGGGGGAATGTCTTCAAAATTAAAAAAGTTGGTTGGCTAAAAAGGCGACACTGGCCATCAAAAATTGGGATTAAATGGTAATTTTGAAGCTATGTGATAAAAATATTTTATTAAAAAGTAACATCTTTCACTTTCGATTGATTAAATGTTAATTAGAATCAAATCAATACAATCATGAATAGAAATATAAATACATAAAAATGAATGTGAAAGAAGTGTTGGCTACAAGGTATCAAATGATACAATGAGATTTAGTATTTTCTCAAATAATAAATTGTAGTTGAGCTTTGTTTATGACACATTGACGATAAACTGAAATATTGTAAGAGATAATTGAGTATATGAAAGGAGGAGAAATGTCTTTGAATATTAGAAGGGTATTAACCAATGTATGATGAGAATTTAGCATTCTCAGGTTTTGAGTTAATTTATAGTATCATAATTTTTTTATATCTTACTTGACATGTGTTTTGATCATCGCGCAACGCGCGATGTTGAACACTAGTAAGAATTTAATCCCTTACTAAAAGTCAACAATTGATTATCTATATTGGAAATCTAAATTTTAACATCAATGAAAGAGATTACAACATTTACACAAATCTACATTACGGGAGGGGTGCAACTAAAACCCAAAGACTAACGCTATCTCGAACAATAAAAGAGATTACAACATTTCGACTTCTAGGAACCCAAAATCTTCAAGTAAACCTTGATCATTTTTCCCACCTAGAAAAGATTTGCAATATGAATCCATAGCCTCCAAACTCTCATCAATCAGGTTAAAATGTGAAAGTTATGGCCAAATGAAGAAATAACCCAAAAATCGGATTTTAAGGCGTTGCCCGCATTGGCGACCCTACCATGGGATAGTGCCAATGGTACAATCATCGACATTGTTGGCAGGGGTGTACAAAAGGTGGTGTTCCTCTTGCGACCCTAACATGCGACAATGCCATTAGGCACTGTCACCGGGCACTGTTGCCCCAACTGTACCGAGAGTTTTTCTACTGTTTCTCGATTGTTTTTCCTACCGCTCTTCGACCATTTTCTTGCCATTTATTTTATAAATAACAACGAAATTACAGGTGTTGCATTGAATGTTTGTATAGGTAAGGATAAATGATACAATACATATTAACATGCTATTTGCTCGATGTTTTTAGTGTATCTAAATATAGTTGGTAAAGATGTCAATTTAAATAATTTGTAACTTAATTTTGCAATATTAATACAAAACTGTACGAACATGTACCAAATGAAAAAAGTTGGTACAAAGTATAATTGGTTTGTATACGGTCTAAAATTTTGTTTACCAATTATAGTTGGTTGTTACACGGTATATCAAAAATATGGTATTTTACCATGTTCACCCCTAGTTTGACCGTGAAGAGGCATCCAACTGTCATTAGGGATGGAAACAGGGCGGGTAATACATCCTCCGTCCCTGACCCCGACTAAGCAAGTTCGAGGGGAAGGAACTGCCTATGGGTTTGGGAACCTGTTCAGTAAAAAACAATGTATTTTAAAATTAAAATTATAATAATTTGCCACTAAATTAATTACTAATATTGAAATGTCAAATATATTTGTCATTTAATAATAAATATAGACATATATTCACATATATTTATTTACACACACACACACACACTACATGCATAAATAAAATAAAATAAGAAATTAATCGGGGTCGGATTAGGGGCGGGTATTGCCATCCCCGACCCCGCTCCGGGTATAATGCTAAATCCTTGTCCTCGCTTCGGGTATAATATAAATCCCTGTCTCCCGCCTCGTTACCCGTCAACTTGAGGGATTCCCATCCCATTAGGGTCAAATACATGTACGGGTAAATTTTCCATCTCTAAGGGACATTTGGTTTGCAGATTCTGAAGGAATTTGATGTAATTGGAATGTTGAATTCCTTTGATCAAATTTCATTCATTCGTTTGTTTGATTCGTTCTTTTTTAAAGAAAGAATTTTCAAATTCCACTAAATTCCAAAGTTACGTTATGTGAACCAAACAAACAGATTCCAACAACTTAATAGATTTAATTCCAATTCATACCAACCAAATTGGTGATCAAACCTGACATTACTTCATTTCAATTCCTTCAAATTCTTTTGACATATTCCATTTTACCCAAAAACATTATCTAAACCAAACGTCACATAACTGCCATATGAAGGAAAGTGGAGTTGGGATAGGTGGTTGAAACAAAAAAAATAATATATAGTAATACATAATATATTTGTATTTAATAAAATAAAAAATAAAAAAATGTCGTTAATTTAACAGATTACTTTAAGGCAGTTAATTCAAGAAATATCGATCAATAAATATTTTGAAGGGCCTTATTCATAACTTTCATATAACCACATGGACTGTATTTGTAAGTTGCTCTAGGAAAAAAGGATTTTGAGCGCGTAGACATCACGCGCACGTGGCAGAGCGCTGCCGCAGAGGAATGGATGGTGAGGTCGCGTTAACACCGTGTTCCTTCAGCGGTGCCGCATGCAAATCATGACCCGCGATACAATGTGTATATATATATATTATTATATTATGTGTAAATTTATAATTGTTATTATCATTTATTATAATTTAATCGAGCTTTTTAGCCCAACAAACCTTTTTTTTTCTTTTTTTTTTTCCAATTATACGTAATTAAAAAAAACCATTTAATTAGTTTTTGATATATTGAAAAATGTAAGGACGAATAACTAAAAAAACCTTATTTTGAAAAATATTATCCTTATTCAGATAGTATAATCAATAAATTCACGAATTTTAGTATGAATTAAAAAAAACTATAAATTTTACAGGGTTGGGTTCTAGTGAGAAGTGCTAAATTTGAGAAGTGATTATCAACCGTTGGATGAAAAATGGACGAACATTATGATAAGATGCACCGTATCAATTTCCTTTTAAATCGAAATTAATGAGAGAGTATTTAATTAAAAGTGGTCAACAGCTTAAAAGTACTTCTCATCAAAAATGACATTTCTCATATGACCTCATGTCTAATTTTACTTACGATTGAATGATAAATTCCGGACATTTATACTTTTATATGTATATTAAAAAACTCATGATTCTATTAATTGAAAATAAATTATTTATTTAAGATAAATGTTAAAGTTTGGATATACTTTATTTATTTATTGAAATATATATAATTTAATTTCAACTGTTTTTATTTTATTTTATGAACATTTTTTATTTTCCAGGATTTAAACGCATGCTTATATGTTATTAAAATAATATTACATTACATATTATTTATAAGAGTAAATTACATAAATCGTCCCTGATGTTTGGTTGCTTTTTGGATTTGGTCCCTATTTCCAAAAAATTACACTGTGCGTCCCTGAGGTTCGACAAACCGCACGGAATTGGTCCCTCCCTCTAACGGAACCAGTTAACCCAGTTAAGTCTAGGGGTATTTTGGTCTTTTTACATTTGTTTTTGTCTTTATTCTAAAAGAAAACTAAAAAACAAATTAAAAAATACCCCCCCTACACCCACTACCCCCCCCCCCCCCCCCCCCTCATTCTTCTTCTTCTTCCTCACGAACCCACAACCCCCTTCCTCACCTTTCTCCGGCCACCACCACCTCCGGTTGCATCTCAACCTCCACCACCGTTGTTATCCCCCTATACCCCTTCCCCCCTTCTTCTTCTTCCTCATGAGTGTCTGCAAATCGTTTTTACTCTGCCACAAAAGGCCTTCATGTATGACTGCTTAATTTGGCATTTTGGACCATCACAATTTACTATACACACATTTGAGTTATTTCTTCCTTTCATCTTCAAGAATTGCAGCAAACCATATCTAGTAATTTCACACCCATCCATCTCCAACTTTTCTTCAAACTCTTGAGTTCTGCAACAATGGCAGCAAAGAAACCTGAATTCATCATCTTTCTATCACTCTCATTTGTCATCTTGCTAAGATTTGCTGAATCCATTGTCCCACAACAAGAAGGTAACACGATTTTTCTTTAAATAAAAACCCATTTTTTTGGTTTTTTAGAAAACGGGTTTTAGAATTCTTGATTTTATTTCACCTAAAACACACACACGCACACACACACACACACACACACACACACATATATATATATATATATATATATATATATATATATATATATATTAGTGCATCTGTGTCTATAGGGTGGTGGTGGTGATGGGTTGATGATGATGGTGGTGTTGGGTTGATGATGATGGTGGTGATGGTGGTGGTGATGGGTTGATGATGATGGTGGTGTTGGGTTGATGATAATGGTGGTGGTGGTGGTGGTGATGGGTTGATGATGATGGTGGTGTTGGGTTGATGATGATGATGGTGGTGGTGGTGGTGGTGGTGGTGGGTTGATGATGATGGTGGTGTTGGGTTGATGATGATGGTGGTGATGGGTTGATGATGATGGTGGTGGTGGTGGTGATGGGTTGAAGATGATGATGGTGGTGGTGGTGGTGGTGGCCGGAGGTCCTGAGGAAGAAGAAGGAGGAGGAGGAGGAGGGGGGTAGGGGGTTTATTAATTATTTTTTTATTCTTTTTATTTATTAATTAGGAAAAAGACAAAAAGAGAGTAAAAAGACTAAAATACCCTTAGACTTAACTGGGTTTCTTAAACGACGTTAGAGGGAGGGACCAATTCCGTGCGGTTTGTCAAACCTTAGGGACGCTCAGTGTAATTTTTTGGAAATAGGGACCAAATCCAAAAAGCAACCAAACATCAGGGACGATTTATGTAATTTACTCTATTTATAATAAAGAAAAGAGGAAATGGTGAACTGCGTAGTGTCGGCATGGTGGCATAATTTTGACCATATGTGGCTTTCTTTTTTTTTGATCGGCAACAGAGGATTTTATTAAACAAACCAAAGCAGTTTACAACACCAAATGTGGCAGAAGCCACACCCTTCAAAACCACAGCGGCAGAAACAAAAACAAACAAAAGGAACTCACTACCAAAAAAGAAAGAACCGAACATTTAGCACCACAATGGGAGTTTGAAGAGATGCTTAATATAAAAGGGTAGCGGAGCAAATTTTAGGAATTCAGGGGCTGAGGACTAAACTGCAAATACTGAAGAGATGCTTAATATAAAAGGCGTGTTTTTTGGTCATTTGTATCATTCTGCTATTTCAATTCTCTCTCGATACACAAAGCTATTATCTCTTTCGTTTTAGGGTTTTCTAGGTTTAGAGTTTAACTTCAAGCCTTTTGAAGTTCTTGTGTGATTGAGTGACTTTTGTAGTGAGGTTTCTTTGTAAGTGTTCTCAGAGTTTTCTTAATAAAAGTTTAGTTTACATTTTTCACATGGTATCAAAGCTTCACGGTTCGTTTCTCGCCGGAGTTCTTTTTTTCAAAACGACGATCTTCTTCGGTATAATCTTCTGTAAACTTCTGTTTTTCATTAGTTCTTATCAACTCTGAATTTTTGCTTACTATCTGTATCGATCTACTCTTGATCTTAGCTTTATAGCTCTGGTCAGAAGAAATCGCTCTTATTCAGTTTCGATCTGATCTATTTCAGATCTGGTTTACCTTCTGGTTATTTGTTTTCATACGTTTTCATCTATAGTATCGACTTTTGTCGTGTACATCAACAACAAGATCTGGTGATTCTGATCATTTTTGTTTTCGATTCACCACTCCTTGTTGTCTATTTCCTTTATCTCAACACGCATACTACAGATCTTCGTACCTCAGATCTCACCTACCTTATATCCGTACTATGTACGGTGCTAGGAAAGGTTCAGATCCTGTGGTGGTAGTTTAGATCTGTTGATTGTTGTTGTTGCATGCTTCAGATACATAACAGATTCTTTTTCATGTACATACACTCTATCTAGTGTTGTTTTCCTTCAGATTTCATACATATGCTGTTCTGATTATCACGAATCTCACACTTTCTTTCATACATCCAGCTGTATGTGTTGCATGCAGTACGGTTGTTAGATCTGAGATTCTGCTGTGTGCATGTAACATAGTTGAATTGTAACACCCTAAAATCAGGGCTAAATTGAACCTTAAATTTCCGCAAGTTTAACTATAGAATCATCCAACTTTCATATATAATTAGAGAATTAACTATGAGGTTTAATACATACAATTCAAATTATCTAAAACAACCTATTAATCCAATCTTGTACACTATGAAAAGATTAAACGGGTTGTCTAAGTCATTCATCAAAACATCCTCATATCAGCTAACTTCTCTTCTTAACATCAGCAAGTTGAATACCCAAAAGCACCCGTCCCTCTTCCCTTTACTTTTCCTGAGCTAGTACCTGGTAAGAAAAGTTGATTTGAAACGATTAGGCTTACGCCTAGTGAGAACATCCAATTTTAAATTAAAACATTAACAGCATTGGAATCTTAGATAACCAACGCATATATTCAAACTTTCTTTATCACCATTCTTACCATACTCATACTTGTCTCATAATGACATAACCATACTCAATCCCACGAGTATAACTACCATTCATAAAGTCGTATCACCATATCCAATAACCTACTACGAATCCTCACGGATCCTAGTTTATTAATCAATTTTACAGACTTACATTCAAACATCATACTTTCTCTTTGAAATGGAATACAGAAATAGCACTTATATATACATTGCCTATTTCAAATCCGTCAAACAACACTTACACTTCATCTAATTCACACTCCCACATCTCACTTACCAATAGCAACTCTCTTTGTCCATTAACTCATTCAACCTGAATAGCAATTACACTATGCCTATTCAAACATTCAACCTGAATAACAATTATACTATGTCTATTCCAACATTTCGTATGAATAACAATTCTACTTTGTCTATTCAATCATACACATGAATAATAATTCTACTTTGTCTATTCAATCATACACATGAATAACAATTCTACTTTGTCTATTCAATCATACCCATGAATAACAATTCTACTTTGTCTATTCATCAATCAATGTGAATAGCAATTGTACTTTGCCTATTCAATCATACCCATGAATAACAATTCTACTTTGTCTATTCATCAATCAATGTGAATAGCAATTGTACTTTGCCTATTCAATCATACCCATGAATAACAATTCTACTTTGTCTATTCATCAATCAATGTGAATAGCAATTGTACTTTGCCTATTCAATCATTTCCAAGGATACACGGGAATAGCAATTATACCTCGCCTATTCCTCCTTTTCAACAAGAATATCAACTATACTTTGCATATTCTATTATTGTAATATGATTAGTAATTCTACTTTACCTATTCAATCATTTCAACGTTGATAGCAATTCTACTTTAAACAGGAATAGCAATTATACTTTGTCTATCCTACGTTATCCAACACAACTAGTGTTTACAAATCCATTACACCTTATTAACGTATATACATAACAACAAATCATGCTACTCTCGTATCATATCCTCAATTCTAAGAATATCTAATAACCTATTGTGTCCTCCTCCTCAATTGTTTCCCCTTCGGCAACTTGACACGGGGGTTCCGCTACCCGGTTAGCGGATAGGGTCAAGGGGCAACGCCCTTGCGGGGTCTGGGGGCAGCGCCCCTAGAAATTATTTTTAGAAAACTAAATCAGATATCACATCCAGAAACTATATCCGGACATCAGAATTATCGGGACAACAAAGGTTACCGGACAGCACAAACTTACCGGATACACACAACTTTTTCGGGTACACACAACTTTTCCGGGTACACACAACTTTTCCGGGTACACACAACTTTTTCGGGTAACATCCGGACACCAAAGAAATCCGGATACCATCCGGTATCTATTTCATCTGGAGACTACAAAATAAAAGAACTTACCAGATAACTTTGTCTTGTTCGGAAACCTTCAAACGGAGGTTTTCCGGATACTGTTCTTCTATCCGGAAACTACGACCTGCAGCCTATTTTACCATCTAAATCCGTGTCTGTTCCATTCAGCTTGTTTTAAACACATCCATACAGTCCCAAAACAGTTTATACATGTACCTTAACATTTAATTTGACAGAAAACATGTATTTAATCAAAAGTGAATGAACTCACCTTATTTTGCAAAACCCACTACTTTTCACTAATCTGAAACTTCAATCTGTTGTTTATGATTCAATTTGATGACCAAATCTTGCTTTTCTTCCTTTTCTCTTTTCTCTCTTTCTCTCAGCCTTCTAAACCGACCCAGATCAAGAAATCAGATATTTATCTGATTTTCAGCAATTATATCCAAACCTACCTTCCACAAATGACCAATTATACCTCCAAGTTCCACTTTTCTCAAAAGTAACACCAAACCTTAATCTCTTGTATTATAACCCTATTGAATTATAAAATTTCCATATAATTCAAGGTTCAACCCAAAATACAAAAGATCCCAATTTTCATAAAAACTAATATTGAAAATTTTGGGATGTTACAATACTCTCCAACTTGAAAATGATTTCGTCCTCGAAATCAAGATCAGGTAAACAGATGGGGATACCTATCCTTCATATTCTCTTCCGACTCTAAAGTCACATTAGCACCTCGATGATGTTTCAATTGTACTTTCAACATAAACATATCTTTCGGTCGTAACTTCTTAACCGATCTTTCTAGATCGCCCCCCCGGTATCTCCACACAACAACTTTTCTCACCTATTCTTATTCCAGTAAGTGGAATCACCATGCCAACATGAAATAGGTCATGTATTTCCCCCAATTTCTAGTCTTCTATACTTAATCACAATTAAAAGTTTTGGGAAAACAAAGACTCAACTTTCCATGTTTTCTGGACTTTATATACTTCAACATTACCCACTCCCCAACTTGAATTTTTTGCGAATCCCTTCGGGGTAACTATACAATTATCAAATCTTTTATCCAACTAAACTTAATCTTATTTTAACCTTTTCAATCAATAAAGCATCTTTGAACCACAACAGCTAAATTTTGATACCGACCAAAATACAAAAGATAAGTTAACATTATTTACATAATACACATATACCTATGTGTGGAATAAACAAGGACAATATCAAAACTTATCCATACATTCCCTAACGTCTTTCATTGTCACATGAAAAGTTTTAATCCTTTGCTGTTGAGATGTTGGGTTTCTTCCCTTTACTCCCGCTATCTTTCAGCGATGGGCAATCCCTTCGATAATGACCAGGCTTCTTACATTCATAGCAAGTTGGTCCTTGGATGGGACAACTCTCTATTTGATGACCACTCTTTCCACACTTAAAACATTCCCTTGATATCTCCCGACACGACCCAAAATGTTTACTCTTACATTTCTGACACCAATTAGACTCTGGTCGAGTCTCAAGTTGAGTGTCCTTACTAAGGGATTTCAGTCCTAGTGAAGGTTCCGATCGACTTTCAAATTTTCTTTTCTCTCCCATTTGAGCCTTCTCCGCTTTATCCCTTGTATAAACTTCTTCTACCACTTTTGCTTCCTCAATCGTTTCCCTTAATGTTGAAGCCTTTGAATTCCTAACTCGGGACATCATATCAGCTGGCAACCCCTTCAAGTAAGCCTTTATCCTTTCTTTCTCATTTGGAGCCACATGCCCCACTAAGTTCAATTTTTCCATAAAGGACTCAGTATACTTCCTAACAGATGAAGTACCTTTCTTAAGAGTCCGAAACTCTTCTTCGATCCTATCCATCACATTTTCATTACAGTACTCTTCTAGAATCTTTTTCTTGAATGACTCCCAAGTCATAGCAGTCAATACTGAAGTCGATATTGAAGCTGTCAATACATTCCACCAAGTCAGCGCATTGCCTCTTAGCATTTGAGATGCAAATCTATCCTTTGACTTTTCATCGCATTCACAAGCTCGAAAAGCTTGTTCCATTTCCCTAATCCAGTTAATGCAGGCTACGGGATTATCTGTTCCTTTAAACTCTGGCGGTTTACAGCTTAAAAACGTTTTATATGATCATATTCTTTCAACCCTCCTTTCTGCCTCTATCACAGAGTTACGAACTGGATTTATTACCCCAGTATCGGTTTCCGCTCGACGTAGCTCCGTACTTCGATCGTTCAGTGCCTTCATAACCATTTCAGCTTGTTTTTCCATCGCTGTATTCATCATTCTCGTTATGTTCTCCATCATACGAGACTCCATTGTCGATTCCGGCATTTCCGGATTAGAAGTACCAGTACTCGTTCTATGCGTTTGACTTTCCAATCCGCCTATTAGAGGTGGCCTCGGCGGACTCTCATGAGTTCCGCCCGTCCCAGGTTGTCCCTCCAACCCCCAATTAGTTATTGCTCTGTTCTCCGAAGAATTAGAGGACCTCGGTGGCGTATTTACCATGGTTCTGATATAACACAAAGAAATAACCATAAGAAATGGTTACACATTTAACATCCCTAGCCCACCGTACACAATAATGTCCGCTTTGCGCATACCCTCTGCATAACAGCATGCCGGTACCGCTCACAGTTTTGTTCCTGCCCGCACAGGCATACGCGGGACGCACCTAGACCACACCCAGTGACAGGCAAAAGGCCTCATGCAAGGAAGGTATCCATCCACCCTTATAAGGAGGACTTCGTTCCCCCTCCGAGCCGATGTGGGATCTCACAACACATAACTAGATATATTAAACGTACTTTACCGCTCATTAGTCACTGTAACAATTTAGAAACAAGTATGCTTGTGTAATATTATATTCATAAATAACAGTAGCTAATTGAAATTGTGAATATATCATACAAGAGAATCCTCGTTACCATTGTTACAGTACTAATTTCACGTATTCTTGTTAACTCTAAGACTATCCCGTCTTAGTACTTCTACCCATATCTCACACATCATAACTTAATTCATCTCAACTTAAGTCTAAGTATCTCATCAGCATACTTAGTTCACTTAAACTAATGCTCTGATACCATATTGTAACACCCTAAAATCAGGGCTAAATTGAACCTCAAATTTCCGCAAGTTTAACTATAGAATCATCCAACTTTCATATATAATTAGATAATTAACTATGAGGTTTAATACATACAATTCAAATTCTCTAAAACAACCTATTAATCCAATCTTGTACACTAAGAAAAGATTAAACGGGTTGTCTAAGTCATTCATTAAAACATCCTCATATCAGTTAACTTCTCTTCTTAACATCAGCAAGTTGAATACCCAAAAGCACCCGTCCCTCTTCCCTTTACTTTTCCTGAGCTAGTACCTGGTAAGAAAAGTTGATTTGAAACGATTAGGCTTACGCCTAGTGAGAACATCCAATTTTAATATAAAACATTAACAGCATTGGAATCTTAGATAACCAACGCATATATTCAAACCTGCTTTATCACCATTCTTACCATACTCATACTTGTCTCATAATGACATAACCATACTCAATCCCACGAGTATAACTACCATTCATAAAGTCGTATCAACATATCCAATAACCTACTACGAATCCTCACGGATCCTAGTTTATTAATCAATTTTACAGACTTACATTCAAACATCATACTTTCTCTTTGAAATGGAATACAGAAATAGCACTTATATATACATTGCCTATTTCAAATCCGTCAAACAACACTTACACTTCATCTAATTCACACTCCCACATCTCACTTACCAATAGCAACTCTCTTTGTCCATTAACTCATTCAACCTGAATAGCAATTACACTATGCATATTCAAACATTCAACCTGAATAGCAATTATATTATGCCTATTCCAACATTCCGTATGAATAACAATTCAACTTTGTCTATTCAAGCATACACCCGAATAACAATTCTACCTTGTCTATTCAATCATACACATGAATAACAATTCTACTTTGTCTATTCAATCATACACATGAATAATAATTCTACTTTGTCTATTCAATCATACACATGAATAACAATTCTACTTTGTCTATTCAATCATACCCACGAATAACAATTCTACTTTGTCTATTCATCAATCAATGTGAATAGCAATTGTACTTTGCCTATTCAATCATACCCATGAATAACAATTCTACTTTGTCTATTCATCAATCAATGTGAATAGCAATTGTACTTTGCCTATTCAATCATACCCATGAATAACAATTCTACTTTGTCTATTCATCAATCAATGTGAATAGCAATTGTACTTTGCCTATTCAATCATTTCCAAGGATACACGGGAATAGCAATTATACCTCGCCTATTCCTCCTTTTCAACAAGAATATCAACTATACTTTGCATATTCTATTATTGTAATATGAATAGTAATTCTACTTTACCTATTCAATCATTTCAACGTGGATAGCAATTCTACTTTAAACAGGAATAGCAATTATACTTTGCCTATCCTACGTTATCCAACACAACTAGTGTTTACAAATCCATTACACCTTATTAACGTATATACATAACAACAAATCATGCTACTCTCGTATCATATCCTCAATTCTAAGAATATCTAATAACCTATTGTGTCCTCCTCCTCAATTGTTTCCCCTTCGGAAACTTGACACGGGGGTTCCGCTACCCGGTTAGCGGATAGGGTCAAGGGGCAACGCCCTTGCGGGGTCTGGGGGCAGCGCCCCTAGAAATTATTTTTAGAAAACTAAATCAGATATCACATCCAGAAACTATATCCGGACATCAGAATTATCGGGACAACAAAGGTTACCGGACAACACAAACTTACCGGATACACACAACTTTTCCGGGTACACACAACTTTTCCGGGTAACATCCGGACACCAAAGAAATCCAGATACCATCCGGTATCTATTTCATCCGGAGACTACAAAATAAAAGAACTTACCAGATAACTTTGTCTTGTCCGGAAACCTTCAAACGGAAGTTTTCCGGATACTGTTCTTCTATCCGGAAACTACGACCTGCAGCCTATTTTACCATCTAAATCCGTGTCTGTTCCATTCAGCTTGTTTTAAACACATCCATACAGTCCCAAAACAGTTTATACATGTACCTTAACATTTAATTTGACAGAAAACATGTATTTAATCAAAAGTGAATGAACTCACCTTATTTTGCAAAACCCACTACTTTTCACTAATCCGAAACTTCAATCTGTTGTTTATGATTCAATTTGATGACCAAATCTTTCTTTTCTTCCTTTTCTCTTTTCTCTCAGCCTTCTAAACCGACCCAGATCAAGAAATCAGATATTTATCTGATTTTCAGCAATTATATCCAAACCTACCTTCCACAAATGACCAATTATACCTCCAAGTTCCAATTTTCTCAAAAGTAACACCAAACCTTAATCTCTTGTATTATAACCCTATTGAATTATAAAATTTCCATATAATTCAAGGTTCAACCCAAAATACAAAAGATCCCAATTCTCATAAAAACTAATATTGAAAATTTTGGGATGTTACATGAATGCATATTTGGTTTCTTTTCTTCTAAAAAACCAAAGGTTGTGTGATCAGAACCCTTAAGGTCTGATTGCTCAACTAGTTTTTCAAAACTTTTCAGTTTACCACTTAAAATCTGTTCACACTCTGTAGCTTAAAACTCATTGTACACATCTGCTTATCTCAGTGTGATTGTTAGAACCGATCGTTTGATCTGCTCTAAAGTTACGACATACTGACACTTGCAGATTGTTCTTGAGTTTGCTTTTGCTTTATTAGAAGAGTTTGAGAAACAAACACACTGTTGTTCCCTATCCTTGGATCTATACAGTGTGTACTCTCTCTTCCTACTTACATATCTGTTCAGGTTTGTTCTCTGGCCTTTGAAATCTCTGATAACAGTGGTTGTTGATTCCGCTGCGTACTGTGTTGTTAACCCGTTGTAAGTACCTTCTCACCTTGTGTGAACCTTCTTTTGTTTCTTTGGGCACCTTAGTGATTGGCTTGACCTACCATCTTAAGAGTGGCAAGGAATCCTGCCTTTAAGTCACTGAGGTTTTTCCCTTGTGTGTGACTTTACTTTCGGCTCATTATGGCTGTGACTTTACTTTCTTCTCATTATGGCTGGTGGAGAATCTCACAAAGAGCCAGAATCGCAATCTCTGATTGCAAAACTGGACTTTGGTGATCCTCTTTACCTTCATCCAAGCGATACTTCGGGTGTGCCTTTACTTAACCTAAAGTTGTCTGGAACTGAAAACTATAAGGTGTGGTCGTGTGCTATGGTTTTGGCTCTGGAAACTAAAAATAAACTTGGATTTGTTAATGGTTGTAACAAACCAAATCCCATATACACAACAAATCACATAATGTAACATAACACTGATATAACAAACGAAACATTATATTACAAGTACGGTCCCGTAGTCTTTTACAATCAGAAGAAGCCATTCTACTACAAACTTCATACTAAATACATACATAACATTTAATCATTATAATACAACTGCTAAACATGCCAAAATATTCATCATGTATTCCTTCACAAAAGCCATCCCTCGATTACTCTAATTACTTGCTCTTACCCGATCCGCCACCTGGAATACATATTTTTAAAACAAAATGAGGGTTAGACCTAATGGTCTAAGTGAGATAAATCCATGTTAGTTTGAAATCATTTATATAAACCCTATTTATATAAATCACACAACACGATCAAATATATCAATTTGAACTCACACATCATATACCTTCCCTTCTCATTCCTCCTGGCCATATTAGTTGGTTGCAAGCTAACTAATAATTTACAACGCTGTACAACATCTACAGCCAAACAACGCTATACAGATTCTATAGCCAAACACACCGGTCCTACGCCCGGCCAACGTATTATAACACATTATAATACTCATGTAAATATAATACCTCAATATATTATAATTCACCTATATCGCACATATAAACACATAATCACCAATTATCACATTCCCAAACCATACGTATATGTAATCCAGTTAAAAAGGTTTTTAAAGTAAAACTCACTTGTTTTGCTTATCAAACACGCTCGCAAACTTCATTCAAAAAGATTATATCTTTCACTTCTACTCCACAGTATCTGAAACAATTTAAAACACATTTATCGCTTTACTAGCCAATTACATAAAGCCTAACAAGTTCCTATCCTCAACTGTCCCATTACACACTGCACTTAACCCACTACCGGGACTACACAGGGTACCGGGACTTTACAGTACCGGGACTCTTTGGTACCGGGACTTCACAGTACCTGGAGTTCGATCACCGGAAGTTGTTAATACCGGGAGTTGGCAATACCGGGACTCTACACTACCGGGAGTCGATTAAACCGGGACTCTACACTACCGGGAGTCGACTATACCGAGATTTCCCCGGGACTCTCAAGAACACAGTCGGTTTCAAAATACCCAGAATCGATTGAGACTAATACCAATCGATGGAATCGTGATTTCTAAACCGGTAAACATCTTCTACTTAAGATTACAAGCATAAAATGTAAAGATACTTACCTCCAAATCGCCTCTAACCCAATCGATTGAAGCCTTAACCGTACGTTTTCTTCTTCTTGCTTTCTTTCGCCTCCAGAACTCCCGCATACACACACTCTTTCTATTTTAGGTTATCCGAATAATATCTGATGTTTAAGAGGTAATATTAAACCAAAATTACCAAATGAACCTTGAACTTATAACTTATCTCATACTTACCCTAAACATCAAATCTTAAGGTTAAATAATTTAACTGATAGGGAATTTATCTAACTGACTTACCAGGGGTATTACATCATCTCCCCCTTAAAAGAATTCTGTCCCGGAATTCAGTTAAGCAAAAAGATGAGGGTATTTGGCTCTCATCTCCGATTCGGATTCCCACGTAGCATCCTGACCTCTATGATGCCTCCACTGAACTTTCACTTGCCTGATCTCCTTATTCCGCAGCACTTTAACTTTATGATCAACTATAGCTTCCGGCTCTTCCACATAATTCAGTATTTCATCGACTTGTATTTCTGGTAGGGAGACTGACTGATCTGGAGTAACTAAACACTTTCGGAAATTCGATACGTGAAATGCATTATGGATTCTGCTCAATTCCGGTGGAAGATCTAATCGGTAAGCTACTTCACCGATCCTTTCTGTAATTACAAACGGTCCGATATTCCTTGGGCTAAGTTTACCTTGTCTCCCAAATCGGATGACTCCCTTCCATGGCGAAACTTTTAACATTACGAAATCCCCGACTTGAAATTCCAAAGGCTTTCGACGTCGGTCAGCATAGCTCTTCTGTCTATCTTGAGCCACTTTCAATCTTTCTCGGATCTGAATAACCTTATCGGCGGTTAACTGAACTATTTCCGGCCCCGCTAACTGTTTCTCTCCCACTTTGTTCCAACACAGAGGCGTTCAGCATTTCCTACCATACAATACTTCGAACGGTGCCGCTTGTATGCTAGAATGATAACTGTTGTTGTAAGCGAATTCAATCAACGGTAAATGCTTATCCCACGATCCCCCAAAATCAACAATGCAAGCCCGAAGCATATCTTCTAAGGTCTGAATCGTTCGTTCACTTTGCCCATCTGTTTGGGGATGATACGCCGTACTTAACTTTATATGTGTCCCCATTTCCCTTTGAAAACTTCTCCAGAATCTTGAAGTAAAACGACTATCACGATCAGAAATAATCGAGATTGGAACTCCATGCCGACTTACTATTTCGTCAATGTACAACTTAGCTAATCGTTCCATCGAATCAGTTTCCTTTATCGGTAGAAAGTGTGCAGACTTTGTCAATCTGTCGACGATCACCCAAATAGAATCAAATCCCTTCGGAGTCCTTGGTAGCTTCGTGATAAAGTCTGTGGTAATCTGCTCCCACTTCCACATAGGTATTTCTAGCCGCTGTAGTTGACCAAACGGCTTTTGGTGTTCGATTTTCACTTTCTTACAAGTATCACATCCTTCCACATACTGAGCAATTCCTCTTTTTATCCCCGGCCACCAATATAATTGCTTTAGGTCTTTATACATCTTGTTTGTACCTGGGTGAATAGAGAAACGGGATTGATGAGCTTCTTGTAAAACACGATCACGTAACCCACCCAAACGAGGTACCCACACTCTGTTTCCCAGACATAATAACCCACGATCATATTTTACTAGCAATGCTGACATCCCCGCTAACCGTTCTGATTTCAGATGTTCATCCTGATAAGCCTCCACTTGACACTTCTGCAATTCGTCAAATATGTTGGGTAGGAGTTCAGTTCGTAGCGAAATAACTTTTATTGTTCCACTCCTTTCTTGACGACTCAGCGCATTCGCCACCACATTCGCCTTTCCCGGGTGATAAAGGATTTCACAGTCGTAATCGTTCAACAATTCTAGCCATCTTCTTTGTCTCATATTTAGTTCCTTCTGGTCAAAGAGATGTTGGAGACTCTTATGATCGGTATAAATCTGACATTTGGAACCATACAGATAATGTCTCCAAATCTTTGACGCGAAGACGACTGCTGCAAGCTCCATGTCGTGCGTCAGATACTGTCTTTCATGATCCTTTAATTGACAAGAAGCATAAGCAATAACCTTTCCACGCTGCATAAGTACACATCCCAATCCCAGTTTTGACGCATCACTATAAACAACAAAGTCTTCCGAACCTTACAGGTAGTGATAGAATCGGCGCGCTGCACAGTTTCTCTTTCAATATCCGGAATGCCTCGTCTTGTTCTGCTTTCCATTCAAACTTCAGGTTCTTCCGGGTCAGCTTAGTCAAAGGCGCTGCGATACGAGAGAAGTCTTTTATAAATTTCCGATAGTAGCCAGCTAAACCCAGAAAACTTCGTACTTTCGTTGCTGTCTTCGGCGGTTCCCACTTTTCAACTGCTTCCACTTTCATCGGATCAACTTGTATCCCTTTTTCGGAAACTACATGCCCTAGAAACTGAACTACTCGTAGCCAGAATTCACATTTCGAAAATTTAGCATACAACTTTTCCTTCTTTAGTAACTCTAAGATCAAACGAAGGTGTTGCGCATGCTCTTCTTTGGATCGGGAGTAGATAAGTATATCATCGATAAATACAATAACAAATTTATCGAGATACGGCTTACATACCCGATTCATTAAATCCATAAAGGCAGCTGGAGCGTTCGTTAGTCCAAACGGCATCACTAAGAATTCGTGATGACCATACCTTGTTCGAAAGGCTGTCTTTAGAACGTCTTCTTCTTTAACTTTCAACTGGTGATAACCGGATCTTAGATCAATCTTGGAGAAATAGCAAGCTCCAACTAACTGATCGAAGAGGTCATCAATTCGGGGTAACGGATACTTGTTCTTTATCGTGCGCTTATTCAGTTCTCGGTAGTCGATACACATTCTCATCGAACCATCCTTCTTTTTCACAAATAACACTGGTGCTCCCCACGGCGAAGAACTAGGTCTGATGAAACCCTTATCGGATAGGTCTTGTAGTTGTGCCATCATTTCTTTCATCTCTGGAGGTGCCAGACGATAAGGTGCACGGGCTACAGGAGTGGCTCCAGGAATCAGGTCTATACCGAACTCTACTTGTCTAACAGGTGGAAGACTATTCAAGTCTTCGGGGAATACTTCAGGGAATTCACTAACAATAGGAATATCTTCCATCCTATCCTTTTCTGGCTTAATATCTATCACGTAAGCCAAGTAACTCTGGCAACCCTTACTAACACACTTACGTGCTTTTACCATCGATATAAGGCAAGACTGATGATTCCTACGATCACCATAAATCACTACTGGTCTTTTATCAGGTAATACCACATTTATTAACTTCTTATCACAAACTATGTTAGCCTGATTCTCAGCTAACCAATCCATCCCAACTACTACATCAAACTCTATCAAAGTTATCGGAAACAATTGTATCGGCACTCCACACCCCTCTATATTTATCACACAGCCATCAAATACTTATATAACTGACACTTGATTATCATTTGCCGTATCTACTGATAGAGCATGTTCTAGCATTTTAGGTTTCAAACACAGGCAAGCAGCAAATGCAGGAGACACAAACGATCGGTTTGCACCGGAATCAAATAACACCTTAGCACGTGTAGAGTTTATTAAAAATGTACCTGTGACCACATCCGGAGTTTCCTCCGCTTCTTTCTCGGTCATTTGAAACGCGCGACCCCTGGTTACTGGCGGTTCCAGTCTTGGTATTACTGGTTTAACAATCGCTGGCCTGCCCGATGACCCACCTTGCTGTATCCTCCCCCGCGGACAGTCCGACTGAAGGTGATCCGGAGAATTGCATAAGAAACATAACCGTGTTACCTTACAATCTTTAATGACGTGCCCGGTCTTCCCACACTTATAACACGCTCGTAAATCACCTTGGCAATTTCCTTGGTGGACACGGTTGCACTTCTGACATGGTCTTTCCGCTGGTCGAAACGGCGGACGGTTATCATACCTCTGAAATCGGGACTTCTTCGGATCGTGTTGTGGTCCTTCCCACTTTCTCTTCCCGATACTTTTATCTCCCGCATCCCTTCTAATATCTCTTTCAACATTCTCCGCGGCATCAACTGCAACTAAGAAGGTATCGGGTCCTTTTGCAGTAACTAGCCTTTTGACTTCTGAGTTCAGCCCAAAGATAAACCTTTCCGTCTTTATCGCCTCTGTAGCAACGTAGTATTCTGCGAACCGAGATTTTTCCAGAAAGCTAGCGGTGTAGTCTCGAACGGATAAGTTTCCTTGTTGTAAGTTCATAAATTTCCCTTCCAGTTGTTTGACGGCTGCTTGGGGACAAAATTGTTTCCCGTAGGCTATCACAAATTCTTCCCAAGAGAGGGTAGAATAAGCATCAGATCCCTTAGAATGAATAAAAGATTCCCACCAATACAAAGCATCCCCTTTTAACATTGTTGCCCCGTACAATACCCTATCTTCATCCGCACACTTGCTTGTCTTGAAAATAGCTTCTATTTCCTTCATCCATCTCATTGCTTTTACGGGATCCCTGTCTCCTGAGTAGGTCGGAGGTCTACAGCTTAAAAACATTTTGTAGTCGCACCTCCTTTGTACTGGTACAACAGTCGGTGTGATTAGCATTTCATCTTCCGGTCCGGGATTCGGTATTCCAGTTTCATTATGACGGTTTTGATCAAACATTGTTTGTATGCTAGCCTGCAATCTTCCCATTTCTGCCATTAGATCATCCCTGGTAACGAACTCTGTACCATGTGGCTGGACTCTGCCTCCGGCTCGACCTCCAGCTCTACCCCCAGTTCTACCCCCGACTCTGCCCCCAGTTCTGCCTCCCCTGTCCCCTGTTCCTATCGGCGGATTAGTACTATTCGGATTCCCTCCTCCTTGGTTCTTTCGTCTAGTACCACTTGCTATTCTATAGATTCAAACAAAATTAATACACACATAAGCACATACCCTATATAACAAGGTATTCTGGTTCAAACATGTACCTGTAAGATCATGATTACACTGGCCAGGCGTAATTTGAAATTACCTTACGTGATGTTCCTTCTTCCCTTTTATACTTCATCATCCCAAGGTTCTATAATGATAGGGACATCCTACTTCACATGCAGTTTAAGTCTAGGTATAGATACAAATACCTAAATCCCTTAAACTAAGGCTCTAATACCATTTGTAACAACCCAAATCCCATATACACAACAAATTACATAATGTAACATAACATTGATATAACAAACGAAACATTATATTACAAGTACGGTCCCGTAGTCTTTTACAATCAGAAGAATCCATTCTACTACAAACTTCATACTAAATACATACATAACATTTAATCATTATAATACAACTGCTAAACATGCCAAAATCTTCATCATGTATTCCTTCACAAAAGTCATCCCTCGATTACTCTAATTACTTGCTCTAACCCGATCCGCCACCTGGAATACATATTTTTAAAACAAAATGAGGGTTAGACCTAATGGTCTAAGTGAGATAAATCCCTGTTAGTTTGAAATCATTTATATAAACCCTATTTATATAAATCACACATCACGATCAAATATATCAATTTGAACTCACACATCATATACCTTCCCTTCTCATTCCTCCTGGCCATATTAGTTGGTTGCAAGCTAACTAATAATTTACAACGCTGTACAACATCTACAGCCAAACAACGCTATACAGATTCTATAGCCAAACACACCGGTCCTACGCCCGGCCAACGTATTATAACACATTATAATACTCATGTAAATATAATACCTCAATATATTATAATTCACCTATATCGCACATATAAACACATAATCACCAATTATCACATTCCCAAACCATACGTATATGTAATCCAGTTAAAAACGTTTCTAAAGTAAAACTCACCTGTTTTGCTTATCTAACACGCTCGCAAACTTCTTTCAAAAAGATTATATCTTTCATTTCTACTCCACAGTATCTGAAACAATTTAAAACACATTTATCGCTTTACTAGCCAATTACATAAAGCCTAACAAGTTCCTATCCTCAACTGTCCCATTACACACTGCACTTAACCCACTACCGGGACTACACAGGGTACCGGGACTTTACAGTACCGGGACTATTTGGTACCGGGACTTCACAGTACCGGGAGTTCGATCACCGGAAGTTGTTAATACCGGGAGTTGGCAATACCGGACTCTACACTACCGGGAGTCGATTATACCGGGACTCTACACTACCGGGAGTCGACTATACCGGGATTTCCCCGGGACTCTCAAGAACACAGTCGGTTTCAAAATACCCAGAATCGATTGAGACTAATACCAATCGATGGAATCGTGATTTCTAAACCGGTAAACATCTTCTACTTAAGATTACAAGCATAAAATGTAAAGATACTTACCTCCAAATCACCTCTAACCCAATCGATTGAAGCCTTAACCGTACGTTTTCTTCTTCTTGCTTTCTTTTGCCTCCAGAACTCCCGCACACACACACTCTTTCTATTTTAGGTTATCAGAATAATATCTGATGTTTAAGAGGTAATATTAAACCAAAATTACCAAATGAACCTTGAACTTATAACTTATCTCATACTTACCCTAAACATCAAATCTTAAGGTTAAATAATTTAACTGATAGGGAATTTATCTAACTGACTTACCCGGGGTATTATAATGGTTCTGTATCTCGTCCCATTGATAATGCTGTTCTTGGTAGGAAATGGGACAGATGCAACTCTGTTGTGTTGTCCTAGATCCTAGGATCCATATCTGAGGAGTTGTTTCTCAGTCAAGTTTTTTCTAAGATTGCTAGTGAGGTCTGGCAAGAACTTAAGGAAACGTATGATAAAATTGATGGTTCTGTTACTTTCAGTCTTCATCAAAAGATAAATTATCTTAGTCAAAATAGGATGTCTGTTTCCGATTATTATCATAAACTAAATGCACTATGGAAACAATTTGATGCCTTAATTAAACTTCCATCTTGTACTTGCCATGCATCATCTGAATTTTCAAAACATAACCAACTCTTGAAACTTATGCAATTTTTGGTGGGATTGGATGATAACTATATGCAATTAAGAAGTAACATCTTGACCACTGATCCTTTACCCACTGTCAAAACTGCCTTTTCTCTTATATCAAGAGAAGAGTCCCATCGTGGTATGTCTCGCTCTACATCTGACTCTAAGACTCAGCACACTGCCTTTTTTAGTAAACCTGTTGATAACAGAAAAAAAATCTGGAAAACCTATTTTGACTTGTAAACATTATGGTGTTAATGGTCATACGATAGAAAGATGTTTTAAACTCATAGGCTTTCCAAAAGATTTTCAGTTTAATAAAGCTAAGTCAAATCAGTGTTCTAAATCTTCGTCTAACAATACTTGTACTACCGAAGGTCCTACAAGTGGATCAAATTCATCTAAATCTCTTACAGAAGAACAACTCAACAAGTTATTGTCTCTGTTGGATCAGAAACAAAATGAGGGCTTATCTGCCAATATGGCAGGTAATGTTTTTGCAAACATGACTAGTAATTCAAAAAAAAATCAAATATGACTAGGAATTCAACTTTTCCTAAAAATTCCTAGTCTGGTTAGATAATTGACTCTGGAACAAACCAGCATATGACTTCATCTGTTGCCTATCTTGATAACATTGTTGACATATCTGACTTAAATCTAAGAGTCACCAACCTAATGGGAATGAAGCCAAAATCAACAAAATTGGAAACTATAGATTGAATGACCACGTAGTATTATTTGATGTTCTGGTTATTCCTGATTTTCATGTTAACTTGCTCTCAGTTCATAAGCTTGCTAGAGATAGCAAGGTCTTTGTTGGATTTGATGAATTTAAATGTTATTTGCTTCAGCGTTTACGTCCCACGAAACTTGTGGGGACTGGTAGTGAACTTGGTGGACTGTATTTCTTTGATAAGGTGTTTAAGAGTGAGTCAGTACATCCTAAAATGTTGGGAAATAAAACAAACACTAATATGACTATTTTTTGTTTTGCTTCTCGACAACTATGGCACAGTAGGTTAGGTCACCCGGCTGATCAAGCTTTGGCTTGTTTAAAAGGCCAGTTAAATCTAGGAGGTGGTTATGAGTCTCCTCCATGTGATATTTGCCATATGGCAAAACAATCTAGGGAAAAATTTAATCTTAGTAGCCACTCTACCACTTGCCTAGGTGAGTTAATACATATGGATTTATGGGGACCCTACCGTGTGCCTAGTAAGGAAGGATATAGATACTTCTTGACCTTAGTAGATGACTACTCTAGGTCAGTTTGGGTTTACTTGTTAAAACATAAGGATGAAGTGTTTGATTATGTTGTTTCTTTTCACAGTTTGTTGGTAAATCAATTTGGCAAAACTATAAAAGCTTTCATAAGTGATAATGGCACCGAGTTTGTGAATCACAAACTGGATGAGTTTTTTAGTTCAAAAGAAATTTTGCATCAAACTAGCTGTGTTTACACTCCTCAACAGAATGGAGTTGTTGAGCGTAAACATAGGCATCTTTTAAATGTTGCTAGAGCCCTAACGTTTCAAGGGGGCATTCCTTTAAACATGTGGAATGAGTGTATCTTAACTGCCACGTATCTTATAAATAGAACACCTTCCTCTGTGTTAAAAGGAAAGTGTCCTTATGAAGTTGTATTTGGCTTTGCCCCTGTGTTGTCACATTTGCGAAACTTTGGCTGTTTGTGCTTTGCTATTAGGCCTAACATCTCTGACAAGTTTTCCTCTCGTACTGAAAAATGTGTTCTTCTCGGTTATGCAAATTCTCAAAAAGGTTACAGGCTGTTTAGCTTAGACGCTAAACAAATCATTGTTTCACGTGACGTAAAGTTTTATGAAACTATTTTTCCGTTTAAAATGGGAGCAAATGATCAACTGAATGATTCTAGTAGCATTAATTCTTTAAATTTCTTCGATAATATTGTGATTCAGGATACTGATGTTTTTTCTAAAAAACCCTATGATGATTTAAGGGATAACTCGCAAAATGAACAAAATGAAAGTTTAAATCATAATTCTGAACATAATAGCAACCCTGGTCATTCTGGTAGCCATCCTGGTGCTGCCACTCCCAACGAGCTTGGTGGCACCAACGGAATAAACTTCCAAGGAAGGAATGCCGGATCTGAAAATCCTGGTGATCCTAGTATGGCAGCTGATGACCAGAGTGCTGCTGACGGAAATGTTAATGATGTTCATTTGAGTTTCCCTCCCGAGGGTGGTCTTGTCGAACCCTCTACTAGAAAGTCAAATAGAATTTCAAATTTGCCCAGAAAAGTTTCTGACTATATAGTAGAGGGTAAGGTTAAATATGGTATAGAAAAGGTAGTAAATTACTCCTTTCTAAGTAAAAATAACTTTTGTTTTGTAACCACTCTTAACAAATCCGTAGAACCCAATAATTTGTTTGAGGCATGTAAGGATCAGAATTGGGTTTTTGCAATGAACGATGAAATGGAGGCATTATATAGGAATAACACTTGGACTTTAACTAATCTTCTAACTGGCCGAAAGCCAATTGGCTGTAGATGGATATATAAAATTAAGTATAACTGTACTGGTGAGATTGAGCGATATAAAGCAAGACTAGTTGCCAAGGGATATTCACAACGTGAGGGATTAGACTATGAGGAGACTTTTTCTCCAGTTGTAAAAATGGTTACGGTGAGATGTGTTATTGCATTAGTTGTACAATATAACTGGCCTCTTTGTCAATTAGATGTGAATAATGCATTCTTATATGGAGAATTAAATGAGGATGTTTATATGTCGTTACCTCCCGGCTATTTCTCTGCTAACGATAAAAGACTCTGCAAGCTTGATAAATCATTATATGGTTTAAAACAAGCACCACGACAGTGGTACGCAAAATTATCTGCCTGTTTATATGATAATGGTTTTGTTCAAAGTACTTGTGATTATTCTATGTTTACTAAGATAAATGACTCTGTTTATTTAGTTTTGCTTGTGTATGAGGATGATATTATTTTGACAGGAAATTCGTTAACTGAAATCAATAAAGTTAAACACCATTTGCAATCTAATTTCAAAATAAAAGATTTGGGTGAGTTAAAATTTTTCTTGGGAATAGAAATTCTAAGGACTGAAAAGGGTATTTGCATGTCACAACACAAGTATTGTCTTGAACTCCTTAGTGATTTCGGGTATTTAGGATGCAAACCTGTTAGCACTCATATGGACATGAATCTGATAGTCACAGATTCAGTAGGTCCTGATTTAAAAGATCCACCAATTTGATAGATTTTTCCGAGTATCAGAAATTAATTGGTAGATTAATTTACTTGTTGGCAACACGACCTGATATTGCATTTGCGGTGCATTGTTTGAGCCAGTTCATGCATTCTCCTAGGGAGTCACATCTTAAGTTAGCTCTTCGAGTCTTACGATATTTGAAGTGTTCTCCAGGAAAGGGTGTATATTTTTCTTCTTCATCCGAGTTTAGTTTAAAATCTTTTGTCGATGCAGATTGGGGTAAGTGCCTTTCTACTAGACGCTCGGTTACTGGTTATTGTTTGTATTTGGGTAAGTGTATGATATCTTGGAAAAGTAAGAAACAGTCAACTGTTTCTCGCTCTTCAGCTGAATCTGAGTATAGGGCTATGGCATCTGCCCTATGTGAGATTATTTGGGTACTAAGGGTGCGTTTGGTTCGCAGAATGATTTTTGAAGGAATGAAATCTGTCAAAGGAATTGGAATTTGGAAGGAATTGGAATGGAATGTTATTAGGTTTGACCAAGTGTTTGGTTGACAGAAAATGGAATGTATCTGTCAAATGAATTGGACTCTGTCTGTTTGGTTTACTAAATAACTGGAATGGAATAATGAATATTGACAAAAATACCCTTTATTTGATATATATAGTTTTTGGTTTTTTTAAAATAAATAATAATAATAAAACATTTAATTATGAAAAAGGGTACATTACTATTGATTATATATATATAATCAATAGTAATATATATATATATATATATATATATATATATATATATATATGTTATTTCCATAAAAAAGGCAAAAAAAGTTTCCTAAATCCCCATCGCCTCCAATTTTTGACCTAGACCCAGACCCTCCTTCTTCTCCAGTCGCCGTCGCATCCTTCTTCTCCGGTCGCCGTCGCATCCTTCTTTTCCGATCGCCGTCGCAGCATCATTTTTCATCTGCCTAACACCCTCCCTCCTCTCTGCAAATCGAGAATCCAGAATCGATAAACACATTTTCTGCTTATTTCCTCATCATTTGGGAGATTAACGAAATCGAAAGGAGCAGGGACGACATCCACATTTTTTTCTTATTTTATCCTCGATTTACTCGTTTGTAACATTGGTTCTAGGAGATGGTTTAATGTGGCAGTCGTTGTTTTCAGAGAGAGAGAGAGAGAGAGAGAGAGAGAGAGATGGATGATGATAAAAAGTAAAGACTTGGTTGATCATGAAGATGAAGCAACAGTCCATCAGCTTGGTCGATCGTGAAGATGAAGAGGGTATTTCTGTCATTATAAGTTTTTGGTTGGAATGGAATTCAATTCCATGTCTTTTATGAAGGAATGGCCAAATCCATTGATTGAAGGAATGTGTGGAATTCAATTCCATTCCATGGGAAACCAAACATAGCAATGGAATTTGGTCGACGGAATTGACCATTCCAATTCCGTCCAATTCCGTCGGAATTCGACGAACCAAACGCACCCTAAGTCTTTTGACTGATTTAAAAATTAAAAATCTTTTACATGTTGATCTAAATTGTGACAATAAGTCAGCCATACAAATTGCAAACAATCCAGTTTTTCATGAGAGAACAAAGCATATAGAAATCGATATACATCAAGTGAGAAATAAGGTAGCTTCTGGGATGCTTAAGACTGTTAAAGTACCGTCTTTAGAAAACCCGTCAGATATTTTTACAAAATCGCTTGGTGTAAATCAACACAATTATTTGTGTTCTAAATTAAACATGTTAGATCTTTTCCAATGCCAAAATTGAGGGAGGGTGTTAAAACTGCTTATTCTAACCAATCTTGTCATTATTATTCTAACTTAATTTATTTATGTAATGTTTTAATTGTGTAAGGGCTAAAAGTGTAGAATGAGGAAACTGTTGTACTGCGCTTCAATGTCTAGTTGAAAGAAGGGTAGCGAAGCAAATTTTAGGAATTCAGGGGTTGAGGACTAAACTGCAAATACTGAAGAGATGCTAAATAATAAAGGCGTGTTTTTTGGTCATTTGTATCATTCTGCTATTTCAATTCTCTCTCGATACACAAAGCTATTATCTCTTTCGTTTTAGGGTTTTCTAGGTTTAGAGTTTAACTTCAAACCTTTTGAAGTTCTTGTGTGATTGAGTGACTTTTGTAGTGAGGTTTCTTTGTAAGTGTTCTCAGAGTTTTCTTAATAAAAGTTTAGTTTACATTTTTCACACGAATCTATGAGCCATTCCGCCCACCCTCTTACCGTCTTTTTTGACCTCTTCACAATCCATTCAAAAGTTATGCGTTCGACATCGTAGAATAAATCTGTCACTTTCCCCCGATCCGCTTTAAAAACGACCTTGTTTCTATGTCCCCAAATAAAATACATAAAGCCCATTTTACACCCGTCCATATCGAACTTTCCCTCAAGTCTTCTTCATTTGGGGTATTTTCTTGGAGCACGTCTTGAATTGTTTCGACACCCTCCAAGTTTTTCTTCCACCATCTACCAATGGCGTTCCATAGTCTCTTAATCTCCGGGCATGATACGAGAGTGTGGTCCACCTGTGTGTCCCAATATGATCAATCAACCAAGAATTCACACAAGATCTAGAGAGAGAAAGTAGATCTTGTATTATTAGCTCTCTGTATTTTACAAGATATGAATTATGCTCTCTTAGTTAGTTACATGATTAGTCAAAACAAAGCTATTTATACCTAAGATCTATACAAGACATTAAGCTAAGTTTGACTTTCACTAACACATAATACATTGACTTTGACTTTGACTTTATCATTAAATCTTGAAGACATATTTTAGACTTAACAATCTCCAGCTTGGATTCAAGATTTAATCATTTTGAGAACAACAGTCTTTGGCTTGTCAAAGTCAACTTGTCACAAAATCTTCAGACGGGGATCTGGCGGAGATTTTCTTTCTTCGATTTGGAGAATTTGTTTCTTCACACAAGGCACTTTGGTACTGATAAACACAAATTTAAGAAAAAGAGATCTTCTTGAAAAACCAAGATAATCAATCGATTTTTCTTAAACTCTTGAAGAATAATTCTCCCCCTTTTACTATCTTGAGACGGAATCTTCTTTAAACATTTCTCCCCCTGTCATGAAATTGAATCTTTGCCTTGAAAGCTCTTTGACATGAAATTGAATTAAACATTTCTCCCCCTTTTTTCGATGAAAGTGAGCATCATGATCATCGAAAACTTCTTCAATTTCAGTCACGTCTCTGAGAATCACTAACAATCTCCTCCTTAATGAATAACCTTGCTCCCCCTCAAAATAAGAATTCTGGAGCAATATGTTTTCTCCCCCTGAAAAAATGCATATATTTCATTTAGGCACAGTAGTTGAAAAATTTATTCAAAGAAAATAAAATTCATTGAACTACATTTTATAACTACTACCATTTGATCATTTGAAAACTTTACAAAAGAAATCCAACTTAATGAAATTTAACAGATTTTTCAATCAAATGAAATCAAATGCATGTGTTTGGATTCAAGTACAAGTCATCATTGCATATCAAGTTAAACATGTTCAGTTTCAACCCCTTTATTAAATCTATTTGGTATGCTAGCATGCGAAATATGATTTACAACAATCAAATGTACTTCTGAAACCTATAAGAATACTTTGCTCTTACTCACACTATATGATTGAAATCAGAATTTCCACATATTTATAAGTTTATCGCGACATTGTTATTTCCCCAAGATATAAGAGATGTGTGCTCATTGGCATCTTTTATTTTGTGCTCATTGGCATCTTTTTATCAAAAGGTTTATTAAGTCTAAGATACACCGTAAACGTAACTTTCTATCTGGTTCTATAGCAGGATTTGGGTCAGCCAATCCCAGACCAGTTGGCCTTAGGGGCTAGGTGTCGAGCACCCCTTGGAACTTACTCTCCCAAACCAGAAAGGCTACATCGATATATCCTAATCCCATCTGTACCAGTAGGACATGGCTTTCTATCTGGTTCTATAGCAGGATTTGGGTCAGCCAATCCCAGACCAGTTGATCTTAGGGGCTAGGTAACGAGTACCCCTTGGGACTTAATCTCCCAAACCAGATAGGCCACAGGCACAAACTTTCAAACCTAATGATTTTTTTTATTGCATCTCAATCACTTGGTTATAAAACTTTGTGCTTCCCTCATATTTTCATTTCCATTCTTCATTCTGACAATTAGGCTTTGTGAGCATCGTATTCTATATAAGTCTAGATTTACACAATTTTGCGCATATATCAAAATTTCATTCATGTTTTGCTGACCTTTCGATTTATTTCAGAGGTGAAAGTTGAAACAAATATAACGCAGATAATACAACAATACTTGTAAAATCATCTTTTAACACACATTTAATTCATTGAATGAAAATTGAAAAATTTCATCTCATTGAATTAAGTTTGTTGAGATTCAAATTTTCAAAGCAGTAGAAATGAAACATAATGCAATGTTACATTTCACCACTTGTTCCTTTGAATTGAAAGATGTGACAGTTAAGGATATCACCTGATAAGTATGAGTTCTAAACTGATTTGTTTAGAAGTCTTAATCTTTGAAGTACGGGTCCTGAACTGAATTGTTTAGAAGCCATTGTCGTTGAAGCACGGGTTTTGAACTGATATGTTCAAAAGCCAAAAACGTTGAAGCACGGGTCCTGAACTGATGTATTCAGAAACCATTAACTGTGAAATCCGGGTTCTAAACTGATGTGTTTAGAAACCAATTCTCTTTACTCCCCCTTAATGGCACAAGTAATCTTCTTCCGAGAGTTCAACGCTTTGCTTCTAAATCTGCAAAAACAGATTAAGTAGATTTTGGTACCCAACGTGTCTTGGGTCCTGGCTTGTTAAGCGGAGCTCTATAAGAAGGAAAATGATAAGTACCGTACCAATATTGAGCATCATTATTTTTAATAAAATCATTAGTTCCACAATAAGAACAGCAAAAATTCTTTTGTGCTAACCTGATTAAATGATTTGCGGAATATAATGAACCATGTTTAGCAAAAGATTTACCTTTCAGGTTAGTGTTCTTGTTGGGAACAGATGATTTTGGTACATCTTTTTCAGGAAACGTACCTTTAACTCTCCATTGCATGTTGACTTTCTTATATGTAGGAAGATCAGCAGATTGAAATTTGGAAGAATTATCCACTGAATGATCATAAAATAGATTAGAAGGACGAATCGGACATTCTGAATAGTTTTTGGATTTGTTAAGTGACTTGACTTTGTAAGATAAGTCATTCCGTTCCTTGGTCACCAAATCCAGCTTTTTCTGAATGTCAGACTTAACGCTCTTCTCTATCATAATATCAGTTGATAACACTGCCAAATTCTTTGTTAGCTTTCGTATTTCTTGCTGAAATATCTTCCTTTCAACAGAAAATTCATCTTTGACGCTCCTAGCCTGAAAGTTATCTTTCTTCCTCCTTTCTAGTTCATGTCTTTCTATATCCAATTCCTTTTGAAGCTCGGATATCTTCTTTGACAATTTCACATTCTTCGCTTCAAAGTCTTTGCTCTTATTTTTATTCTCAACTCTTTCCTTCTCCAAACTTTCTTTTTCAAGAAATAAAACTTTCTCAAAATCTGAACTTTGTTTGGAAAGTTTTCTGCATCTGAGTTCAAGAGCTTTCTTTTCTTCATTTTCTTTCTTCTCCGTCTTTAACGCCTGTTCAAGTTCAGAAACTTTCTGAGAAAGAGAAACTCTTTCTTTTCTGTGGTTTTCTCTTTCCTCTTTTAGTAACTTTTCTGTGTCAGACAATCTCTTTGTAAGCTCTATAACCTTTTTCTTGAGTTCTTCATTTTCAGCATCTGATAATTTCTGTTCCGTATCCTCTTTCTCAACTTCCTTTTCTTCTTCCTTTCTCTTTTTAATTGCAACTTCAGGTCCATGCATTATCTTTTCAAGTTGCGTCCACATCATCATCGGATTATTCTTGAAACATTCAACGCATTTGTAGATGTGATTCGGAAGAGCGAATATCAAGTAGGATGAAGCTTCCTTTTCGGCTTTCATTCTGTTGGGAACTGAAGATATGCTAAGTATGGTTAGTACTGCCAGAACAACATTACTACTGCCAGATCAAGTTAGTACTACTAGTTCAATGTTAGTGCTGCCAGAACAAAGATACTACTGCTAGTTCAAGGTTAGTATTGCTGAGTCATTAATGCTGCAAGAACATGATTAGTACTGCTAGACAAGTTACTACTGCTGGTACATGGTTAATACTGCTGAACAAAGTTAATACTGCTGGTATATTACTACTGCTGGAATATCATTAATACTGCTGAACAAAAGTTAGTACTGCTGATGTCTTACGAAAACTGTTAGTACTGCTTGGGCATATCAAACATTACTACTGCTGAAAGATTATTAGTACTGCTTGAGAAGAATGAAGTTAATACTGCTTGGGATCAGAACATGGAATGCGAGATTGAAGGAGATAAAGATGGAACGATTGAAGATATACTTAAAAGAATATTCTGAAGATCATTTATTTTTTGATAGTTATCTTGTAATTATGGTGTATAAATAGTATTGATAGATAGCTATTAGATGAGACGAGTCAATATACGTGTGAAAAAGAATTCGATATCGTTTTCAGAGAGAATTAACCTCAAGGTTTAAGAACCCTATTTCTAGAGAAGTAGAAGTCGTCTTGTTGAGCCTGTTCAACAAGATTGAGGTTTGGTTGTAATCTTGTGAGTCGATTTAGTGAATACACAAAGTGGTGAATTTTCTGTTACATTGTTCTTGATTGTGAGAATTAAAGTTCTTTTCCGCAGATTCTTTAATTCTGAATTCTAAGTGTTTATTGTCCTGTTAAGATTCGATCCTGACAAGTGGTATCAGAGCTTGTGTTTCTTAGAATTCTACAAACATTATGGAAAATTCTATTGAATCAAACAGTACTTTTGATTGGAGTGATCAAGCAGAAGAGGCAATCCAGAATCATGCACTCATGGCAGAAGTCTCAGATATTCCTACGGAGGTAAAATCTAATCTCTGTTCTCAAGCTTGTATAGACACTGTTAAAAGGTATAGAGATCACAATCAGGGAATGTGTGATGACCTTAAGAGATTAGAAAAGGACATAAGAGATTATGTATTGATTGTTGAGAGGTTTGAAGAACAAATTAAGGCTTTTCAAGCCAATGAACTTCAACACTCATATGATACAAACTACTGGAAGTGGGAAAAGGGTGGTCTGGAATTCCAACTGAAAGAGTCTAGGGAAGAGTGTGAGAAACTAAAAGGAGAGCTTGAGAAAGTTAAACTTGATGTAGAAAAGTTTACTTGTGCCTCCAAAGTCATGGACAACATAATCAACTCTCAAATCCATAGTAAGTTGAAACCAGGAATAGGGTACAATGCCACACCCCCACCCTATAACAACAATTACATCCCTCCTAAGTCAGACCTATTAGAAACCAAGGATAGGAAGGACTTACCTAAAGGAGCCACTGAAGTAGATCCATTAGATAAAGTAGTTGTTGAGGATGAGACTGAAAAAGTAGGATCTGTTGAGGAATGTGAAAGTCCATGTGTTAAGAACAATGAGATGAAAAGGACTGAAAAGGGAAAGGGAGTTCATTATACACAGACCACTGTTGTGAACTCTAAAACTTGTGAACATTGTTCTTGCAAGAAATCTCAAGAGAATAAACCCCAAAGACATGATAAAAAGAGGGGAAATCAAAGAAATTGGAATAACCAGTGGGCACAAAAGCAAGGAGTTGATCTGCAAAGGATTAACAGACCAAAACCTTGTTTCATCTGTGGCAGATTGAATCATCTTGCCAAACACTGTTATTTCAATCCTATTAACCAAAGGATGAATTTTCAAAGACCTTTTTATAAATCCAATGGTTATAGGAAGCCTGCAAGGAACCGTGTGGCTAAGAAACAAGCTAAATCCAAAAGCCACATGAGGAAAAAGACTGAAAAGGAATGTGTCAATATGTGGGTCTCCAAAAGCACTAATACCTCAGATAGTACTGCTGAAAAGGATAGTGCTGCTAGAAGCAATACTGCTAACAAGGTTAGTGCTGCTAGAAGCAATACTACTGCCAATACTGCTGCTAGCAATGTTAGTGCTGCTAACTCAGTTAGTGCTGCTAACTGTGTTAGTGCTGCTAACTCTGTTAGTGCTGCTAACTCAGTTAATGCTGCTAACTCAGTTAGTGCTGCTAACTCTGTTAGTACTGCTAACTCTGTTGGTGCTGCTAACTCAGTTAGTGCTGCTAACTCTGTTAGTACTGCTAACTCTGTTAGTGCTGCTAACTCTGTTAGTACTTCTTCTAAGGTTAATACTGCTTCTAGTGTTTGTGCTGCTAGACCAATTATATTGACAAAGTACTCCAATTCGGCAGTACCTAAATTTGAAAATCTCATCAAAACCCAATGCAAGTACTTTGATGAGCAAGGGAGACCCAAGACCACTTCGGCTTGGGTTCCCAATAAAAACTAATTGATTTATCAGATGTGCAGTGCAACCAACAGCTCAAGAGAAAGAGCATCTGGCATGTTGATAGTGGTTGCTCCTGGCACATGACAGGTAACATGTCCTGCCTCAAGAATTTCAAAAGAATTGATGGAGGACATGTTGCTTTTGGGAATAATCTTTCAGGAGGTAAGATAAGTGGTAAAGGTGACGTGTCAGAAGGTAAGATGACATTTGAGGATTTGACAAATGCTGCAAAGTGCAAGTATAGTTACTACTGCCAGTGCAGAGTTACTACTGCTAATGCAGAGTTACTACTGCTAGTGCAGAGTTACTACTGCTAGTGCAGAGTTACTACTGCCAGTGCAGAGTTTCTACTGCTAGTACATATTTTCTACTGCCAATGAGTAGTTAATACTGCTCAGTAGTTAATATTGCTTTGCAGTTAATACTGCTCAGTAGTTAATACTGCTAGTGCACAGTTAATACTGCCAATGAGTAGTTAATACTGCTCAGTAGTTAATACTGCTTTGCAGTTAATACTGCTCAGTAGTTAATACTGCTCAGTAGTTAATACTGCTAGTGCACAGTTAATACTGCCAATAAGTAGTTAATACTGCTTCGTGGTTAATACTGCGTATGTCGTTAATACTGCTTTTGAAAATCTAGGGCAAATACTGCTATAAATACCCCTGTTTTCCCGCCAAAGTTCATAACGACTCTTCGCATTAACTTCTTCTCTCTCTCGTTCTAACCTCTTCTCCCTAGAATCTCTGTGTTTTCTATACAAATCCTCAGGAAGCACAACGATTATGGAGTTTGTCAACGAGCACAATGAGATTGCGATGCTTCAGAAGCCGAAGCAGGCCGAAGGATTTCATGAAATTGTGGATTTTCTCAAGTCCACTCATATTTCGTATGCCCTAACGGTGAATCCGACAATATACATCGAGCATCAGACGCAATTCTGGGCCAATGCCACCGTAGAATCCGAAGATGGGCATAAAGTCATTCAAACAAGGGTATGTGACAAACCCTTGAAAGTTTCAGAAGAACTCATTCGCATCACTCTTCGACTAGATGATGCCTCAGGTATATCTTCTATTCCCAATGAAGAACTCTTCTCAACTTTACAAAGAATGGGGTATGAAGGTC
Organism: Saussurea involucrata; assembly: GCA_033807775.1. Taxonomy (NCBI): domain Eukaryota; kingdom Viridiplantae; phylum Streptophyta; class Magnoliopsida; order Asterales; family Asteraceae; genus Saussurea; species Saussurea involucrata. The sequence goes on along the minus strand of CM066320.1, from coordinate 151,782,434 downwards.
CCATTGGAGTTTTTAAATTCTACAAGTCAAAGTTTTTTACTCAATGGAGATTCTTTGTTCATACCCTAATGCATTGTATTTCAAAGAAAACTACTGGATGGAGTGAGTTCAGCAGTACTATTGCTTATGCTCTAGTCTGCTTAGCCACTAACAGGAAGTTTAATTTTTCTCAAATGATTTTCAATGATCTTGTGGCAAACCTGGAATCCAAAAAGCGTTTCTATATGTATCCAAGGTTTGTTCAGGAAGTAATTACCAAGGAATTGACGGATATGCCTCAATTTGATGAGGTATATGTGCCAAAATCCCCTAAAGGGAAGGTTTTTTCAAATATGAAAAGACTTCCTAGGGACTCGGAAGGAGTTGACACACCATTGTTCTCTACAATGATGGTTGTGTCCCACACATTTGAAGGTATGGCATCAGGGTCAAGACCCTCATTAGACACACCCGCTGATGACCAATCCCAACCTTCCATCACAAAAGAAATCCCTCAGTCCATTCTTGTACGACCCACTCCCATAATAACCAAAAAGTTTGAAAGAAGAAAGGTACACAGGGTTCCTTCCCTTGCTGTATCTCCTAAGAGCCCGAAGCCTTTAAGCCCTCTGTTGGAGCATTCTCCAATGGAGAATATCGAAAGGGAAACCACAGGGGTGTCTCCCAACCCCAAGAAGGTGCTCACTAAGGAGAAGATTGAGCATGTGAGTCGCAAGGCTGCCACTACTTCTGCTAGCAAAGAGAAGGCTAGTGGTAAAATAACTAAGCCCTTCCTCACGGCAACTCAGGGTGAGAAATCATCCAGAGGTCCCAGGTGCCAAGAAACCAAGGGGGTAGGTAGTGCTTTTGCTAGGCAAGAGACACCTGCTAAAACTTCCAATGATCCTTTAAGGGAGGTAAAAACTCCTAAACAGGGTGGGGATAGATATACGTACGAGGAATTGATGGAAACTATTGCAAATATCAACATTGAGGTCATGGATCAGAAAAAGGAAATTGATGAACTCAAGAAAGTGGTCCTCTATCAAAACTCACAGCTTGAGAAGCAAAGGAAGATGATCACTAAGTTGATGCACAGAAAGAAGAGAGCTCAGTTTGTCCTTAGGAGAAGAAACCCTACCAATGATGCTTCCAAAAAGGGGGAGTTAGACTCTGATCTAAACATGGAGGATGCAAACATTGAGGGGGAGTATGAGTATAAGGTTGAGGGGGAGACTGAGGAGGCTGCAGATATTACAAAGGAAGCAGAAACAGAAACAGCAGCAGAAACCGTTACTGCTGCTGATATTACAAAGGAAGCAGAAACAGAACCAGCAACAGAAACAGTTACTGCTGCTGAGGTTGCAAAAGAAGTAGAAACAGAACCATCAGTAGAAACAGATAATGCTACAGTATCTAAGACTGAAGCAGCAGTATCTGAAAGTGAGAAGAAAGCAGAATCTGTTCCTACAGTAACTAAAGCAGAGATTGATGAAGAGATATATGGGATTGTGAAGGACAGTGTCGAAGCAGCAGTATTAAAGGTCATAAAAGAAGCAGTAACAGCTATAGCAGTAGAAATGGTTACTGCTGCTGAAAAACAAAAGGCAACAGAAACTGTTAGTGCTGCTAAGAGCCACAAAGAAGAAACAGCTGAAACCACTCCTGAAGCTGTTAAATCTTTCAAAAGAACAAAGAGGCCAAGAACAAAGTCAATAGCCTCAAAGAAGAAATATGTAAAGAAGCCAAGGGTGGATCCAACTGTAGAAGAAGCCCAGGAGGAAGCAGTGAAAGAGAAATCTGATCCAAAAGTTGCTGAAGAAGAAGTGACAACTTCATCAGGTCAACCAAGCAATGTACAATCACAATCAAATGCTCAATGTGATGTGTATATAACTGTGGTTGATACTAATCCAATCAAGACTACACCATTGTCTTCCATGCCTCCTGAGATCATCTTCTGGGACACATTGAAAGATGGAAGAAAGGAGTTGATCAGAATCAAAAGGGCAGATGGAAAGTTTGAAGTTTGTCCTACTTGGGGAAAACTTATCAGAACATGCTCTAGATCTGACTTGGAAGAGATGTTCAAGGTGGGAATGAGGCTATATGGAAACATGCTGACAGAGCAAGGTATGTCTATCACCAAGATGGTTCTTGAATACTTGTGCTTAATGTTCAAACCAGAAGCAGTTCAGTATTTGATGGCAAGGAATTTTCAAGTCATTACCAACTGGATGCTCATTGAGAATTGTGGAGTGTATGTCATCTCTCTTGACAATACATTTCATGAATATTATTTGGTGGATGTTGTATACAAGCACAGAATGAAAAAGTTGAATGGAATGCTGCATGCTAAGTTGGTGAGTGACAAAGACTCTAAGATGGAAAGATACCTTGTAAAAAGGATTCTCAATCAAAGTCTGGGATTGGATCCAAATTTATGCGTTGATGACTAGGTTTTGGAAGCATCATCTGAAGAACTTAACTTCTCATCCTGAAAAGTCAAGTTAGGGGGAGATTGTTGGGAACTGAAGATATGCTAAGTATGGTTAGTACTGCCAGAACAACATTACTACTGGCAGATCAAGTTAGTACTGCTAGTTCAATGTTAGTGCTGCCAGAACAAAGATACTACTGCTAGTTCAAGGTTAGTACTGCTGAGTCATTAATGCTGCAAGAACATGATTAGTACTGCTAGACAAGTTACTACTGCTGGTACATGGTTAATACTGCTGAACAAAGTTAATACTGCTGGTATATTACTACTGCTGGAATATCATTAATACTGCTGAACAAAAGTTAGTACTGCTGATGTCTTACGAAAACTGTTAGTACTGCTTGGGCATATCAAACATTACTACTGCTGAAAGATTATTAGTACTGCTTGAGAAGAATGAAGTTAATACTGCTTGGGATCAGAACATGGAATGCGAGATTGAAGGAGATAAAGATGGAACGATTGAAGATATACTTAAAAGAATATTCTGAAGATCATTTATTTTTTGATAGTTATCTTGTAATTATGGTGTATAAATAGTATTGATAGATAGCTATTAGATGAGACGAGTCAATATACGTGTGAAAAAGAATTCGATATCGTTTTCAGAGAGAATTAACCTCAAGGTTTAAGAACCCTATTTCTAGAGAAGTAGAAGTCGTCTTGTTGAGCCTGTTCAACAAGATTGAGGTTTGGTTGTAATCTTGTGAGTCGATTTAGTGAATACACAAAGTGGTGAATTTTCTGTTACATTGTTCTTGATTGTGAGAATTAAAGTTCTTTTCCGCAGATTCTTTAATTCTGAATTCTAAGTGTTTATTGTCTTGTTAAGATTCGATCCTGACACATTCTTTTAATCTCTTCTTCTGTAAAATCATTCTCCATCTTATTTTTGCTCATTGGACCTTCGGAGAACGATTTATTAAATTCTCTCCATTTTCTCTACTTGCAATAAAGTCGATGAACGCAACAGTCCATTGTTCAAAAGCGTAGTCTTTAACCAACACCGGAGGTAGATTCATGTTTGAAAAATTTAATCTGAAAAATTCAAACAATTAACAATTAGTAAAACTCGAAAAAATTTCTAAGTCAGAAACGCGCTAAAGAGGGTAGCGCAAATCTCGAAATGCGCCAAAGAAGGTGGTGCAAAATGGAAAATGCGCCAAAGAAGATGGCGCAATCTAGACTTTGGAAAATTTCGAACTCTGAAAAATCTTCACTTAAGCTAGCGAAAAGTGTCAAATGCGCTACAGTTGGTGGCGCAAAGTGAACTTTTCGTGACAGTAGCTGGCGTGATTCTCACTTGACCAAAAACAAATCTGATGAAGGCTTGAGGATAACGCAAAGCACTATGATGCTGGCGCAAAGGTGATGAATGAGGCGCAAAGTTCAGATCTGGCGCAAAATATGCCAAATCGATCAAAAACACACTGATTTGCAAAATCAGTGATTCTAGCTATTACAAACTTGATTGAAAATGAAATCCTAACACAAAATACACAAGAATTTTGTCTGAAAACGTCTGAAAAGAAGTCTGAATCGAACGCACAGTGAAATATCTCGAACAGTTCAGAAAATCACAAAATCTTCAAATTGATGATCCAAAACTCTGAATTGGCTCTTGATCCGTGAAACAAAGATGTTCTACTAACAAAACCGAATCCAAAGAACTGATTCCTGATCAAATTCGACAAAAAAAACACACCAAAATTTGTTAAAAACGCAAGAAAATGAGATTTTCTTGAAAAAAATTCAAGGAAATCGATCAAATCTTCTTGTGTTGTAACGTCCCAAAAATTACAAGCAAATTTAAATTTTTAAATAAATAATTCATTTATAACAACTCATTAAATGATCCCAACGATTCGTTTGCAAACTCATAATTAATATCTTTATAAATAAAAACCAGTGGAATAAACGTTTAATTAATAAAACCATAAAACAACCAGCTCTCCTCGCGCGCCAGTGTGTACTTGTCACGCCTTGGAGCCGCTCGGACCTGAAACCACAGTTTATTGGGAAAGGGTAAGCACGAAGCTTAGTGAATTCCAACACATGCGCAGATAGGAATTATATACACGCCACCCCTATCCGCACATAAGCAACAACATCGCAGTTACATAAAACAAGTAAACATCTACAAGTAATTATGTATCCAACACCTCGGTCCCACCGAATTGTAATGTATCACACTCGTCACACCGAGTTCCCACAACGTTTCTTTCCACTTCCTCGGTCCCACCGAATCGTAATGTATCACACTCGTCACACCGAGTTCCCACAACGTTTCATTCCACTTCCTCGGTCCCACCGAATCGTAATGTATCACACTCGTCACACCGAGTTCCCACAACGTTTCATTCCACTTCCTCGGTCCCACCGAATCGTAATGTATCACATTTATACTAAGCATTCAAACCAATCAAATATTACACACCACAAACAACTAGTTCACACCACAAAGACAGTAGTACATACAAACTATTATGACATGCATACAACCCCTAACTACACAGTGAGAGAACTCACCTCGAATGCGCGTCCAGCTTAATAACACAATTCAAGCTTCACAAATACGGTCACTTCCCAGCACCTAAACGCATGTTAAAACGTGTCAATACGAGACCCGGACCCTATGACACGACACACGCTTAAACCGTCACTAAAACTATTTTCTGCTCTCGCCAAACAGGTCTGTTCGGGACCTGTTTCGACCTCTTTAAACCCAGAAAAACCTTGATTAAATTACATGACCAGAAAGTACTCTGAGTTAGGGTTCCAAGGACATATTATACACCTACTAACGATTTTTCTACATTTAATTACGGATTTTATAAGATCAGCCCGCAGAACAGCGAAAAACAGCACTTATCAGTATAAAACGACGATTTGGCCTAAGCTACGCTCCGAACTGGATTTTGCACAAAACACAGAAAAGTTTATAGACTCAAAAAGGGAACTTTTGGCACCAAAATCACCCCAATCCGAGTTACGAGGAAAAAGTTACAGCTTACGCAAAACAGTGACCGAACTGCAGTTTCACAGAACTTACGACCACTTTTTCGCCCAGTTAGAGACCGAACCAGTTTTTCGCTAAAACACGGAAAACTTGCTCGACCCTGAACTTGAACCGTGGGCGCCAGTTTCGGCTCAAACGGAGTTACGACGGAAACGTTATGGTCGCGCGAAAACTGGACAGCACACTAAAATTTTCATAAAAAGATAACTTTATAAACGGTTCGCGGCTTAAACGATTCGGGATTTACGCTAAGAGTGTGACACCCACTGCCACCGCCCTCCACCCACAGCCACCGCAGCGGCGGCGTGCGGCGGTGGTGGTCTCGCCGGAAAAACGAAAAGGAAAAGAAAAGAACGAGACTAACGAGAACCACATACCTCACGACGGCGTCTCACCACCACAACCAAACCGCTCACCCTCGACTCCTCCGACGACAGCCGGTGGTGGCGGTCTCCGGCGACGGCAGTAGCGGCGGCGAAGGCTGCTGCAGGTTCTTTCTTCTCCTCTCTCTCCTTCTCGCGACCTCTCTCTCTTCGTGAACACTCTCTCTCTCGTCGTTTCTCTCACTCACGGCTGCACCACCAGGAAACGAGAGGAAGGAATGTAGGGTTAAGGAATAGTTTGGTTGCTTAGATTACAAGGAAGAGAGAAAACAAGGCTGGAAAACGGTCATGGGCCGAGACCCATGCAAAGGGTTTCAAGAATTGCACAACTAGTCCCTCAACTACATCTCATCTCACAATCTACCTCAAAACGACACGTAAGCTAACATTTTTGGTCCTTCTTGACACCAAACCACTAACCAAAAACAATTAAAGGTAGACATTTTAAATTATTAAAATTAATTAATAAACGTACCGGGACACGGGCTTTACGTGTGTAATCAACAAAAAATTATGTTTGATCACTAGAAATCCTTCTCTATATCTTGAATCTGCTCTGATACCAATTGTGTGTCCCAATATGATCAATCAACCAAGAATTCACACAAGATCTAGAGAGAGAAAGTAGATCTTGTATTATTAGCTCTCTGTATTTTACAAGATATGAATTATGCTCTCTTAGTTAGTTATATGATTAGTCAAAACAAAGCTATTTATACCTAAGATCTATACAAGACATTAAGCTAAGTTTGACTTTCACTAACACATAATACATTGACTTTGACTTTGACTTTATCATTAAATCTTGAAGACATATTTTAGACTTAACACCACCGATTCGACCGCATCGGCACATCTCGGACATAATAGCGAATCCAAGTCAAGACCCATTTGATCCAACGTCGCTCTACATGGTATTCGCCCCAACCTAACTCTCCATATAAAGATACATACCTTTTTAGGAACAATTGTAGACCATTTCATTACCATCGTTTGCCCACTATCGATGCTCTCAAGCTCTTCCAAGATTTCTCTTAGCCTCTTCACGTTGAATTCCTTTGAACCATCAAGATTCCATTCCACGCTATTCCTCCGCTCCCTTATTGGTAGTACTCCCGCGAGCCTATTTGTGAGTTCGTCGAGCTCCCCAATTTCTCTCCCTCTTGGTTGTCGTCTCCACCTCCATTTCCAATGCCACTCGCCATCAACCCATTCTCCTATATTTCTAACGCTAGCTTACTTTTCCTCTTCCAATTGAAAAAGTCCACAGAGACAAAATCCGGACGTCCATATTTAATGTGGTAGTTGTGAAGTAGCCGTTTGTTCTATGATCAAGCCAGAGTTTAAACTTGAGTGCGGACGTCCGACTGCACCTTGCGGACGTCCGCGGCCTAATTTTCACCAACCCAAATTAATTGTTGGTCATTTCATCTCATGTCAAATTAACCATCCTTTCAACGTTCGGAAAGTTGTTTAAAACAAATATTTTCAAAAGATATGTTTTGTTTGGTTTTTGAAATATCCAAGTGGTATATTATTTCGAGTAAATTGCCTTTAGAAAAAATGAAGAATTATTAATAGTGCATAACTAGTCTTGAGTTCTTCAGATTAAATCTTCGTGTTTCCATTCCTTTGTGCTGGAGTTCTTGGATTAACTGAGATGATGCTTTTTCATTCTTCAGAAGCTTTGTTTTACACACGTGGATCAAATTGTTAGAAACAAATAACATTTATCTATTTATTTGTTAATCATCAAAACAATGAGGTTTATGATTTTAATCACTTGCACCAACAATCTCCCCCTATTTGATGATGACAAATAAATAGACATATAGGCACATATGGTGATATATATAATTTCTCCCTCTTTTGTCAAAATCAAAAAGGGTGACAAAAGGAAGAAACTCCCCCTTAAACTAAGCTCCCCGTAATATAAGCTCCCCCTTAAATAAAGCATAGGGTTATAATTAAAGCAAAACCATATAGATGTTAATAAGAGGTACTTAATTTAAGACGTAAACATAACAAGCGAGTTTTTAAAGATAAAGAAGTAGCATAATAAAAATCAGTCATCATTATCATCTAAAGTAAACTGACGAAGCTCCTCGTGGACCATCCAAACATCTTGATGCACATCATCAATCCGTCGGTTTACCGCTTCCCAACGTTCCTCTTGAATGCGTTGAAATGATGTTTGAGACTGTTGAATCCCCATAACAGCAGTGAGGATGTCCCGGTTGGAAACTGGCCCCGGTGGAATAGAGAAAGGAGGAGCAGCTTCCTCTTCGGCATCCTCAAGAATCGGGTCACGAATGACAGCATGACGCCTACGAGATAGACCCAGTTGGGCACCCATGCGAACAAGACTTAATCTATCCAAAGGAGTTGGCTCAGGAATGGGTCTACCAACAAACCGGAGTTGAAGATTTTGAAAGAGTGTTTTAATTAGATAACCGAATGGAAGAGAGAGATTGCTTTTCTCTAATCCGGTCATACGCTGTGCAATGATGAAGACGACATCAACAGAGATGCCTCGCTCAAGACAGTACAAGAGATAACACTGAAGACTACTCAAGCGTTCAGTGTTACCAGCACGACCAAGAACATTAAAGAGAATAATTTTATTCCAAAAACGTTTTTTATCAGTAAAACATTGATCTTTCAAGGCTTCTTCTATGGTTTTGGGTTCTATAGAGGACACAAAGGCATGAAATGCACTATGGGTGTGAATTTGGGATCTAGTGGTTCTTTGATTTAAGTCACCTATGATTTGTTGTACGGGGTGATTTCTTGCTTCTCTTAAGTTAGGATCTTCTATTCCTTGAGGAACATAGCAAGGAGGTGTAACACTAGTTTCTTCTTGACTGGAAGAAGGTTGAAGTCCTAAATTTAGGTTTCTAAGGTTTCGAGCCAAGGTTTCTTCTTCATTCATGTTATCGTCTACTAGAGGAGGACTTGGCTTTGGAGGGGATTCATCAAAGCTAACATTCAGAGATTCTTCAACTACCATGGTTGACTTGTTTAGGACTCTATAGGCTTTGCTATTCCAAGAGTAACCTAGGAAAATTCCTTCGTAGGCTTTGGGATCAAATTTTGTTAAGTAATATTTGTTGTTTAGAATATAACACTTGCACAAAAACTCTAAGGTGACCTATAGAGGATTTTCTACCTCGATATAGCTCATATGGTGTCTTTTCTAGGATACCTCTAACTAGGACGCGGTTCAAGACATAGGTTGCGGTAGCTACGACGTCACACTAAAACTTTTGGCGTATATTTTGCTCATTTAACATAGTACGACTCATTTCTTGCAAAGTTTGGTTCTTCCTCTCAACAACCCCATTTGATTGAGGCGTTCGACGGGCCGAGAAGTTATGAGTAATTCCGTACTTGTTACAAAATGCTCCGAATTGCGTTTCATTATCGAATTCTTTTCCATGGTCCGTACGAATAGAAACAATCGTACAACCTTGTTGGTTTTGAATTCTCTTACCTAAGATTTTGAATTTTTCAAAAGCTTCATTTTTGTGCTTTAAAAATAAAGTCCAAGTATAACGAGAAAAATCATCAACAATTACAAGTGTATAGAAGTTTCCTCCATAACTTTGGATTGCCGAAGGACCGAAGAGATCCATGTGGAGTAATTCTAACACTCTCCTTGTTGAGACCATATTTTTCGATTTGTGAGAAACGTGAACTTGTTTTCCAATGCGACAAGTATCACAAAAATGATTATCAAATTTGATTGCAGGGGGATCATTTACAAGATCTTTATTTTTCAATTTTTGAATTAAGCGAAGATTTGCATGGCCTAACCTTCTATGCCACAAGGTAGTATTATCATGTATGGACGATAAACACGTAAGACTATTTACATGTGTTTTGCAAATATATAAGTCTCTCTTTTTAACACCGGTTAGAATCACTTTCCCATTTTTAATTATCTCACATTCATTTTCTTTGAAAAGAAAATGGATATTATTCTTGCATAATTGACCAACACTTAGCAAGTTAAAGATCAAGTTACTCACATGCTCGACATTTGAAAATCTAACATTATTGCAAGCGATGTTACCTCTACCGATAACCTTTCCTTTTGCATTTCCGCCGAAGACAACTTGTCCACCGTCACATTCCTCATAAGATGAGAATAGACTTCTATTTCCGATCATGTGACGAGTGCACCCACTATCGAGGATCCAATCTAGATCTTCGATTTCTTTTCCAAAAACCATCTACAAAAGATTACGAGATACAAATGCTTGGTACCCAATGTTTCATGGGTAAGATAAAGAATTAAAGAATTAAACATCCAAAACCCAACATCTCATTGGTCCGAGATTATTAGAGTCAAAAACACCTTTAGCTAGCCATCTAGGAGTTATCTTTATTCTTTGATTGTTTTCATTATACACAAAATAGGGCGTTAGTATATTTATTCTTCTTCTAACTCCAGAGTGATTTTGATTATACATGTTACCCATCTTATTTTTATTTTGTATGAAATTCCTATTTGGAATGTAGTTTTTATTTTGTGTGTGAGGAGATCTATAAGAAAAATTGTTTGGCACCACTTTTGAGTTCACAAAGGATTTGATAGGATAACTATTCAAAACATGTTTATTGCTAACTCCTTCACTTTTAGAAGAATTATCTATCTTTAATGCTTTTTCAAAGACAATGGTTTTTGAAGGAGTTTTGGTACTAGATTCACCGTGAGAGTAATCAAAACCAAGACCACGTTTATCATTAAAGGTTCTTTGAATTTTCAACATCTTAAACATTTTCTCATTTCCGTCTTTGAAGTTTGAAGCCATTTGATTTTTTCTTTCAAAATCTTCACATTTTGAATTTAGATAGGCAGTCTCAATCTTCAACTTATCACATTTAGCACATAAATCATTTTCACTAATTCTTTTTTCTAGACAAGCAACTTTTTCATTTAGCTTGACACAAGAATCACAGTTTTCTTTTTCATTCAATTTCTCTTTTAAGCATGCAATCTCTTTGTTCATATCCTCGTAATCTTAGTGTCATAGGCAATTTTCTTGTTAAGATCATAAATCTCATTTTGTTGTAATATAAGTGATCTACTTATTTCTTTGTTGGTTTCACTATATTTCTTAGCAAGGTTAACCATTTGATTATATGATTCTTCAAGTTCATCAAGATCTTCATCCTCATGCATATCATCATTGTTATCATAGAAATTATCACTATAATCACTATCATCATCAGTTGAGTAGCAAGTAGTTACCTCTTTCTCATGGTCGGCCATGGGACATATTTCTTCCTTTCTTTCATCTTCTTCACTGTCACTCCAAGCTCCTCCAACAAACGCCTTTTGAGATTCGCTTTGCTTTGCTCGTTTGGGACACATATTTGCATAATGATTCTTGTCTCCGCATACGTAACAATAATCATTGTTACTTGAGTTGTCATTGAAATTCTTGCGGCTATTGAACTTGTTGAATCGTTGGGGTCTTCCATTTCTTCTTGGAAATCTTGAAGCACGACTCTGTTCTCGATCATTTCCATCTCTTCGATTGAAGTTTGACCTATCATTTCTTGCAAAACGTTTGTTAGTTAAAAATTTATTAAAATTCTTTACCAAAAGTGCGATGTCGTTCGCAGAGTCTATCTTCTCGGGTTCTTCTTTGGGTTGACTAGCTTTTTCGTCTTTGGTCTTTTCTTTCGCAACGTTGGCTTGAAGGACCATGAATTCTTCTTTCCTTGATCTCGAGCTTTGTTTCTCTTTAGAGCTATTTCGTGAACTTTTAGGTTGCCAATGAGATCATCCAACTTCATTTTCAAAAGGTCGCGAGAATCTTCCAGGGATGTTATTTTTGGCATCCGCTCCGGAGGTAGAGCTCGAAGGATTTTTCGTACATAATCTTCATTTTCATACACACGACCTAATCCCTTCAATGTAGTCATGATGAGGTTAAAACGTTTAAACATAGAATCAATTGATTCATCTTGAGTCATTTCAAACAATTCGTAGTCATGAACCAAAATATTTATTTTGCTACTTTTAACTTGTGAGTTTCCACGATGAGTTTCGTTTAAGCTTTGCCAAATTTCATTAGCGGTTTTACAAGTAAAGACTCTCTCAATTTCATCTGAATTTAAGGCAGCATAAATCATATTTTTTGCTTCAAAGTTCAAACAATTCCAAGTGTCATCATTATTAGACCACTCAGCAATAGGTTTTTCAACACTTTTGCCATCTTGTATTTTTGTGGGGACAAAATTTACGTTAGCAATAATATCCCATATTTTTCTACTTTTACCCCGAACATGACATTCAAAGAGCTCGGCCCAAATGCCAAATTTTTCGATGTCAATAGGAGGTGGTTTAACAGATAGAGAGTTGTATTAGGATCTTTTCACTTTCAAAAATTTGTTTCTTTAATCACAACAGCAGTTTATATGCACAACAAGATATATATTTGAGATAAGGGTAGAGAAAATGATACCAACACCGTTGTTTAGAGTGGTTCACCAATTTGGCTAATCCACTTTCCGAGACACTTCTCGAGACACAGATCCACTATGAGTGTTCTTTATGGTAGAACATAAACCTTGATATAAATATTAGAATCGATCTCTTGCTTCTGCTTGAGATTGGAATGGATCACTCACTCTCAAAGTAAATACTTACAAGATGATAAATTTCTTAATGGTAATCACTCTTGTATAAGTATAACACTTGGATGATTTTGAGATTTAAATGCTTGAGTTGTTTTGCTAATCACAGATTGCCAGAAATCAGAGATTTCTTTCTTTTATAAACTCAAGACTTGATTTTATTTTATTCAGAATGTTGGGTTTAAATAAAGCAATTAAAAATGAACCAGAGCTTATGCGGACATCCATAGAGACAAAATCCGGACGTCCACATTTAATGTGGTAGTTGTGAAGTAGCCGTTTGTTCTCTGATCAAGTTAGAGTTTAAACTTGAGTGCGGACGTCCGACTGCACCTTGCGGACGTCCGTGGCCTACTTTTCACCAACCCAAATTAACTGCTGGTCATTTCATCTCATGTCAAATTAACCATCCTTCCAACGTTCGAAAAGTTGTTTAAAACAAATATTTTCAAAAGATATGTTTTGTTTGGTTTTTGAAATATCCAAGTGGTATATTATTTCGAGTAAATTGCCTTTAGAAAAAATGAAGAATTATTAATAGTGCATAACTAGTCTTGAGTTCTTCAGATGAAATCTTCGTGTTTCCATTCCTTTGTGCCGGAGTTCTTGGAATAACTGAGATGATGCTTTTTCATTCTTCAGAAGCTTTGTTTTATACACTTGGATCAAATTGTTAGAAACAAATAACATTTATCTATTTATTTGTTAATCATCAAAACAATGAGGTTTATGATTTTAATCACTTGCACCAACACAAAAATTGGCAAGCTCCCATAAGGTCGTTGGTGTTCGGCCTTTACTTGTGAACAAGTTACACACCGCTCCACATAGTGTGCTACATCTAACTTCATGACCGACCACCAATAATGTAACTTCAAATCTCTATACATCTTGGTGATTCCCGGATGAATGAAGTACTTGGACTTGTGGGCATATTCTAAAAGTAATTCTCGATTGCCTCCAATTTTGGGCACCCACACACGCCCATTAAATAACTTCACTCCACGACTATCCTCCGTTAAGAGTAATCATTGCTTCGCCATCACTTCCTATTTGAGGTTCTCTTCCAACAAGACTTCGGTTTATGCCGATCTATTTCACTCTATGAGAATTGACACTAAATCAATCCTTGAGAGGTTGGCTCGAAGGCTCCCACTATAATCCTTCCGACTCAAAGCGTCGGCTACCACATTCGCTTTACCCGGATGGTAGAGCAATTATCAATCGTAATCTTTAAGTAGTTCCAACCACCTCCTTTGCCTCACATTCAACTCCTTTTGTTAAAAACGTATTTTAAACTCTTATGGTCCATATAACGCGTGCATTTCATACCGTAGAGATAGTGTCATCACAACTTTAAAGCGAACACTACTGCCGCTAAGGCCCCTTTAACTCACCTCACAAATAACTCGAATACTCACAAAAGTTAGAACCAACAGAACCCGAAAACCCAGTTTCGGATATCACATCTGGATTCCTTACTTCCGGAAAACAGCTATCGGACACAAACGTCCAGATATTGCCCCATCCGGATTCGACCATCCGGAATTACCACCGGATTTGGCCCACGAACAAATCTCGTCCGGATTGCGACATTACCGGATACCATATCTGGATTCTACGCACTCGGAAATTCGCACCTGAATTCCAAATCTAATCCCACTCATCTCAGAATACAATCCGGATACGCACTATCAGATTTCTTTTATCCGAATTTGGACCACTGTCAGGATATTAATCTTCCGGATTCCGACTATCGAATTTTCGACCTAATCCGAATTCTAACCCATCCGGATAACAACAATTACCAATTCATACGAACTGCCGAATACTCAAAACCCACGATTATCCATTTAGTTTGATTTTTGGCCTCTTTAAGCCTTGTGGTTGAATGTCCCATCATCCTTATTATTAACCAAAAACATTTAACCACAAAATACCCACATTACATGAGAAAAATCGATTAAACATGGATTATCATCTAAACTCAACAAACTTGACCTCACCAATAATCAAATGACAAGAGATAGAGTTAGTGATTACCTTGGAGAGATTTATGTAGAAATCATGTCCCAATCCAGCAATCCTTCTCGCCTTTCCTCCACAATCGCACTCACAAAATCACTCAGTGTCTCAATGCGCTCTTTCTCAGCCTCCACAACATGTAAAATGAATTAGGTGAGTAGGTTTTAGGGTCTTAACCCTTTTCCCATTAATTACAAATAGGTCTCTGCACTTTAAGTTTTTTTAATAAAATCCACTAACCAACCAAATTCTTTTACAATTAAGACACCCGTTAATACACAAAATGGACCAAAGAAAAAAAAACTGAAAAACCACACCATAGGGGCTTACGCGACCTATGTCAACGGATGAAAGAGTGAGGGGCTTAAGCATGTCTTTTTGCTCGAGCCATTTAGGGTTCTTGGTCAGTTTTTGGGAAGAGAAGAGGAAGAGCAAAGAGTTTTGAAAGTCTTGTTGAAGAATAATTAAAATGGGAGAAGGGTTTGTATAATGAATAAAGAGAAGTTTGTTTTCAACACCCGTTTTACAAACCCTAACAACCATTCAAACCCTCATTTTGATGGAATTGTTCTTAGCCTACTTCTAGGTGTTTCATGAAATTGGTGACCGTATTAGAGAAGTTTCAGGGTTTTGATAAGCAATCATATTTCTCGCAATTTAATATACTTACCATGAATAAGACTCATATTGACCATTTTATCCTTCCAAACTCTTTTCATTAAATAACCAAATTAATTAATTTTTACTGACACAAACAGATATAGTTGATCTTGACTCTTAATCAATGAAATTAATGATTAAAATAGGGTTGCAAAATTTCTACAAATAGGGTAATTTATAAATAAAACCACTAATTTTTATATAATTACACCACTAAAAATGATTTTGTCATGACACTAAAAAGATAAAAGATAAAAGATAAAATTGGTGATGTTGTTGAACCAACCACCCTAAGGAATGTTATGTCCACACATTCATATAAACATGATGCCTTCCATTCACATTGGTGTCATACCTATGGTGGGTCATATATTACATGACAACAATAATGTATACAATGATTAAATTGTATATATGTAATTAAATTTAGACTTAATAATAATAATTAAAGTTTAGATTTTTCTGTTTATTATAGTAGATTTCTTGGGAAGACGGGAGGTTGAATTAAGCCCATGAGTTTTTATATTTTTGTTGAACACATTTTTAGATTTATGAATGATATTTGATATTTAATTCCGTTTCCCTTTGGAGCATTTCCAACAACAATGCTAAAAGTGAAATTTTAGCATTTTTATCGTCCAACAGTTATGCTATCTTCTATGCTAAAATAGAGAAAATAGGAGGGAGATTATGGAAATCTCTAAATTTAGAGAAATCTATAAGGGTGCGTTTGGTTGGCAGGATTCCGACGGAATTGCAATGATCAATTCCATTGACCAAATTCCGTCCGGACGTTTGGTTACCTATGGAGTGGAATTGAATTCCACACATTCCACCATTCATGGATTTGGTCATTCCATCACAAATGAGAAGGAATTCAGTTCCATTCCACCCAATTTTCTCAAAAAGACAAAACTATCCTCATCTTTCATACTTCGACCACCACCTTTCTGAACCACCGCCGACCACCACAGTTATGAACCATCGCCGACCACAACCGTTATGAGCCACCGTCGACCGCCACCGATCTCAGCCACCGCCGACCACCACCGATCTGAACCACCGCCGACCACCACTTTTTTAAGCCGCCGCCGACCACCACCGACCTGAACCATCGCCGACCACCACCGACCTGAACCACCGCTGACCACCACCGTTCTAAGCCGCCGCCGACCACCACCAACCTGAACCGCCGCCGACCACCGCCGACCACCACCGTTATGGACCACCGCCGGCCCCCACCGTTGTGAGCCACCATCGACCGCCACCAATCTCAGCCACCGCCGACCTGAACCACCGCTGACCACCACCATTCTAAGCCGCCGCCGACCACCACCGACCTGAACTGCCGCCGACCTGAACCACTGTCGGCCACCACCGTTCTGATCCACCACCGTCGACCATCACCGTTCTGATCCACCACTGCCGACCATCACCGATGGTTCAAATTTTCAAAAAGGGTATTTTGGTCATTAACTAATATTTAATTCCAATTCCAAAGCTACATTATGTGAACCAAACAGACAAAATCCAATTCCTTAATCAGATTCCATTCCAATGTATGTCAACCAAACACGTGGTCAAACCTGGTAACATTCTATTCCAATTCCTTCAAAGTCAAATTCCTTTGATAGATTCCATTCCATCAAAAAACATTCTGCGAACCTAACGCACCCTAAATAGATAGTTTCCCCTCGAAAGTAATTATTATCCCTAAAAAGCCAACTTTTCTTATCTCAACTTTGAATATACTGAATATTTTAATAAGATTAATAAGATTAATTAAATATTTTAATAAGATAATTAATATTAGAGGTGTTAAAATAGCATAACTGTTGGAGTTGGATGCAATTTTTTTAGAGATTTTAAATTTTTACTCTATTTTAGAAAAAACTTTAGCATAACCATTGAAGATGTTATTCTTAAAATCCACAAATATGAACCGAACTACATAGGTGTTTAAATATTTTAAAACGAAAACCTAAACGAAAACCTAAACGAAAAAAGACCAGACTAGCTCGTTAGATCAGTTGATTTAGATCCAATTTTTCTGGAGTTATAGCATTTCTTTTCTACAAGATAAAGTTATATCTCAAAGAATTTAAAGGGTGTTGCTATAGAGACATCCATCTACGATTATTACCAATAAATTTAAAAAAGTAACGTTAATATCAAAAATCATAAATAGCATTTATTATTAAAGGAGTTGTAGCCCAGTGGTCGGTAACATCCTGGGGGGTCAGTGGATGGTATCTCTGACTACCCGGGTTCGAGCCCTGGGTGCTACTCTGGCGATATCAGCTCTTGGGCCGACTCTTGGGGCCAGTTCATGAGTTCGGCCCAGGCCTGCCCCGTATGGGATGGTATAACTGGGTTGGGGGGGGATTAGTCTGGGTTTCCGTGTGGTTGCCTGGGATATCCCCGAAAGAGATGCATATGTTACTTGCCTTTCAAAAAAAAATAGCATTTATAGAGAATCTTCATTTGTCATTTACTATTCGGTAACAAGTTAGTGCCACCTTAAAAAGGTGTTGTGGGTGGACAAATGGAACCCCATATACTACAATATAATATTTGCAAACCAACTTTTTTTTTTATACCAAAAATGGTCTTTTATAGAAAATAAATTTTATGGTAGGTAAATGTATAGAAAAATGTCAGTAAAAGTTTTTAGTAACATTATTCAGACTAGTCCACAAAAGTTGCTATATCATAGTACCTAAAAGTTCTCTCAAAAGGGTTGATGATGGTCAACGTTATAATAATAAAAACAGTTTATGAAAATAAACTGCTATGTCATGCATTTTACCCTTGTAAGGCCATCGGTAGCGGCAGCGGGCTTGGGAGCGGGTTCCACCAGGGCTTGGGCGGGTACCGCTACGCGGGGGGGGGGGGGGGGGGGGGGTGTTTTGTCAGCGGGTTTGGGAACCCGTTGAACCCGAGTCTTGTGTGTGTGAGAGGAGGGTGAGGGTGGGGGGTTGGGGGTAGCGGGTATATAGGGTATTGGTACTCCACTTTAGGGTAAGGAGAGGGTAAGGAGAAAAACTGATGTGGCACTGAGGTGGCAAGAGGGTTTGAGGGTATGGGTACGGATGGCCTAACAACATTAAAATTCTATTTTACCAAAGACAAATGTCAAAGATTAACTCCAAAACCCAATAGATACCTTGAATTGAAACCCATGTAGAAGGAACTACAGAAATATATATCCACAAGGATTGATTAAGTGGATTCAAGACTACTTTTTCATGATTTTGTTTTTATGTTTGTACGTTTATTTTATACCGCTTCTTCTAAGTAGAGATGGTAAAGTGGGACCGGCATGAACTATGATTGGTGTTGGTACTAGGATCGGGGCCGGTAAGCCCCAATATGGATCGATTTAGATCTGATGGTTACCGTTTTTTTTAAAAGGTTCACTTAGGCTTTGCCTATACTTTGGCATGTTGCGGTTGTCTGATACTAAGTCTGGCCATACGAGCTAGCGCTTGGACTCGAACCAGGAGAAGATGAGATATTCTACCACATCCTCTAGGCTTTTTGCCAACACGCCATTTGTGGTTCCGCTGGTTAAGGTTTGGCTACACATTATGCGTATAAGTGAAACTAATTTTCAATTTTTTTTCCAAGTAAATATAATATTTAAAGTGTATTTTAATGTTCAATTTCAAAAATCACAATTATAAAAAATTGTATAACATGTCTATGTAAAAGTAAAAATTGATTCTGTTTTAAAATAGGTCGGACCCGATTGTCGTGCTTTTTTGCTCTGAAATAGGACCGGAAAGCCTAATTATACTCCAACCACTTACGATCAAGACTAGCATCGACTATAACCCATTTTTAGTCATATCTACATTTGATTAGTGTTTGGCTAAAACAAGTTTCGTCTCCTAAACAATGATCGATACAAAGCCCATGAACCTCTTTTTTATATTCTAATGTTTTTGGGTACATTTTTTAATATTTAATAACTGTTTAAAGATAATTTGAATTTCTACATTTTCTGGTAAATATATAATATTTTGTTTTGTTGTTTAATAAATACCTCTTAAATGCATTTGGATAATAATTTTTTATTATTTGGCTGGCATGTTTTGGACTAATTTTATAAGAGTAAAGTTCACTTTTGGTCCTTAACGTTTGTTCATTCTAACATTTTTCGTCCCTGAACTTCATAGATTGAATGTTCAAATACATAAAATATAAATTTAAATATAACATAAATTTTATAAAAGATAAAAATAGTATAACTTATAAATATATAAAATATAAAAAATACTAAAAAAATAAATGTATATGTTAATTATAAATATAAAATATTTAATATATAAAAAATTGTAAATATAAATGTATATGTTAATTATAACAAATATAAAAAAGGAAAATTAATTAAAATGCCACAAGTTTGAAAGGGACTTACCAAAATACCCTAAAAAATTAATTTCTTACCAAAATGCCCCTTTTCCCCGCAATAAGAGCCCGCGATCGCGGGCAGGGACCAATTGTGAAATTTTTTGCAAGATATATTTACACTTTCAGTCCCTGGCCCCCGCGATCGAGGCCCGCGATGGCCCGCTATGGGGACTGAAAGTGTAAATAATCTTGCAAAATTTTACACTTTCAGCCCCTGCCCGCTATAGAGGGCTCCCTCCGCGGAAAAAAGGTCATTTTGGTAAGAAATTATTTTTTTGGGGTATTTTGGTAACTCACTTTCAAACTTGTGGCATTTTAATTAATTTCCCTAAAAAAATACAAATATAAAAAATATAAATATGTATAATATAATTTATAAAATAATATAATTTATAAAATACATAAAAGAGAGGGACCAAAAATGGTAAAAATAAAATGTAAATATAAATATAGTTTAGAGTAAATTTCAGATTTGGTCCATGTGGTTTAAGAAATGGTAAAAATAAGAAAAGTTTGCAAAAAAGGTCAGTTTAACGGGAGAGGGACCAAAAACGTTAACAAAATACAAACGTCAGGGATCATATGCACCTTATTGAAGTTCAGGGACGAAAAATGTTAGAATGGACAAACGTTAAGGACCAAAAGTGAACTTTACTCAATTTTATAATTATAACATATTTTATTTCTGACTAGAAATGTACACGTACAATGAAGCGAGACACATCTCAATATTAGTGTTTTGTTATATACTTTGTATTTATTAATCTTGTGTGGTTTTGAGAAAACGACAATGTTTTCCTGATAAAATTGTTTAATTTAAATTTTAACTTACTTTAGGTTTGATAATATTATGTTTTTTATGAAAAATTAATTAGGTATTCTATTAGAATTCAATGATTATCTTAATTATATTTTTGATTATTTATATATAAATGAGATGTTTATCATGTATTTGATAAGTTTATCCATTAGTTAGTTATGAATTAAAATATATAATTTTAAGATGTCTTTATGTATCATTTACTTGTAATCCTGAATTTTAAGTAATATGCATCAATAAATTGTATATGATGCATAAAAATTTGTTTTTAAATGTTTTTCTCAAATGTTTTAGTGAATTGTGGATTTGGTCCATGTGATTTTGTGTTTTCCTTGACTATGGTTCTTATTCTATATTTATTATGGATATAGTCCTTATGGTATGAAATATATTGTGCCTAGGGTCCCTCAACACTAACACCATTAAGTTTGAAAAGTTAAATGTATCATGTCTCTTGCAAATGATGAGTATAATTGTCAATTTACTTTTCCCTTTCAATTAATCTATACATTTTAAAACAAATAATATTGAATTGTGAATTTGGTCCCTATGCAATATGCATCACTCATCATCTTTAAAATCCATCTATAATCTCACTTAATTATCGTAACAAAATTTTCTATAACTTTAATATAAAATGATAATACATTCAATTACATTAAAACCTTATATAAAATAATAATACATTCAATTGCATTATTATTTTAATATAAAATAATAATACATTTAATTTTGTTAGAATAAATTTCTATTTCTTCGATATTTTAATCATAAATGAGTCGTTCACGTTTATAGGTTTCCATTCATTCTTATCTACTTTAACCCTGTTTATGTAAAAAATATACTAAAAACTTCAAAATCTTTATTTTTTATAAAACGCTTAAAGAGGATAAAATTAAACAAAATCTAAATTAAAACTGTCATGCAAACATTTATTCTAGACATAATTCTTTTAGTGATACCAAAAATTATTTTTAAATATTTTAAATTTAAGATTATCATAATTTAGCTAACCACACTGTAGATGGTTAATCATTTGTTGATGCTACATGAGACTGAGCTCCCACTTGCAATAGTAACGACTCATTTATATTAAAATATTGAAGAAATATAAATTCTTCTAACAAAATTATTTAGGATTAAAATATTGAAGAAATAGAAATTCTTCTAACAAAATTAAAAGTATTACCATTTTATATTAAAATAATAATGAAATTAAATGTATTATTATTTTATATAAGGTTTTAATGTAATTGAATGTATCATCATTTTATATTAAAGTTATAGAAAATTTTGTTAGGATAATTAAGAGAGATTATAGATGAGATTTAAAGATGATGGATGATGCATAGGGACCAAATTCACAATTCAATATTCTTTGTTTTAAAACATATATATATATATATATATATATATGTTAATTGAAATGAAAAAATAAATTGACAATTATACACATCATGTGCAAGGGACATGATACCTTTAACCTTTCAAACTTAATGGTGTTAGTGTTGATGGACCATAACCTCAATATATTGCATACCATAGGGACTATATCCATAACAAACATAAAATAAGGACCATAGTCAAAGAAAACATAAAACCGCAATAACCAAATCCACAATTCACTCCAAATGCTTTATAATTTAGTATAGACAACACCTTAATATATTTTTATTTTTAATATAAACACATAAAATAATTAAAAAAATACAGAAAAAACAATTAATAACTTGATAAAACACTCAGACCTAATTGGAGCCTCGACTCGGTCCTTAGACTATCCACAACAACAATCTTCAACCAATCCAATCTCAATTAAAATATTAGTTTCTCTCTCATTCATTTACATAATATTCAACTCCAATCCAATCTCAAAATTTTCATACTCCAACCACAATCCCTTACAATCCAATCTAATCTACAATATTATTTTACAAAAATTATATATTTTATTTTTTATACATATAATTTTTTTTAATTATAAGTATAAAATATAAATTAAACGAACGAACAATTACATATTTTGAAACATAATTATAATTATAAAAAAACATACCATACAACTGAAATTAAATAAAACAAGTCATAAAAATAAGTACGAAATTAGATATCTAAAATACATAAATAACCGTAGTTAATTATTTTGACCCATTTTTTGCCATATATGCTCAATCAAATCATTTTTTAGAGCGGTATGAGCTTCTCTATTGCGAAGTTGTTCCCTGTTAGACATATAGCGGGATAGGTTTGCAATCCGTTCAGTAGAAAACTCAGTGTATTGACCATCATCTTCTGTGTGTTTGGGTGATACTGAGAACTATCAGGATGTTGAAAATTCGAAAGAAGATTTGGGAAGTCTGGATCCATAACAGATAATTGAAAGAAAGTAGCAAGATAACAAGAGGATTGAAATGAAGAGAAAAATTGGTGTGATGAAAATATGTCAAGATTGGTCTCTATTTGTAGGGAATTGAAAACCATGAATTTTGGTATATTTTTTATTTTTTAATTTATTTGTAAAAGTCTGATTTTAAATTAGATAAGTTTTATCCTAAAAATCTAAAACCAACCAATAGGGAATTGACATGTGTCAATTTTTAAAAAAAATAAAAGTGTTGAACTTTCTCAATCTGGGTTCGTTTAGCGATCAGATTGCAAGGGATTGGATTGGTTATTTTTTTTTTTTTTTTTTTTTTTAAAGTGTTTTTGTTTTATTCATGATCTCATTTTTGAGATCACCAATGTGGATAGTCTTAAGTAAGGCCTCAATCTAAGAACCAAATTGCGTAAAAATAAGAATAAAGCGGGATTATCGTCTTGAATGCTCAAATCTGGAAAATTGGTCATTGATCAAATCAAAAGTTGGTCTTAGGTTAGACCTATCAGGTTTTTGTACATGATACTTTTTCAATGGTAGATTCTTAGAGCATCTCCGACAGATTCTCTTTAACTTTTTTTAAAATAAGGACTTAAAAGTCGAAATCTCTAAAATGGATTTAGCTCCAACAAATTCTCTATTTTACAGAACTCAATATAGAGGAAGCTGTTGGAGCAATATAGAGAACAAAAATGCAATTTTCTCTATTTTAGAGAAGCCGTTGGAGATGCTCTTAGTGGATGCCGACTACCGAGTCCACTAGATAATAATGAACTAATTAGTCATTTATTAACAATTAAAATTACAACTGCGGTAAATCAGGCCGAATCCACATGGACTTAGTTCAACAATCAATTCAGGTCATTTCAAGCAAAAATATGATCAATAAAAATTTAATTGCAAGGGAAACTTGGATTTATTAATAACTAAATATCATAAAAGTGCAAGAAATTAAGAGTCCAACAATAGTTTACTTTGATAAAGATATAAACATCTATCATCAGAGATGTAACAAAAGGAACAAGTCTAAATTGGTTAAAATTGTGAAACATGATTTTATTCATTAGCTACCATCTAGTTTATTAGCAAACAGTTAGCTTATTAGCTAGTTTGTCAACTAAAACCTAGCCTAATGAACATTATATAATCAAGAAGTTATCTTTAACAATTTCGTTTTTATGTCATGTCAACAAATAAATGTTGTTATGACATTTTGTTATTTGCAATTACTAAAAACATAATGTAATTATTTGGGCTTAGCTAGTGTAGGCCTAGGGTGATCTTGTGTAACACTCTAAAATTTAAACAATAAATATAGGGAATTTTCCGAAAAAGGGGTAAAATAAAACTTCTAAAAGTAGACCAACTAAAACCCAATAATCACAACGGTATAGTTTGACCAAAGTAATGAAGCGAGTTGTGAGACATAATACACAACCACCTACTAATCTAGAAATAAGTTAAACTAGATTAACACGGGTGTCGCTATATCTTAAAAAATCTTTCATCTCGTGAATTCCCAAAAAGCCCGACCCTCCAAGCTCCTAAAGCATAGTCGACAACTCAACACGATCTAGACACACCGCTAGTGGACCTGTAATCCACAAACATGCAACATCAAGTGTTAGACCAAAAGTCTAGTGAGATATAATAATTTAAACAGTTTATAACTCATGGAAATAATGACGTAAAGTAAAGATACCGACTCCACTTGATATTAGATTACCTGTAACACCCTCAAAATTGGAAGAACAGCTAAATAAAAACTTCGATTAAATAGACAAATGAAGGTGAAATTCTTACTACGAACCATTCTTGAAATCACCTCAAAAACTAAAACGTCGCAACTCCAACATTATCCATAATCTAAGTCATACAATAAGACCAAATAAAGTCGGGTATTACTTAACACAAAATCAAGCTATTATTCCCAAAAATGCGGAAGACATAACTAAGCACTTCACTCCTCGAGCACACTACTAGCACTCATCTCTTCACAAAGTCACTAGAATTATTCCCAACCTGAACCTGTTGCACATGCCGACAAATAAAAATGTTAGGCTAACGCCTAGTGAGTTCAAGAGTTTTATCATGATTGCGTAAATCAATAAACGAGGTGGATGCAACTTGAAAACATAATTTCCCAAAAGAATTTATAACAATTGTGTGAACAACTCATTTTCCCAACACACACAAATCTTGAGCCGAACGCTTTCTTATTAAACATTTCCAAAATAAACTTACTCCACAACTCACTCAAAATGTGCTTTGACGTTAAATATCCCGAGTAATATAAACGTGAATAAAACCCCAATATTCAAAACATCCAATAAGGATGAGACATAGTACTCCGCCAATAAACCATGGGAAACAATTCATATAGATAAAATACGTCACCGAAAATATGGATAAAAGTATATACCCAAAAACAACACCTTTCGGTGACGGGGGAGACCCGGTTCCATCGAATGTGACGGACACACAAAGTTAGGTCACTTACGATGTTATTAGATTACACCTCAAGTCCCGGTTTTAGTTCCCATGCCATAAAGACATCACAACCTCAAACCATATACATACCTTTATTGCCTACTCCATCGAGTTACACCTCAATGACTTATGGGACCACATTGCCTATCCAATCTAGACGAGTTACACCTCAAGGACCTCAATGTCCCCTAATGCCTACTCGCTAGTGGCCCCGAACGGCCTACCGCATATAACCATGTGTTCCAATAGTCCACTCCTCGTGCACAAAGAGATAGACACCAAAATAACTCATAATCCCGGAGTACAACCCATAACGGTTCCTCTCCACAAAAGGAACGAGACATCAACAATGCTAGTTCGACATAAGCCCCAAAGTGAGAATATCAAGGCTCATCACTATTAAGTATGACCGACTTACATGCCTATGGATCCAATGCATTACAGTATAAAACGTTACATGACTCAAAACGAATGAACTAATACATTCAAAATATGTAACTTCCAAATAAGATGCAAATAAATGCGTAACATAACCAAAGCTCCATCTCGAGCTATTAAAACTGGGCAAAAGGCCCGAGACTCATTTGGGTATGGTTTAAGCCCAAAAGGCAAATCAAACGTTTGGCTAACTCTACGAGCCCATACGGTTGTATAAACCAAAATACACTTTTACTCAAATCTTTGACTCATATAACACAATTGGCCTTCGACCCAAATTTACAAAATATACAATTCACAAAATGTTCGTAAAGTCGAGATTGACCAATTCTAACAACTCACACATTTGTATTTTCCAAAACGTACCGTATCACAGTTTGTGCATAATCAAGACAACACTAAAAACACGTTTTTACCCAACAACCTCCATTTGTGAAAATAAGTTAAATAAACACTTTCAATCATGATTTAATTAACAAAGTGTCCAAAATCCCAAAAGTGGGTGTTTTATAAGATTTTATAAAGTTAAAACACTTTCATAATCAAAACCCACCAAATAGCTCCACAAAGGATAATTTTCATGTAAACACATAATCACTTAAAAAATAATATTTTGGCATGTACAACGTTTTCACAAATCAACTTGAACCCACCTTGATAGATTTAGGCTAAATCTAGATTTTTCCCAACTTGAGCTCTTTTGAAGAAATTGAATCATCAAGAAAAATCTTCCAAAAACCTAGATCCATGAGTTTCTAACCACCAATAACCATATTTAACCATTTAGAATTGTTCTCCAAACATCAACCATCAAAATCTCCATTTATACCCAAACCCCCAGTTTGACCTAACTTTTCTCAAAATCATCCAAACCGAAATTGGAGAAACAAAACACTAGGAGATCATCAATGGAACATTTATAACTCATAATGAAGCTTGTAAATGGAGGAAATGAACTTACCACTTAGGTTTTGATGAAAACCTAGAAAACCCCATAAATCTCTAGTGTTAGAGATGAAAACTTGCTCTTGCATCAATAGATGAAACCACTAACATATGATGGAGAAGGAACACTTTAATCTCCATGAAAATCCCCAAAATCAGTTAGGTTTTGAGGGGGAAGAAGAGGAAATGATTTGGGAGAGAAAAAATGGAGTTTGGGAGTGAGAAATAAGAAGCTTACCACCACCAAATGCTCTTGAATCTTCCAATGAACATAAAAACTAATAATCCATCCTTAAAGAGCTCTAAAAAACGAAACCATAGCATCTTGAATCAAGAAAATCAGAGTTGAAATGAGAGAGATATGAAGAAATGAAGTTTTGGGGCTGAAAATCGCATTTTTAAGGCTCAGGTGCCCGTGTGCGATTGTGACATGCGATTGTGACAGTGTCACAATCGCAGGCACTGTAGCACAGAATGTACCGAGAGTTTTTTTTGGCATCCGGAGATTGTGACATGCTATAGTGACAGTGTCACAATCGCGGGCACTATAGCACAGAATGTACTGAACACTGTTTTGGTCATAACTTCTTCGTTTTAGCTCCGTTTTTGCTCCGGAAAGAACCGTTGGACTCGTATTTGAATTCTTCATCCAACAAGACCATAAAATCTAGGATTTAAGCTCACAATCCTATTTTCTCTATCTCTCTTAAAAGATCGATTTCTACAATAACTTGAAATTATGCTTACCCAAAAATTACGGGTGCTACCCCATTGTCATAATTACATGGCACATTCGTTGGGACGACCAACCACTCGGTAACGCCGTTACTATTATGACATATGTCATAATCACATGGCACTATAGCCGAGACTACCATACCTTCAGTACCATTGGTGCTATTGTGACAGATGTCACAACTGTATGACACTATAGCCATACTGTTAGTGTCAATTTTATATGTTGTATTCAAGTTGAGGGGTCATTTTGTAAATTGTGTGTCTAGGTATAAATAGCCTAGATTACCTTTATTTCTCTAACACTTTGATAGATATACTTTGAAAACTCTTTGTAATTCTCTCTACACTTTGTATTTTGAGTTCTTCATTCTAATGAGAGATGACTAGAGTTCTACACACATCTTGATTGTGATTACTTGTTATTGGGATAACAAGTGGTATCAGAGCCAAACAGATCGAATTTGTGAAGAAATTTGAAGTTTTTTGGGCATTTTTTGTCATTTTCGGGTTATACATGGATTCTACGATTTGAGTTTGTTTTGGATCGAGCTTTGAGCACAGACTTGTTCGAATTGAATATCTGAATCAATTCGTGCAAGGATTCGGATTCAGAACACGTAAATCAACGGATTTGGCAATTTTTAAGGTTTTCAAAAAAGTTTACTGTTCAGATCGAAACATGGAATTCTGTTGAGTTCTTGGTGTTATTTGCTGAACAAAAGGTGTTCAGATTGACCTCGCGATCAACCCTACGAAGTTTCAAATCAATTGGAGTTGATTTGAGAATATTTGGACACTTAGAAATTTTTTGCGTTAAAACTCATAACTATCGTACGCTTATATGTTATTGGTGTTCATAACTGTCGCATGATTAATAGCATCATAACTGTCGCACGATTACTGACCGACTAGATTTCTTGTCGTACAAGTATTGTACGAGAGTTATTGTACAAGGGTCTTAGTCGTACACAACTCATACGACAGTTACTGTTCAGAGGACTTAGTCGTACACATTTCATACGACAGTTGGTCTAAGTCGCACACCTTTTGTACGACAGTTACTGTTTCAAAGACCAAGTCGTACACGTTCTGTACGACAGTTACTGTTCACTTGTACTGTCGCACACGTTCTATACGACAGTCGTACGTTGTTGCCCGACAGTTTGTCAAATTTTTCACAAATTCATTTTTCTGTGTAAAGATCATTACAAGTAATTTTCAAGATGAATAGAAACGACATAATGAACTCTTTGGGAAGTGATACTAGACCTCCAATTTTGATCGAAAAAGAGTATGAACAATGGAAAGAAAGGTTTGAAGATTTCCTTGAACGACAATCAAATGGTGTTCACTTGATAGATTCTCTTCACAATGGTCTAATGAAACCTATTCTTAAGGACTATCGTGATCCGGATGCACCAAACGAAGATATGAGATTGGTTCCTCTTTCCGAGTACACTGTTGATGAAAAAGCAAGATACGATGCAGACAAGAAGGCAAGATCATATGTGATTATGGGGATTCCTAATGAGGTGTTTAACAAGATTGATAGCTACAAAGATACCACACACAATATGTGGATGCAGTTAGAGAAGATGTTACAAGGGTCTCAGATTGGAAATCAGATGAAAATTACAATGTGCATCAATAGGTATGAAGAGTTTAAGGCTAAGGAAGATGAGTCACTTCATGACACATATGACAGATTCATGGTTTTACTAAATGAGTTGAGTAAAAACAAGATCAAAAAGGATCTGATCGAATTAAATGTCAAATTTCTTACTTCACTACAACCCGAGTGGAAGAGTGTAGCTAGAAAAATGAAACAAAATCGTAGACTTTCCACTATGCCACTACATGAATTGTATGAGACGATGTTGCAAGATGAGGAAGAAATAGATGAGATAAGAGAGGAGAAGAATAAGAAAAAGAAGAAAGATATCTCTCAATAATCGATTGCACTACAAGCCGAGGTACAATCGAACAGCTTTACATCTGATGAATCTGGAATGTTTGATACAGGTTTCAGGGGAAATATTTCTGATGATGGTGTTGAGCTACATCAAGCTTTAGTTCTTCTCACAAGGCACTTTCAAAAGAAGTTTTACAAACCTCCATCATCAAACAACAATCTGAAGTATACATCTAGTTCGAGAATGTTTGAGAACAACAGTTATGAAAGGAAACCTTTTGGAGAACAAAGAGTTGAGAATACTGATAAAAGATTTGAGCAAAGATCGGAGAAAGCTGAAGGAAAGAAGGTGTATGAGAACATGGAGAAAAAGTTCGTAGATAAGAAAGTTGTGGAGATACAAAAGTGCTACAATTGTAGAACCCCGAGTCACTATGCAAGAGATTGTCGAAAGAAGGTTGTCAAGAACACTGATTACTACAAACAAAAACTGCTTCTTGCACAACAAAAGGAAGATGGAATAGATCTTATGGTGGAGGAAGAGTATTTTCTTGATTATTCTGATGACGAGGGTGAAAGGGAAGAGCATGCAAATATGTGTCAAGCAGAATTCGATTCTGACGAGGAGGATAAGTCTGACACTTCCTCACAGGTAAATTCTTTTCCTTTACCTGAATCAGTAAATCAAGAAGTCATAAATCTGCGTAATGAACTGAATGACACACTAAATAAATTAGCATGTTCTGAAGAAGAGTATGCTAGTTTATTTCATGAATTTGAAGTAATGGAACCATGTGTTGAAGAGTTAACAAAAACTCTACAAAACGAAAGAAAGAAGAATAGTGAGTTGAAACAACAGGTTGATGTTGTTGAATTTGAGATAAAAGACAAATTTCTGAAATAAAAAATCTTAAAGCTCAACATAATCAATTTGAATCAGAAAAGTTAGTTCTTGATTCTCAATTATCTGAATTGAATAAGCAAATCAAAGATCTAGAATCAAAGAATAAAGAAAGTGATTTTTCTTTGACAAATCTTTCAAATAAGAATTCAGATTTATTAGAAAAAATCAAAAGTTTGGAAAAGAAGCTGTATTTGAGAGATCAATCTACTCAAACAATTTTCATGAACAAGCCAAGACATGTAAACAATGTCAATAAATATTGGGGACTTGGTTACGAATGTCCATAATATGGAGCCAAAGCTATCGCTGCAGTACCGACAGTGTATAATTTCGAATGTTTAAGGTACGCACGATATTGGCCCGATTTTGAAATTCATTGGACTGATGAAAAGGAAACACAAAGAGAGGAACATAGAAAAAGGGCTTTAACAACTCATATCCAACTTCCATTTTGCTATACTAATGAGACGTTGAAGATTCTCAACAATCTAGATAAACCACTTCCAAACAATTATTTTGAAATAAATGCTACAAAGCCAGTTACTAAGAATCAAGTCGTTGAAACAAAGAAATATGTTCCTACATTAGTTCTTGAAGGGAAAATTGTTGAACTTGAGATCTCCCTTGCAGAACAAAGGATCAAAAATGATTATGAAAATGATCTCCTTTCAACTATTTTCTCAACTACTTTTAAGGAAATATCTTCTAGTTTCAACGATGAGGTGAAAAAGGAAACTATTAAGATTGAACATGGCTTGATCAAAAAGTTTTCTGAATCAACAAAGAGTATCTTTGATTCAAAACAAAAGATTGATCAAAAATGTATCAAACTGTCAAAGAAAGTGGTAGATCTTGAGAATATTCTTCTTTCTGAGCATACCAATTTGGAAAATGAGAAAGTCAACTTTGTGAGCCAAATCAATTCATTTGAAAAGAAGTTGACTGATTTGTTAAAGACAAAAGATGAATTAGAGATTGTGTTAGAAAACGAAAGAAAAGAATTTGCTTTGAAAAACTGGTTCAATCTTGAAGAAAGCAACTTTCTTAAAGTACAGAACTGTGAGCTTTCTCAAAAAGTGATGACATTAGAAAAATCTTTGAAAGAAAGAAAGCCTAATATAATGTCTGATTTTGAAGATTCTTTCAATCTTGAAAGAGCACAGTTTGAGTTTGAGAAAGTAAGTTTTGAAAATGAGAAAAATTCTTATGAAATGAGAATAATTGAGCTTTCTCAAGAAGTGGATGAGTTAGAAAAGGAATTAACAAAAGAAAGAAAAGAAAACGCTTTCAAAAGTTGGAATACACCTGAGTCCTCCAAGGATTTTGAAGTTCACAACGCCGATTCTGATTCGGATTGTGACTTTGAACCTAATGACCAAGGTTTCGAAACCAAGTCAAAACCAATATAAAATGAAAAAGGAAAAGCTTGTGTATTTGATTTCTCAAAGAAACTTCAGGACCATACTGATTTTATTATTTCTGAAGAAAAAGAGGAAAACAAAAGGAAAGATGGTCTGAAAAGGATTTCTAAGAAGATTGAGTTGAATACTACTTCTAAACCTAAAGTCAATAGTTCTTGTATGAAATGCAATTGTTATCTGAATACTAGCAATAAAAGTGAAAAGACTTATGTTTCAGATCTATTGTCTCTTTCAAGAAAGAATCTCAAGTGTGTTCAATGTGATTGTCATTCATTTCAATCATCTCAGAAGAGTCAAATTTTAATAACATCTGTTTCTTATATAAACAAAGAAAAATCTTCGAGTACTTTCTATAAAGGTGAGTGTTCAAACACAAAGAAACCACCTTTAGAGAAAAGAAAGAAGAATAAAATGTCAAAGAAATGTCAAGTTCAGAGTTCTGAAGATTCTAACTCTAAATCTTCTGTTCTTTCAGATAATTTTGTGAATTCGGAGAAGAAAGAGCAAGAATGGCGGGTAAAGCAAACAACGACTGATTCAACCACACAGAGTGTTAAAAACAGTAGTTTTTCGAATAATAAACAATTTGGTACGGGTAATAAACAATCTTTTGTAAAGCCTTACAAAAGTTACTCCAAAGACCAATTGTTGGATTTTAAAAATGGTGAATGTTTTTGCTCTGTTTGTGGTTATGAATGTGCGTTTGCTATGCCTGGTTCTTGTTGTTGGGATAATTCTTACTTTATCCCAAGTGGTAAAAGAAAGTAAACTTTGAAGAAAAAGAAGAAGACACAAAAATCTAAAATCACATCTTCTCATGCTAACCAAAAAGGACCCAATATTCAATGGGTCCCTAAAACTGTTTCAATCTGATTGATGCAGAAACATAAGTTATGGTATTTAGATTCGGGATGTTCTAAGCATATGACAGGTCAACGACACATGTTAACTAATTTTGTGGAAAAAGATATTGGTCGTGTAAGGTTTGGAAACAATCAGGTTGCTCCTATCAAAGGTTTTGGAGATATCATTCAAGACAATCTTACGATAAAGAAGGTTAACTATGTTGAAGGATTGGAGCACAACCTTTTCAGTATAGGACAGTTTTGCGATAAGGATTTGGAGGTGCACTTCAAGAAGACAAGATGTTGTGTCAAAACCGAGGAAGGAACAGATCTTCTTGTTGGAACTCGCAAGTCAAACCTGTATACAATCAACTTGTCAAATATCAAACCGACCAATGAAGTGTGTCTTTTATCCAAAGCTTCCGAAGAACAAAGTTGGCTATGGCACCGACGGTTATCTCATCTAAATTTTTGATACATTCAAAAGTTGGTTTTAGGAGATTCAGTTCGGGGGCTTCCAACTTTGAAATTTAATGCCGAAAATCTATGTGATGCGTGTGAGAAAGGAAAGATGAAGAGGGTTCCTCACAAGCCTAAACCGGAACCGACAACGAAGAGTATACTTGAGCTGTTACATGTGGATTTGTGCGGTCCAATGAAAACGGAAAGCATAAATGGGAGGAAATACGTCTTGGTAATAGTCGATGATTCCTCAAGATATACATGGGTTAAGTTTCTTCGGTCAAAAGATGAAACTTTAGAACTTCTCATTGGTGTTATCAAGGCAGCTCAGAACAACATGCCGATCTCAGTAAAAATCGTGCGTTCGGATAATGGTACATAATTCAAGAACAGAGTCTTAGGTGATTTCTATGAATCACATGGGATTATGCAACAATTTTCTGCCGCCAAAACTCCTGAACAAAATGGTGTTGTAGAACGACGTAACAGAACGTTAGTCGAGTCTGCGAGAACAATGTTGGCATACTCAAAGCAACCTCTCTTCTTATGGGCCGAAGCTGTAGCAACCGCATGTTACACTCAGAATCGTTCGGTCATACACCACCGGTTTAATAAAACTCCTTATGAAATCATGAATAACCGGAAACCTAACATAAAACATTTTCGTGTTTTTGGTTGTAGGTGTTATGTCTTGAACGACAAAGAACAAAGTAACAAGTTCAGTCCAAAGGCAATTGATGGTGTCTTCGTTGGATACTCTTTCTCATCGGCGTCATATAGGATATATCTGAAGCAATCTAGAAATATAATGGAGAGTGTCAATGTCAAATTCGACGAACATCACGATTTGGCTTCTGTCCAAAACAGTTCAGGACCCGTTATAACCGGAATATTAGCTTATGGACATCTCAGTTCAGAACCTACTTCAACTTCTAATCAGGATCAACCTTCTACCTCGAAATCTCAACTAACTGATTTTGATTTACTATTTGATGAATTCTATGATGAATTTTATGGTACTTACAATAGGTCTGTTGATTCTAACAGGATGGTACAAGCACCTACTACAATTTCCGCTGCGACAACTACTCAAAATGGTGCATCTACTTCAACACCGGTTGATGTTTCCACTCCTGTTCAGAATGTTCAAGTACCAGAAGTTGTTATTTCACAACAAGAGACTACAACTACTGTGGAAGGATCAACACAAAATCCAAGTTCTTCGGTTACTGAACCAACCATTCCTCAGCCACAACCGGAATCTTCTAATATTCCTACAGAATTTCCAAGTGCTGAACCAATGGTTTCTCCAACCGAAGAAGAAACGAATGCTACTCTTGAAAATGTTCAAGAATCCTATGCTCCTTACCCTCATACAACCAAGTGGACGAAGGCTCATCCGATTCACCAAATTATCGGTGATCCAAGTTCACCAGTTCAGACTCGCTCGAGTGCTACCGTAAATGAGTGTCTGTTTTGAATGTTTTTAAGCAACATTGAACCACTCACAGTCAAAGAAGCGTTGAATGATCCGAATTGGATTTTAGCTATGCAAGAAGAGCTAAATCAAATCGAAGCATTGAAAGTGTGGAGGCTCGTTCCACGACCGGCTGATAAAAGCATCATTGGAACAAAGTGGGTGTTCAAGAATAAGAAAGATGAAGATGGCATCATAGTTCGTAACAAAGCGAGACTTGTAGCGAAAGGCTATCGTCAACAAGAGGGGATAGATTACGATGAGACTTACGCTCCAGTCGCACGCATTGAAGCAATTAGAATATTTTTGGCTTACGCGGCATATAAGAACTTTACGGTCTATCAAATGGACGTAAAGACGACATTTTTTAATGGAATTCTAAAAGAGGAGGTATATGTCTCACAACCCGAAGGCTTTGTAGACAAGGAGAATCCAAATCACGTTTACATATTGGATAAAGCCTCATATGGGTTGAAACAAGCCCCGCGAGCATGGTACGACGTTCTATCTAAATTTCTACTCGTCTCGGGCTTTGAAAAATGTAAGATTGATACGACTTTGTTTGTCAAGCGTGAAGACGGTGAGATGATTATTGTACAAATATATGTAGATGATATCATATTCGGTGCATCTAACCCTGGTTTATGTACATGGTTTTCTGATCTGATGATTACTAGATTTCAGATGAGCATGATGGGAGAGATCAACTTCTTTCTTGGATTGCAAGTCAAACAGTTCTCTACGGGGATATTCATCAATCAGTCAAAGTATATATTTGACATTTTGAAGAAATTCAAAATGGAAAATTGTACTTCCATTGGAACACCGATGGAAACACAATCAAAGATCGGTCCAAATCCTCATGGTAAGGAAACTGAAATACGACACTATCGAGGTATGATCGGATATTTAATGTACTTAACTGCTAGTCGCCCGGATATTATGTTCGTTACTTGTCTTTGTGCGAGATTTCAGGCGAATCCTAAGGAATCTCATGTAGGAGCTGTAAAACGCATCTTCCGCTATCTCAAAGGAACTCCCTACCTTGGTCTATGGTATCCTAAAGGCACGGGATTCGAGCTAACAGCCTACTCCGACGCGGATCACGGTGGTAGCCTATTGGACCGGAAGAGTACATCCGGACATATCCAATTTTTGGGAGATAAGTTGGTAAGTTGGGCGTCAAAGAAACAGAACTGTGTGTCAACTTCGACGGCGGAGGCAGAATACGTCGCGGCCGCTAGTTGCTGTTCATAAGTCATCTGGATGAAAACCCAATTGATGGGCTTCGCGTGTAAGTACGAAAAGATCCCAATTTATTGTGATAGTAAGTCCGCAATCGCAATATCTGTGAATCCGGTTCAACACACGAAAACCAAGCACATCGACGTACGGTATCATTTTATTAAAGATCACGTCGAAAAAGGTACAATTGAACTCTATTTTGTTTCTACTGAATTTCAACTCGCCGATTTGTTTACCAAGGCTTTGGATGAGAAACGTTTCAACTTTCTTGTCTCAAAGCTAGGCATGTTGAATTTGAAAGTTTGATAAGTCATAATTTTTATTCAACATTTTGAAAATAATTCTTAGTCATTCAAATTTTGATAAATTTGAGTGAAGAATACTTATTTTCATAATATTGAATATTCATTATCATTTGTTCAAATTTATATTTCTTTCAGTATTTTACAAAGTAGATTTCAATTTTATTCTTTTTACCGTATGTACTTCAATTGATATTATTTGTGCAGTTTTATGTGTGGTTCATGTGTTTAGGGGGAGCTATAAATCTTTGTGAGTATCTTTCAAAGGGGAGCATTGTACAAAGAAGAAATGGTTGATCAAAACAACAAAGGTGAGTGTTATATCTTAAATGATTTTGGCAAACCCTACTAGATGAAAAATCATTTTGTCAAAATTTATGCATCTTTGTAGGGGGAGCAAAATGTTTTCTATGAACACTGAACAATTTTAAATCTGAAAAGATCAAATTTTTGAAAGGTTCAAAGTTCAAAATTTGAAATTTTTTCCAAGTCTGGAAAGTAGTCGCACATGTCTTATACGACTAGCAATCCTAGTCGTACACGCCTTGTACGAGAGTTACTGTTCCCGTACGACAGTCGCACAAGCCTTGTCCAACTAGCAATCCTAGTCGTACATGCTGTGTACGATAGTCACTGTTCATATGGTTAAGTCGTAGAAGCTTTATCCGACTAGCAATCCTAGTCGTACAAGTGTCCTACGACAGTTACTGTTCATTTTGTTGCCTTAGTCGCACCTTCATTCTACGACTAAGATGAGGTAATCGTATATTGCTTCGTACGACTACCTGACATGTGTGTCGGTCAAACCTTGGACCAATCGTTTCATGACACGTGTCATCAGACCTAAGATCTATATATAGTGCGAGTTTAAACGTCTTTTCTTTTTCCGACTTTAGTCATACCAGATTCTCTCACTCACTTAGAAATCGATATTGAATATTTGTTGCTGTTCATTGCTATCTGTGGATTCATATCGATTCAGGTATCATCATTTACCATTTTTCATCGCATTTCATCGCTTATATCATCTGTTCGTTGATTTGTTAGATGAGTCGAAAAGGGGTTTTAGCAAACCCCTCATAATCTAGTCTATGTGTTAGTGTTAGGAGGAAAAGGTGATAGAATAGTCTTCCTGGTAGAAAACCGCACATAGGATACTAGTTTGTTAAGCTTTCATTGACAAATCTTAGGTTTTTGGGTTTGAATGTTCATCACTGTTCGAACATTTATAACTGTCGCACAATACTGTGTTCTTCAACATTCAAAACTGTCGCATACCACTGATACTCATAACTGTCGCACACAGCTTGTACGACAATTTTTTGTCGTACAGCTTTGTCCAACTAGTAGAGTCATGCGACTTGATGTTTTGTACGACAGTAGCCCATACTTAGGAAATTTTTGAAATTTTTCTGGTGAAAAAGCACTGATATCCAAGTGGTCTAATTCTGTCTATCATAGACCATGGCACATTTGCAAGAGCACGGTGATGGTAATTCTTCTGACGAGAACACGGTATTCCCATATCATCGTTCATCACATCCATCGGTGAATGCTCGAGATCTAGATGCTGAACTTATTCTTCCAAAAGACAAGAAGGAATTGAAACCGAACAACTATACTCTAGATTTCCACGTCAGAATGGATTATCAGCTTATAATGGAGATTCTCAAAAACCATCCTCTTCGTACTGCTCTTGAGAAGACAATACAAGTTCCGGAGATCTATCTGCAACAAGTATGGCATAACATCCAATACGTACCAACTACCAACTACTTTACTCTAAAAGTGGATCATTTTGATGCCAAGCTGACTCTAAAAAGGTTGCGGACAATTCTTGATCTTCCTTATTCTCAAAATTTTGAAGATATGGTGTCTGAAGAAGATTTGTGCCGAGATATCATGCAGATGGGTTACAATGATCCACGTCTGAAGTACAAAGTGTTGACCAGTACAACAAAGTTGAAAAGAAACTATCTACCGCCGATCTATCACACACTATTCAGTGTTGTGAATAGATGTATGACTTCAAAACACACGGGAGTCGACACGGCCAACATTTCAGTTATCAGAATGTTTCATGCTATTGATTTTGACCGGAAGATTGACTTTGCTATCCTTATCTGGAATGACCTGATCGAGGTGGTTACCGACAAAGCAAAGCCATCAAAAGACAGAACGTTTGTACCATTTCAAAGATATCTTCAGATTATCATCCGTTCTATCAGGGATTCTAATGATCAAATACCGAGACGCGAGGATGCAGTTCTTGGTCCTACTACTTACATGAAGTATCTCCGACTTCCGAAAGGTCTAAGTTTTCCTACGATTATGATTTTACCTGAAGCACTACTCGCTTACACTGACCAAGAGTCACCAATTTTGAGTGAGTATAGAGAAGAAAACGCACTGATGGCCCGGCCAGGACCGGTAGGGCCTACCCACGGTGCCAACCCATTAGGTGAGCGTGGTGAGGGTTCTAGAGTTAGAAAGAGAGTTCAGGATACTGGGTACCTGAACAGGGCGTGTTGAGAGGTAAACGCGATGTAAGGGGAAAAGGAGGTGGGGGTGCTCTTGGTCAGTCGTCCAAATCTAAAAAGATGATTCAGATCTTTGAGGACGATGATGAGGAAGATCTTGGTTCCGACGATACTGAGGAAGAATGTGAGGATATTGATGCGGATATTGATGATCCTGCTAATCTTGTATATAATTCGGATGATGATGATGCGAATGCTGATGATGAAAAAGAGGATGATAGTTCTGATGATAACAATGATGATAACAACAATGATCAAGTCATGGAGAATCTTGATACCGTAATTGAAAAGGTCATCACTACTACTTCTGGTGGTGATGGAGGAGTGATAAGGGGAAATGAGGGAGTATTAGTTGAAACAGAAAATCAAGTGAGGTTGAGTGAGAAGGAAAGAAAAAAAGATGGTGAGTGTGAGACAGGATCAACAAAATTTTTAACTAATGATCCTTCCCAAACCGTGTCTAGCCGGGTAGCCACATCTACTGTCGGTGTGCGTTCGTCGCCACATGACATTGAAGAAGCCATAGTCCGCCCAGCTATGCAATGCACAACCCCACTCATCCACTCATCAACTTCTTCATAAGTTGATGTTTCATCTTCTCACAGGGGATTAGCACAAACACTATCGGCAACACACTCGGTGTTGGCTGATATTGAAACAGGATGGCAACTGCCCCGACCACCACCTTCATTTGGTCACAGATTGAGTCTAGAACCGTTTGATTTTACTTCCTTTCCTAGGACACGGAGACCGTTCGTCACTTCATCTATGGTGACACAAAACGTTGGTGTTATGCGTGACCCAACCGGAACGCCCCGAGTGTTGCCGCCATTTGTTGGTGCTTCACGAGGACCGGGCAGAAGTCCTACCAACGTTAACACTATGCCAGCATTGAACGTAGGCCATACAGTCTCTATGACTGCTATGTCAACCAGAAACCTTAGTGGTCTGGGTGTTACCTTGGAACAAGCTCGTGCCGCTCAGTCTTTGGCGGGTCCTCCTCCTCACAACTATGTTTCAAAGAAGTTTCTCGAATGTGCCATCCAGTCTCTCTCTAAAACTCATAAAGCTCAGATGTCCGAATTGAAAGATATTGTTAAGAATTTATCTGCCGAAGTACACAAGTTTGTTAAAGGAAAGTCTATTGCTGATTCTTCATCCGCACCATCCGACACTCAACCAGAATCTTAGCCGAACCCAAAGGTACATCATACTTTACCTTTACACGAATTGAAATCCTAGTTACTTACCCGTTTACTAGAACAAGGCGATGCTAATACTCAAGAAGAAGTAGACATTCTTGGTCTACTTATACGCCAAACCTAAATACAAGCCACTTTACCAGATTCACTAAATACCCTACAACAATCCATATCCAACCTAACCGAAGCTATATCTTCTGGCTTCACATCCCTATCAAACCGAATTAAAGTGGTGGAAGACAAGTGTGGGATTCAAGCCCAAACCACCAAACGGAGACATGATGATGAAGATCCCAATCATGATCACCATGAGGGGGAGAGAAGTGTTAGACAAAGGGTTGAGCAAGGTAGTGGTTCGTGTGTTCATGCTACTGAGAATGTGGAAACAAATGTGGAAACGGGTACCGGTAATGTTGGTGGTACACAAGGGGTTCAAAGTGCTGATGTTGTTGTTCTGGATGATATCAATCCTACGGTTGAAAAGCCTCAAGGATGTGATAACAGAACTGATGACGAAATAATGGTTGATGATTTCTTACAAGATTTGATTTATATTAATTCGGATGAAGATCAAACTGTGGTAAAGATTAAAGAGGAGATGGATGATGTATTTGATGGTGGAAACGTTCAACCTAATTCTGATTCCGAGAAAGAAAGTAACCAACCTGATCCAGTGATACAAATTCTGGTAATACCTGATCTACCTGAAGGCAAAATCAGAGATGCAGTCTCCGAGGCAGAAATATGTCATTTACAGATGTTAATTGATAGAGAAGCTTTGATTGTCCGACGTGCTCACCGAACAAGAATCATTACTCCATTCCAAGAAGATATAAGGGGTGATTTGTTTGTGAAAAAGATTCAGCCAATTGACAAGGTAAAGCTCTATTCAATTGATAATCTTCCACGAAAGAAGCAGATTGAATATTTGTATATGATGGGTGATAAAGATCAAAAGCTCAGTGCAGTCAGAACTGATAAAGAAATTGTTAAGCTTGTGAAGATAGAATCAGAGAAGATCTTGAATGTGTTTTATCCGAGATTGTATGTCAACAGATCAGATGGAAAAGAGTGGAATTTCTGTGAAGCCGACTTCAAATCCCTAACCTGTGCAGACTTCTTCAGGTTGTATGACATTCTTGCCCGAATGCCGAACAAAGATATTACCTACTCTGAAGCCTATCAAGCCCTAAAACGTTTCATGAAGAACCTGATCAAGCTTTCATACCTAACTGATTTTCAGATGGCTTTGGAAAGTAATCAAATCAGAGTCAACAAACGAAGGCCAAACAAAGGCTTACCCGACATGCAAGGTATTCCTCTGTATACCGTGTTAGAAAAACCAGAGT
Source organism: Saussurea involucrata (assembly GCA_033807775.1). Taxonomy (NCBI): domain Eukaryota; kingdom Viridiplantae; phylum Streptophyta; class Magnoliopsida; order Asterales; family Asteraceae; genus Saussurea; species Saussurea involucrata. Next base: position 151,741,334 of record CM066320.1, on the reverse strand, counting down.
TTGGTGTTGTTTATCATAATGGTCAAAAGAAGAAGAAGTTCTTGAGGTTTATTGAAGTCAACCTGTATTCTGATGGAACTATCAATATGATCAAGATTCTGATGAATGAAAGGCTAAGATTCGACGAACAAAGAAAGGTGCCTCTGAAAGAGAAGGAGATTGTCTTGATCAACAATGCCTTGAAAGCGATACAAGACCGAAAAGATTATCGGGATTCACTCAGAAGATTTGAAATTATCTTTGGGATTAGAAAGAGATACATTCCACCGGAAGAACTTCATGGTTAAAGCTTACCTGGCTCACTTGAATACAAAGGGGGAGAATGTTAGTGTCAATTTTATATGTTGTATTCAAGTTGAGGGGTCATTTTGTAAATTGTGTGTCTAGGTATAAATAGCCTAGATTACCTTTATTTCTCTAACACTTTGATATATATACTTTGAAAACTCTCTGTAATTCTCTCTACACTTTGTATTTTGAGTTCTTCATTCTAATGAGAGATGACTAGAGTTCTACACACATCTTGATTGTGATTACTTGTTATTGGGATAACACATACTCCATAATTGGTTCTTTCTTTACTAACATTTCTTCAATTGGGATAAGAATCAGGATGTTACAATCCTCCCAACCTTAAAAGAGATTTCCTCGAAATCTAGTTCCTATACAACCAAAGGTTCCTGTTCCCAACGCTTTTCATGTTCCCTCGGCTTCCAACTGAAATTCAAAATTTTCTTCTTGATAGCACTATTATGACAACCTTCGTGTTGATACTCACAACGAATGTCCGCTCAGGTACATTACACTTATATCCAAGTAAATGCTTAACTTCCGAGAGTAGATCCTAACCACAAGACCTCGGCTGCCTCTCAACCTTAGGTGATCCATACTTCCCAAACGATAGATCCCGACTTACAATCGGTCCAGAATCTACACGCTTATAAACTCTTTCTCCAGTTATCCGAAAGTACGATCGCCACTGAAAAAAACAACAAATTCCCAAGTTCAATTGTTCCCAGTATTGAACTGCCACCTAGCTCTAACGGGTACTATCAGACTCCAAAACAGACGGTTGTCATTGATCCATCGATTATACAACTCCAAGAATACGCCCAGTTACCAATCATCCAAACGAAAAATTTATTTTCCATTCAAGGAAAGTCATCCCTCTAAATCCACTTATCACAATCTGAATTTCGTAAAATTGCTACAATCGATACCATTATCCTTTGAGATTGAACTACAATACTCCAATTACACTAATGGTTCTTGGCCTCGAAACCCGGAGGTCGACATCTAACCAACTCACCAAGATTCGAACCAATGCAGAATCCCATACATGAGTTTCATTTGTCGAGCATATCCCTAAACCAAGGTTATCAACACGGTATCTAAAGGGTCCTACACATCCCTTATGCAAAAACTGACCATAACCCAAGACAAAGCAGTCAAATTGGATGGTTACCATAAGAATTAGGAGATACCGCGAGACTCACTCCCCAGTTACCAAAAGTACACCGACTTGCAAACGGTCTCACTCGACGTACGGTACTATCATGCGATGGAAAATCCAACATTCCACTGTCAAGGTTCTACACGCCCCACCCTTAACCGGGGTTGCTTAACCTTCCTAGGTCCTAATGAGTTCAAGGTTTCAAGTGAAAGACTCAACAAATATACCAATAAAAATTTTCATACGATTTTCAACACAAATGTTTTTATAACAATTAACCGTACGAGTAAAAATCTATTATCACGTACCCGGTGGTCGTACAAAAATGGGCACACTCGTCCCACATATGAAAATCATTTTGAAAACTATTTCATCACAATTCAAGTTACTAACGAAACGCAAAAGCATGCTCGACAACTTTTTAAAATAAACCGCTACGGTCCTAGCATGGATTTATTTATGTCATGCACGTAAAGAAATTTCCTACATTAAAATAGTGTTCAACAGAATGTTTGTACGAACTTCAAAAGAAGGATTTACATGACATCAATTCCCAAAATTCTCTTTCTAACCACAAAATGACATGAACTGAAATTCGTTAGCAACTTCGCATGTGTCAGTTTATTCGCAGAGAAACGAAGCAATCCATATACGCACCTTGGTTAAGAACACGAAATGATTTGGGTCATTTTCCAGTCTTAAGTCGAATAACAAGATACTTTCATCATTTGGATATATCGACTAAAATATCGTAAAGGAATCTTAAATCAAAATTATGCATGCCAATTGTAACACTTTCCTAGTAGTTTTCTTGAAATAAAATAACATGCAACAGATAGTTCATACGAAATTTCAAAAGAGGAAATACATTAAATCAAATTTCAAAATTTTCTCATTTAGCCATATAATGACATGGAAATAAAATTTTCTGACGAAACTCACACACATTAATGTGTTTTCTTAGAATTTAGGAGAATAATAATTGCATGCAACTTGGTTGATACACAAAATAATTTAAATCGACCTCAATCTCAAGCCGTACAACAATGCGCTTTAACGTCCCAAAATAGTGGCTATAATGCCAAGTATACCAATAAATCAATATAAGATATTCGCGTGAAACGATAACAAAAGTATCAGCAACCGACAATGCATAAAACAAAACAGTAAGATAAACTACCATGATGCTTTTATAAGCTTACTCACGCCACGAGTATAACTTAATTTGTACACTAACAAGGTGCAACAAAATATGCTAGCACAATTTTCGAAGGGGAAAACCATGCGACATCAAAATTTAAAAAAGTACTCTTTTGGTTGCGTTACGGCATAAAACAACATTTCTCAACAAAACTTACATGAGACGAAATGCCCAATATAACCCAAAGATTAACACGCATAATAACTAAAGTATGCACATTACAAAACTGCACTCACGCGACACAAAACGTCGTAAAACAAAACTCCATAGAACTCAATGAAACTCAAAGGCATCTGATCAATCAAATGGTGCCCCATTTTTCGCTTCCAAAACTAAAATTGCATAAGGCAAAATCACGACTAAAATATCATAATTCTGAAAATTCCCTTTTTGTTGTAATACAATATAAACAACACTTTTCAGCAAAATCCGCATTAAATAAATTTTCCAATAAAGCTCAACATAAACATAATGGAAGATAACTCTCCGTCCAAACTTTAACATATGTGGAGGAGATCCAATGTTAAAGTCATAAGCCGTAGTTACTTGTCCAACATCCTAACCAACATTAAAATATGGATATTACTGTATCCGAAAGTAACGTTGAACAACAACAAAATAAAGCAAGTCCCGACAAAGTTTGCAACTCCCTGTAATAAAATAATTTCATGCATGTTCGAAACCATGATTTGAAATCTTGTGTGTGCTAAACGTTTTTCCGATATTTTGTAACACAATCCACATGAGGATTTGAAACACAAGAAATGATTGATGCAATTTTGAGAGTTCCAGATTAGTGCATACAATCAATATAAATCAATATGTAGAAATAATTGTTATAATTTCAACTGGTCATCCAATTCACTTTCAAATAAACTGAGAGAGTTACAATACGAGTGTTTTGATGATTGTGACGAGTAGCCTTAATTCTAAGGCATACAAAACAATATATACTTAGGGCCTAAACTACCAAGCCCATGGCCCGTTTACACATTTAAGCCCATAATACACCATTTACATAATAAACCCTTGAACTTCTATTCAACACGATTTTATCCCTAACAATCTCCCCCTTTGAATTGAAGTTCGAGTTCGCGCCAGTTCTCGACGTATCTCTTTCGGAGCGCAAAGTAGATCTCGAAACTTCGGATGGCTCGGCGGTAGTCGATGCGGTCTTCAATCACTTCCAAGGCTTCTCGAGCGTTTACCTCGTTTAAGTTGGAGACAAACGATGATTTTCGATTTTCGGATTCGTAGGTGATGATGTTTCGAAGAGCATCTCTGACTTTGAGGAGTGTGCCATCGCAGAATCTGTCAACCTGGTTGAAGCGAAGAAACCTCTTTTCTTTCTGTTCGTTGAGGTATACTACCCCAAATTCTGGTTCTAGAAACAGTGAGTTCTCGGGATACATCTTCAGCTCGGGCGCTTTCAGAATCGGTTTCAGCAGGTTAATCTTCTTGGTTCTGTGCTCGATTCCCATTTGGAAGTCTGTGATGTAAGAAATCATAACTTTGTTGGAGCAGGAATCGACGGACAACCTCGAGCGCTTTGGTAACGTGAAGTGATCGGATGGTTCTGGTTCGAAGATCTTTCAGTATAGCCTGGAAGTCAAACAGTTTGAGGTTCTTGAAGTCAGGTTCAGAAAATCTCCATTCGTTTCCGTCTTCGCGTCGGACGGTGAATACTGGAAACATGACTCTATGAATTCAGCCGGTTTGGATGTTGAGCACTTCAGTGATTTTGTGCTTGGTTCGGACTTGGCTAACTCGAAGACACCACTTCATTACCTTTATGTATTGGCTTTGGTATTCCTTGTCAAATTTGGAAATCCCAAGGCAGAATGCTGGCTCGATCGGGCGTAACCTGTGAACAAATAGCTTCTTCAGAGATTCCTCCAGGTGAGGAATAAGGATCATAATCTTCTCCCATCGGATTTGTGGCGGTAGAGGAGGAGGTTGATCAGAAGTTGTTGGTTGTTTAGGAGATGTCGGAGTTGTAGCAGTAGAAGTCTCGGGAATCTGTGAAGTGTGGGCAAGTGTACTATACAGGTTCTGTAGCAGAAACTGATCATAGTTGATATCGTCGTCGGCATCGGTGGGAAGTACGAGATTTACCTCGAAGTTCATCGCACTGGTGGCTTTTTGATACCATGCGTCTTCAGTCTCCGAGTCAATCTCTAGGTCGGGATCTATCAGATTAAGAGCATCCCCTTCCAGTGCAGTGTATACGACCAACGCCTGTGAATATCCCTCGGGCTTTTCAACCGTCGAGTCTTCTTCTACTGAGATATCCATGTCTATCTCCATTTCTGCTAAGCTCAACTGGGCTTCAGGTTCGGCTTCGGTTGCAGTTTCCACAGTTGATGGTTATGGTTGAACCGTTGCAGTTTCAGTGAGGATTGGTTCGGACTCAGACAATCTCTGTCTTTTGTTCTCCCCCTTATGGTGATCAGGATCATCCTAGTCATCGTGCCGTCTCTTGAGTCCGCCAGTCTGACTCTTGCAAGTGTCCTCGAGTGAGGTGACTCGTTCGGGCAGAAGGTCTAAGGCTTTCTTAACATCCTGAAGAGTCGAGTCAAGCTGGTCCAATCTACTATTCATGGATGATGAAGGACCAGATACCTGGGAGCGTAGAACTGATACCAGATTTGCTTCAGTTGAAGCATCGGTGTCGGTGTGCTGGAGCAGTTGAGCCAGAAGCATAGTTTTGAGTGTGTCCACCGAATAAGAAGGCTGAACGGGGGCCGGTGGAGGTGTTGGTGCGGTTTCAGCTTCGACTATCTTCTCTTTTCTTTTGATCAAGCTCTGCGGTGAACTGCTGCTCCATCGCCTCGCGGACAGCCTTTAGGGCGCCGTCTAGATATTCCCTTGACAAAATGTCAGGTAACTTAACTCCGGGATCACTTAGATTACCCGTTGAGGTACCTACCGCAGAGGTAGGACCACCTACGTTCACGGATGGCAAAGGTGTGGCCATGGTAGGATTTCCTTCCGATCCTCGTGTTCCGCTTAAAGGCGGAGACACTACAGAAGTTCCGATCGGGTCACAAAGAGCACCGATTTGTGGAGTCTCGTCCTGTATCCTAGCCAAAGAATGTATAATATCAAGTGGCTCTAGACTCGAACGTGTAACGAAAGAAGGCAAGACCGGGGGAGGCTGGTCTCTTGTTTCAATACCAATACTCTCCGAGTGAGAGATCGGTAGACGTTGTGCTAAGTCCCCGTATGAATGTGAAACACCCGTCTGTTGAGAGACGGGTGAGTGGCTAGGGAGGTTGTGCAATTGCGCAGCTAGGTCCACGACGGCTTCTTCAATACCTTGTCCCAATAGATGAGACAAGATAGCAGATGTGGCTACCTGGCTGACGCTGGTTTGGGGTCGCTCACGAGCCTCTCTAGTCCTAATGCTCGTTCTCCCATGGTTCTGTTTAGATCTCCATTCTCTCCAACTCGCCTGTTCAAGATTTTCAACTAATACTCCCTCCTCTCTCCTTATGTCTCCCATAATAGGCTGGGATGTAGGAATGATAGTGATTGTGGAGGGTGTGGGTGAGTCAGAAGGAGATCCTTCAGTTATCGGAGGTCGACGACCGAATACAGAGTGGAATAAGTGCTGCACGGATGGTTTGGTCCGTATCGGTGTCAGTACTGTCGGATTCGACAGTTTCGACCTGGGTGAATGGAGATATCAGCTCTTTAACTCCGTTGTGTCCGTGCCGGGGTATTCTTCGAGCAGTGGGGTGGCAGAAATAACCGGGACCTCGTGTAAACTAGTCGATGGTCCGGCTTCGTCAGTTGTACGGGTTGTGTGTATGGGTGGCTGTTGGCTAGTTCTGGGTCGACTGGAATGGGTAGTACTGGCCTGCGTATCCAATGCACCGCCCGCACCTGTTCCCCTCACATGTACTCTCAACACACCCCGTCCAGGAGCCCTAGCTACCCGGACTATACCTCCTCGAATCCTCGGACCCTCACGCCTCTCAGGTCTATGTCCCTGGGGAGGTCCCTCCGGCTCTGGCTGGACCATGGGAGCTCCTAACACTCTCCTATATTCTAACACACTCGGTGCATTGGGGTCCGCATGAGCCAGTAAGGCTTTAGGTAAGGGCATGGCTCTAGCTTTGGACGGGTTACGAATCACAAGATAACGTAGATGAAAAGGAGGACATACCGGATGGTTAATGTGTCGTGGTATCCCTGGATTCGCGTCCATGTGTTGTCGGACAGCCAGCGAGAGGAATCGTTGGAATGGTAGGAACCTTTTCTGCTTTGACCCACCGATCTGTCTGATGGCTTAAACTAATTTGCGCCATATCACCATCGCGTAGTCTATGTGCCTATTATAGCATACGACATGGAAGAGCCGGAGGAAGTCGCTGGTACATTGATCTATGCCCCTCCATCTGGAAGAGAGACACCTGTTCAGAATCATGACCAGCGTGTACCAGATGGGCGCCAGGTATTTGCGGTTGAAAGCTGAGGGGCGGTCGAGTCCGTGGTTGTAGCCGAGTGCTCGGACTTCTGCACATAGCGTCGTGTCATTTACCGCGGGGTCGTAGGCTTGATGACCTCCGGCGGTGGCTTCAGGTAAAGAGAGAAGGCGTCTGAATGAGTTAGGTGTGAGTGTGAAGGGTTGATTATCGATCATTGCCGTGATCGTCCGAGAATTTGCAGCCGTGACGACCTAGGCTGACATCCATACTTGATAGATATATAAAACTGGGACGTCAGCCATTGCAGTGAGGGCCTCGTGGAGAGGGTGACCTAGAAGAATGTCCACGACCACACGGTGTTGTGGTCGGAACTCGGCAACGTCCAACTGATGATTGTTGGCCTCGATCTCAATGACATGGCCTGGTTGGACCAAAGCATTGTCAGCTTCCTTGCCGATGAATTCCTCTTGAGGAGGAATATTCTGTGGTGGTTGTTCTTGTTGATCCGCCATTTGTATCTGAAAAAGGAACATTGTTAGCATTCAGGCGGATGAACAATTGTCGGCGCGTACCTTGGCATAAAGCGGCTCAATCTGGAACAGATTGAGGATTGGCAGTGTAAAACAGGGTACTGGACTGTTGGAATTGGAAGTGGCCGGACAAAAATCATTTGGAAACAAAGGTTTCCGGACAAGGAGGGTGTCCGGACAACAGGTATCCGGACAAAAGGTATCCAGACAAAACCATAGACAAATGAGGTTTCCGGATGAATGGGGTGTCCAGACAAAAGGTATCCGGACAAATCATGAGTTTCCGGATGACAATGGTTACCGCACACCACACACAAACCGGATAGTTGAACTAACCGGAAACCCTAAGGTTTCCGGACAACTAGGGTTACCGGGAATACGAGTGTCCGGATAAAATATCTAAGGCTGTTAGTGGTGTCCGGATGATTTGAATGTGTCCGGATAGTTTCAAACTATCCGGACGACATCCGATTATGTTCAATCTATCTAAATCAAGCCCCAACCCTAAATAGATGTAGTTTATCAAGTTCTAATCGATGTTATATGCCACATAATGACAAGATTAGAGACTAAACATGTGAAGAATAAGTCGAACGTAAGTCGACGTTAAAATGGGTTTCGGGAAACGCTTAATCGACCCTACCAGTGGTCGATTTGTGCGAGTAAGTGCATGAAACAAGTATAATCGAGATCGAGGTATAGAAACGAAGATCATACCTGTGTTTAGAGTCGAAATCGAGCGAAAATGATCGATTTGAGAGAGTTTCCGAGTGAGAGAGAAAAGTCGAGGGGTTTTGTGGGTTTTGCTAGAATCCGAAAGTAATGAACAGGGATGGGTCCGAATCCCTTTTATAGGGGTTGGACTTTCTGGATGGGTTACCCGGATACCTATCCGGTCCGGAAACCTATCCGGTCCGGAAACCTATCCGGATAGGAGTATCCGGGAACTTGTCCGAAAACTTTGAAAGATCAAGAAAATTTCAATTTTAGCCCCTGGTCTTTTCAAAAATTCCTAAACACTATCAGTTTGGCTTTGAAAGAACATTCTCTCGCTCCCCCTCGAACTGAGCATGGGGATTTCTCTGCTCCCCCTCAGAATGTGCATCTGAGTGCAATGGAGAGACGAACACACATAAAACAAACTTTGACACATTTAAAGAAAAACTATGTGTCGCTCCCCCTCAAATGATGATCAAATGGAAACTTGCTCCCCCTCGGAATGTGCAAGTAGGGTGATGTGAAGCACAGTGGAGATGCCACACTCAAAAGTTATGGTAGTGAAAACCATTGTGTGACACTCCCCCTGAATAGTAAAATATACTTACCTGATACTTGTTCGAGCTCCCCCTGAACACATGAACACCTTGTGAAAGCACATATATAAGCAAAATAAAGTAGACGACAGTATTAAACATAAAAGGAAACACATGCTAAAAGAAAACAAACAGACGAAATCTACCTAATTAATATAGAGATTTAACCGAATAATGTATATGATACAAGTAGAATACAGATGCGAGGAAGTGTATACTCAATCATCTGGAGTGTAAACAACATATGATGAATAGACAGTTTCTCGTAGATGTATGGAACTTGTATCAGGCATACAATCAGATCAAATCTTCATATTTAGCATACCTGACCTGGACACTAGATAATTAAAGCGTTTTTCGTCCAGGGGTTTTGTAAACAGGTCTGCTAACTGATGTTCTGTGTTCACAAAGTAGAGTTCGACCGTACCTCTTTCGACGTGATCCTTGATGAAGTGGTACCGAACGTCTATGTGCTTTGTCTTTGTATGCTGGACCGGATTGCTGGATATAGCAATTGCGCTCTTCGAGTCGCAGTAGATGGGCACCTTGGTGTATGTGAACCCGTAATCCTTGAGTTGCGTGCGCATCCATATAACTTGAGAACAACAGCTTGTGGCAGCCACGTATTCCGCCTCGGCAGTCGACGTAGAGACGCACTGCTGCTTCTTGGATGCCCTACTCACCAAGTTGTCGCCCAAGAAATGCACATGTCCCGATGTGCTTTTTCGATCCATCATGCTGCCCGCGTGGTCCGCATCAGAATATGCCGAAAGCTCAAAACCTGTCTCTTCGGGTACCACAAGCCAAGATCAGCAGTACCTCTCAAATAATGAAATATTTTTTTAACAACTATTAAGTGAGACTCCTTAGGTTTTGACTGAAACCGGGCGCAAAGAAATGTTGAAAACATGATATCCAATCTACTAGCAGTTAGGTACATCAATGAACCGATCATTCCCCGATATGTTTTTGTGTCCACATCGTTTCCGTTAGGATAGGCGTGTAACTTTGTACCAGGTGCCATGGGAGTTTTCATTGGCGAGGACTGTTCCATCTGGATTTTCCGAAGAATATCCCGGATGTACTTGGCCTGATTTATGAATATCCCGGTCGACAGTTGTTTAACTTGAAGACCGAGGAAAAAATTCATCTCACACAACATACTCATTTTAAAATATTGTCCCATTAATATGGCAAAGTTCTTACAAAATAGTGGATTAGTAGAACCGAAAATGATGTCGTCAACATACACTTGAACTAAGACTATATGACCATCTTCGTTTTTAATAAATAGGGTTGTATCGATTTTACCTTTTGAGAAACCCGATTTAATTAAAAATTTAGACAATGCATCATACCAGGCCCGCGGAGCTTGCTTCAAACCGTATAGAGCCTTGTCCAGAATGTAGACGTGATTAGGCTTCTTCTCATCCACGAACCCGTCTGGTTGCGATACACACACCTCTTCCATGATCTCTTCGTTGAGTTAAGCGGTCTTCACATCCATTTGGAAGACCGTGAAGTTTTTATGCACGACATATGCAAGGAACATACGTATGGCTTCGATTCTTGCAACCGGAGCGTATGTCTTCTCATAGTCTATCCCTTCTTGTTGACGGTATCCCTTGGCCACGAGATGCGCCTTATTCCACACGATGATGCCATCCTCATTCTTCTTGTTCTTGAAGATCCATTTTGTGCCGATCACCATCTTCTGAGATGGACGTGGGACAAGTCGCCATACTTTGAGGGCCTGATAACGCCACTTTTTGGCGCTATTTTCAATCCACAAACCAATGAGATTGGCTTGTGTTGGAGCAAAGAGGCGGAATTTTATGGTTTATCGAGTGAAATGTACAGGTAATCTAAAAGATGACAATCATCGACAAAAGAAGCAGAAAAGAGCCAAAACAAAGCCCAACGGAAGCCCAAGATCCAAGCCCGAGCCCCGTGCCCAAACCATGACCCAGGACCTGACACGGAGCACTCAGGAAACCGCGCGGCTTGTTGCGCGGTTTGAAGCCGCGGGATATGTCGCGCAACCCTCTGTTCCATTCTTATATTTCGCGTTTTCCGGATTTTAGGTTAACACCTCGACGTGCGACGGTAGGCTGCTCGGGGGCGATTTTCAGAGGTTTTTCACACACTTTTGAGCCACGATAGAGGAGAAGTTCACCACGCGAAGCAGATTAGAGCCGAGAGAAGGGAGTTCATCAGTACATTCTTCACGTTCACGATCATTATGTTTACACACACTATTTCTCTTCCTTTTCTTATGTTTTTATCCACCACCAACATGAACTAATCTTTAGATGTTGGGGGTTGGTTTGAATTCGATTTAAGCTTATGAACACGTGATTTGAGACTTTTATCAGTTTTTCCTAGTTAATAAAGCATGTGATTTGAGTTTTAATGCTTTTGTGAGTTTGGCCAACTTTCATCTGATCTATTTGTTATCAATTAAGTTCGAGAGAGTTAATTGTTAACTAGAACTAGAATTGCATGTCTAAGGTGAGAAATTGGATAGAGATATACCAAGTAAGCCTTAGTCCCGTTGAAATCTTGATTTTAATGTGTTTTGAATTCCATAGGTTGAGATCGAGAGATAAAACTTGTGATTTCAAAATAAAACCCGTTGTTGCTTGAGAAAGAACAACGGTGATTTTAGAGATTGGGTATTCATTAAAGGGAATAGCTAGTAATTGTTTTGATTCAGATGTTTATATGTGAAAACCTTAGGATTTCCAACCCTCAACTGTTTTCTCTATCCAAAGTCCTTAAGTTGTCTATTGTCTTGTTCTTGATTTATTTGCAATTGATTAGTTTAATACCAACAACTCAAAATTGCGACCGTTCAGTTAATAGATCTTATAGTCATTGTGATACTTAATTCCTACTTCCCTGTGTTCGATACTCGCACTTTTGTACTATTACTTGATTTTGACACCGTACACTTGTGGTTATATTTAGGAGGGTGTAAACCTTCCTATCAAGTTTTTGGCGCCGTTGCCAGGGAACTAGTTGCAACTGATAGCACTACCAGCTATAAGCGCTCTTACATTGAACATTTTTTTACTTTTGTTATTTTGTTTCAGTACTTTCAGTTTATGGATTGCTAATTTTGCTTACTTTCCATTTCAGGTACTAACTGGTTTATGCCAAGGAAAACCCGAGGGAAAGGAATCGAACCACTTGATCCTGAAATCGAAAGAACTGCCCGTCAGATACGAAAAGCATCCAAAGCTCAAAGGCAATTGAAGATGGGCGACGAAGCTCCCCCTGAGAGACGTCCTATGCGGTCGTTTGCCGATCCGAACGTGGCAGCCGCATGCATAGGCGTCGAACCGCCCATTACTGGGGCGAACTACTTTGAGATTAAACCGAGTACCATCGTTATGGTACAACAAAATCAGTATGGAGGAGCCCCAACAGAAGACCCTCATGCGCATCCCCGGGCATTTGAACGGATTTGCAATACGTTTAAGATAAATGGGGTGAACGAGGATGCCATCAAGCTGAGACTGTTCAGATTTTCACTCAAGGGTAGAGCTGAAATATGGATAGAGGGCCTACCATTGGATCAGATCACTACATGGGCAGACCTGAAAGCTTCTTTCCTTCAGAAATTCTTTCCACCGGGAAGAACTGCTCAACTGATGGCCGATATCACCCACTTTGCTCAATGGGACCAAAAGACACTATATGAGGCGTGGGATCGGTATAAAGACATGTTGAAAAAGTGTCCTCGCCATGGGTTACACGGTTGGGTCATCATCCAAACGTTTTTTAGTGGACTACACCCGCAATTTAAGAATGACATCACAACTGCGGCGGGTGGGGCTCTCATGAATAAAACGTATGAAGAAGCAGTTGACTTGATCGAAAACTTAGCCGAGCATAGCTATGCCACTCCACGATCTTCTATCAGACGGGTAGCTAATGTTCAAGAATCAATGGAGTTGAAGGTGATAAAATCTCAATTAGCTGCTATCACAAACCATTTGAAGGGAGGTAGTCCAGACGTGTTCCCCGCTTCACAAGAACCTGAACAGGTTCAGTTTCTACAAAACCGGAACAACCAGCCGAGGAACGACCCTTTCTCGAACACATATAATGAGGGGTGGAAGAAACACCCTAACTTTTTATGGAGTCAAACCGGCCAACAACAACAAGGTAATCATTCCAACGAAAATTTGATGAAGGACAATCCGGGGAGAAGAAACCGGGGTTAGAGGATATGATGATAAAGTTCATGACCAAGATGGATAACACAGTTGAAGGATTGGCAAGCACGGTGAGTACAGTAAAAGCAGCAACTGAACAGAACACCGCCTCCATCAAGCTCCTTGAAAGACAAGTGGGACAAATTTCTGAAGTCTTACAAAACCGAGCCCCAGGAACATTTCCGAGTCAACCCGAAAGGAAAACCCGGGAAGAGTGCAAAGCCATTTGTCTGAGAAGTGGCAAGGAGATGATCAAGGAGGCAAATGTTAGGCTGAAAGATGGTATTTCTAGTGATATGGGTAATCAGGAAGAGCCAAAGGAGAAAAAGGTGACACCTCCATCAAAGCCGGTAGTCAACCCGTATGTACCACCGCTACCGTTTCCAAATCGAGTGAAGGCACATAACGACGAGGAACAATTCAAGAAATTTCTTGACATCTTCAAGAAGCTGCACATCAACATTCCATTTGCAGAAGCACTTGCCCAAATGCCAACATATCTCAAGTTCATGAAGGACATCTTATCCAAGAAGAGGGCAATTGAACACCAGGCTACCATTGCACTTACTGAAGAGTGCAGTGCAATCATTCAGTACAAGCTTCCTCCGAAGCTTCAAGATCCAAGGAGTTTTTCTATACCTATACAAACTGGAAATCTTTGTTTTGATAAGGTGTTATGTGATTTAGGAGCAAGTATTAATTTAATGCCTCTATCTATTTTCAGGAAACTTGGCTTGGGGGAAGTGAAGCCAACGAACATGACACTTCAACTTACAGATAGATCAGTGAGGTACCCATATGGAGTGATAGAAGATGTCCTGATCAGAGTCGGTAAGTTCTACCTTCTTGTTGATTTCGTGGTCCTAGATATAGATGAAGATAAAGAGGTCTCGTTGATATTGGGAAGACCATTTCTAGCCACGAGCAAAGCGCTTATCGACATGGAAGAAGGCGAGATGACCTTAAGGGTTGGCGGAGAAAAAGAAACGTTCAAGATGTTCGAGAGTGGAAGAGGTCGGAGTGAAGAGGAACCCGGTAATTAAGGACAACCAGATGGGGAAGAAACTGTGGAAAACCGTAAGTGTGGGCAAGTCGATTCCGCAGATACCGAGCCAAACTAAGGGCCACATAGTCGTGCCACGACTTTAACTGCGGCGCTAGGTGGGAGGCATCCCACCGAGGTTTGATCTTTGCATTTTTTCTTTTTATTATTTGTGTTTTTGAGTGTTTTTTATTTACAAAAAAGGATGAACAGAGACTTACGCGGGTTTGTGCGCGGTTTTAGGCCGCGGCCCAAGCCGCGCAAGCCTCTGGAGGTTTTGCGAAATAGGGAGTTACGCGGGATGCCACGCGGTTTCAGGCCGCGACCCAAGCTGCGCGGCTCCCCAGACGCGTCTAGGGCGTTTCTCGTGCAGTGTTTATCCCTTTCTTGCTTTGTGTCGTTTCGTTCCTTGCTTTCTTTCTCCTTTTGCTTTCATATTTTGTTTTTTCGTTTTTTTTTCTCCGTCTCTTCCAGTTTCTCCCAACTATTCTCTCCAATCTTTCAAGTGACTCACCTCCAATCTTCTAGACCAAAGGTATGCACTTTCACCCTTGTTATTTTGGTCTTCGTTATTTCTATGTGGTCAAGATGCATGGACTATAAACTGTATTTGACATTCTGCATGCATGAGAATTGTGGGTTGTGTTTGCACATACACGCAAGAAAAGGAGATGCAACAAATGTAAGTTTCACTTAGGTTTGGGGTGCCCAACTTTTCAACATCTACGCACTCACATGTACCCCTTTGCAAACCTCGGTTTGACCGAGGTTTGGGGTTGGCATTATTAGACAAACCTAGGCCACGACCTAGGTTTGGGGTGTCCACATTTTGAAAAACTTTGGGCTAGCTCTTTGATGTTTCGTGCTAATACTTTGCCTTTCCTGTCTGATAACTGCAATAACTGCACAATGATACGTGTCACACCTATGTATTGCCTACACCGATACTTACACATTGGGGACAATGTGTGGGTAAGGTTTGGGGTTGCCCAATCGGGCCCACGTTTATGCACATAGATTTCCCGCACATCTAAATGCGTAGATCATATTAGCTAGATTTTTTTGTTTTGGATGATTGAGACCGACCATTGTGGGAAGAATCTTGTGATAGTAACGTGACCATTAGGGAAGGACCGGGAAAAGACATGACTAGGGACATTAGTGGAGACCACCCAATAGCGAGATTTGAGCTTAAATGACGCTTTTCATTTCGAGGGATTTAAACATGTAATTCGTATTCACGTTTTTCGAATTCCTTGTTGTGATTATAGAGTGATCTCGCTATAATATTGCATTGAGTAGCAAAGACAACCATCAGGATATTGGGTAAGGGTATAATAGACCATATCGTGTGGACCTTAAGAGATGATTCCAGGCATCGTGTGCACCTTTAACCCATTTTTACCTATCGTCCCTTTTGACCCATTATGTGTGTACCCATAACCAATTTTGTAGCCAAACACTCACCACTTGTTCATTCCATACCCATCATTAAACCCTACCCAAAAGCCTTAACCAACCCTTATCCGAACGTGTGTCAATCAGAAGCGGTAATGAATAGCAGAAGATAGAGCGGAAAAGAAAAAGTACAGGCCAGTCATGAAAAAATAATAGATAGAAAAGAAGGCTAATGCAGCCCCAAGCAATTAAAGAGGGCCAATGATGCCCCACCAAAAAAAAATACAGTTAGTTAGATAGTATCTACAACTGAAAAATAAGAGAGTCAAAGCGACTCCAGCAGTGACAAAGAGGGCCAAATGATAGAAAATGAAGTCAAAAAGTTCATGACTGTTAATAATTGACACACCGAGGGTTTTTTATCCTCTTACCCTTCGTTTATTAGCCAAAACCCTAGCCCCGTTACAGCCCTTGTAAAGACCTGGATGATCTTCTGGAAAATGTGATTAGGGTATACGACCACCTTTACCAATAGTCCCTGTCTTGCTACTTGATTCCTTTCTGCGATCAACTTTTTCGACAATTGTGCGTCTTTCATTAGAGTTGTCATGTAATTATCGAGTATTATTGTACACAACTTCCTTATACATGACAACATGTGCGACAACCTAGGTTCGAGTGATATGAGAGTATCCCGTGAGGTAGGGTCGAGGCGAAATGTTTTCCCTAGCATGTTTGGACCCAGTATGACCTTAATGTAATCGGAGCAGTCATGAGTTCAACTCACAATGGAAGGCCATAGATCAAACAGAATAAGGATGAGGCGAGGGTGAGATAGGCATTCACGAGTATGGGAAATCACCAGTGCATTACGTGGTACCGATTGGGAGTTGTGCAATTATTATTTCACTGATATATGCTTTTATTCTCTTTTATCGCTAATTTGCTTGAGGACAAGCAACGCTCTGTTTGAGGTTGTTGATAACGCCACTTTTTGGCGCTATTTTCAATCCACAAACCAATGAGATTGGCTTGTGTTGGAGCAAAGAGGCGGAATTTTATGGTTTATCGAGTGAAATGTACGGGTAATCTAAAAGACGGCCATCATCGACAAAAGAAGCAGAAAAGATCCAAAACAAAGCCCAACGGAATCCCAAGATCCAAGCCCGAGACCCGTGCCCAAACCATGACCCAGGACCTGACCCGGAGCACTCAAGAAACCGCGTGGCTTGTTGCGCGGTTTGAAGCCGGGAGATATGTCGCGCAACCCTCTGTTCCAATCTTATATTTCGCGTTTTCCGGATTTTAGGTTAACACCTCGACGTGCGACGGTAGGCTGCTTGGGGGCGATTTTCAGAGGTTTTTTGCAGACTTTTGAGCCACGATAGAGGAGAAGTTCACCACGCAAAGCAGATTAGAGCCGAGAGAAGGGAGTTCATCAGTACATTCTTCACGTTCACGATCATTATGTTTACACACACTATTTCTCTTCCTTTTCTTATGTTTTTATCCACCACCAACATGAACTAATCTTTAGATGTTGGGGGTTGGTTTGAATTCGATTTAAGCTTATGAACACGTGATTTGAGACTTTTATCAGTTTTTCCTAGTTAATGAAGGATGTGATTTGAGTATTAATGCTTTTGCGAGTTTGGCCAACTTTCATCTGATCTATTTGTTATCAATTAAGTTCGAGAGAGTAAATTGTTAACTAGAACTAGAATTGCATGCCTAAGGTGAGAAATTGGATAGAGATATACCAAGTAACCCTTAGTCCCATTGAAATCTTGATTTTAATGTATTTTGAATTCCATAGGTTGAGATCGAGAGATAAAACTTGTGATTTCAAAATAAAACCCGTTGTTGCTTGAGAAAGAACAACGGTGATTTTAGAGATTGGGTATTCATTAAAGGGAATAGTTGGAAATTGTTTTGAGTCAGGTGTTTATATGTGAAAACCTTAGGATTTCCAACCCTCAACTGGTTTCTCTATCCAAAGTCCTTAAGTTGTCTACTGTCTTGTTCTTGATTTATTTGCAATTGATTAGTTTAATACCAACAACTCAAAATTGCGACCGTTCCGTTAATAGATCTTATAGTCATTGTGATACTTAGTTCCTAGTTCCTTGTGTTCGATACTCGTACTTTTGTACTATTACTTGATTTCGACACCGTACACTTGCGATTAGATTTAGGGGGTGTAAACCCTCCTATCAGGGTCTCAAATTGATTGAGTTCCTCTTGCATGGCCATGACCCAGTCCGGATCTTCTAATGCTTCGGAGACGGTCATAGGCTCGATCTTACTCAGGAATCCAGAGAAGAGGCAGGAGTTGGCCGATGCGCCTCGTGTTTGAACTGGAGTAGAGGGATCATCGATAATTTGGTGCAGGGGATGAGCTCTTGTCCATTTGGTGGTGTGTGGAAGCGGCTGTTGAGTAGAATGGGATGTGTCCGGATCCACATAGTCACCAGTTGGAAGGTCTTGAACATCTTCAAGCGTAGCAGGTTGGTTTCTCGTAGGAGACTTGGGAGGATTCGTCGAAGGTTGAGCAACTTCTGGTTCCGGGGAAGGCAGAGGTTGATCAATAAGTGTAGTTGAGGACGAATATTCAGGAGCGATCTCTGGGTTTTGTACTGGTTCCTCCGGGGGGATGGTTGTATCAGTTGATGATGATGTTGAGGGTTGAGATGTCTTCAAAGTGATCGTTGGAGTGCTGGTCGAAGGCGGCGGTACAGAAAGATTCGTCGAGTCCTCGATTTGAGCAGCTTCAATTCATGGTTGCACTGAGACACGAGGGGTAGGAGCGTTAAATAAATCATCATAAAAGTATTGAAACAGTAAATCTAAATCAGAAAGTTGAGCATTCGACGTAGATGCATGATTTGGATTGACTGTCGTTTGTGCAGATCCCGAACGTGAAAGTTCGGAAGCTAGCACGCCAGTTAAACTGGGTTCTAAACTGAGTTGTTCAGAAGCCAAATCCGCGGCTTCGTCGAATGTCACGTTTACACTCTCGAGAACGGTTTTTGTCCGTTTGTTATAAACGCGATACACCTTAGCCTGCGTGGAGTATCCTATTAAAACTCCTTCGTATGCCTCAGACTGAATTTCCCGAGATCATCCTTGTCATTGAGGACGTAGCACGTGCATCCAAACGGGTAGAAGTACTTGATGTTCGGGATGCGGTTGTTGATGATCTCGTACGACGTCTTGTTGAACCGCTTGTTGATGATCGAGCGGTTTTGCGTGTAGCAGGAAGTTGACACCGCTTCAGCCCATAGAAATAAAGGAAGCTTTGACTGTGACAGCATCGTGCGAGCGGCTTCGACTAGGGTACGGTTGCGTCTTTCCACCACTCCATTTTGTTGAGGAGTGCGTGCGGCCGAGAAGGTTTGTGAGATACCGACTGATGTCAGGTATTCGTTCATCGTTTGATTTTTAAATTCCGTCCCGTTGTCGGTCTTGACGGTCTGAACCTGCTGTCGAAGGTTCAGTTGTATGGTCTTCAAGTGGTTGATAATCAGCTCTGGGGTTTCGTCCTTCGAGCGCAGGAACTTTACCCAAGTGTAGCGGGAGAAGTCATCCACCATCACCAGGACGTACTTTCGTTTGTTGATGCTTTGAACACACATCGGTCCATACAAATCCATATGGATAAGTTCGAGGGACCGGGACGTACTCGGAGCGGCCTTCGGCTTCTGCGTTGCTCGCTTCATCTTTCCCATTTCACATGCCCCACAGAGTTTGTCCTTCACGAATTGAAGGTCGGGCATGCCTTTCACGTGTCCGGCCAGCACCAGCTTGTTGATACTTGTGAAGTTCAGGTGCGAGAGACGTTGGTGCCAAATCCACGCTTGCTGGGAGTTGGCCTTTGACATCAGGCTGACAGAGTCATCGGTCTTCAGGGCTGAGAGGTCGATGGTGTAGAGGTTGGTCTTTCGCGTTCCAACCAGCAGTTCGGTTCCGTCGTCAGTGCGGACGCTACACATTTTGTCTTTGAATCTGACCTCTAGATCTTTATTGCAGAATTGGCCGATGCTGAACAAGTTGTGTCCCAATCCCGCGACGTATGAAACTTTCTTTATTGTGATCTTGTCTTGGACAATGTCGCTGTAGCCCAAAATCGGCGCCTTGTCATCGTTTCCGAATCTCACGTCTCCGCCATATTTGTCGGTGTAGTTCGTGAGCAGCTCCCTCCTCCCGGTCATGTGCTTGGAGCATCCCGAATCTAAGTACCACACATGACCGTCCTGCAAAAACGAGATTAGCAGACTTTAGGTACCCATTTGAAAATGGGTCCTGGAGGGTTAGGTTTGACACTTGACTGAGGAACCTGTTTTGAAGCAGGTTTCCTCTTAGGTGTAGGTTTAACCTCTGGTTGAGGAACCCGTTTTGAAATGGGTTTCCTTGCTTGTTGAGGTTTAACCTCTGATTGGGGACCCCGTTTTGAATTGGTTTTCTTTATGTTTATACGGGGTTTTCGTTTTGGTTCAGAATTATAGAAATGATAAGAACCAAACCAATCAGCTGAATTTCTAATGTCATCAAAGTCATTCGAACCACAACTAGAACAACACAAGAAATCATGCGATAATTGAATCAATTGTTGAATAGAATAAAGTTTAATCGGAAATTTAATATCTTGTTCAACAAAATCATTCTTATGATTCAAAGCACAATCAGTCTTGTTTATTCTAGGATAAAATACAGTATTAAATGACTTCGACGCAACATTGTTCTCGATAGATTCCTTGCCTACCCACTTTGGTTTGTCTTGTTTAGCCCGACCATTTTTATCTGAAACAACATTAACAGTATGGTCAGCTGAGGTTGAGTAGACAGGACGTTTATCAGTCGATCGACCGGTCTTTTGCCTCGGCTGTGATTGTTTTTTAGAACAAGAATCAGTTTTAGAAACATTGATCACAGCCGGGGTCGTTGGTTTTGTAGAACATTTGCCTTTTTGAAAATTGACCGGA
Source organism: Saussurea involucrata (assembly GCA_033807775.1). NCBI lineage: Eukaryota > Viridiplantae > Streptophyta > Magnoliopsida > Asterales > Asteraceae > Saussurea > Saussurea involucrata. The sequence continues at coordinate 151,720,759 of CM066320.1, read as the reverse complement.
CGATTTACCGCTGGCGAAAGAAAGTCGGTATGACTTGGAAGAGGTTTGTCAAATGGAAACGATTCAAACTCTTCATCAGAACTTCCCTCGGAATTCATAAATTTGGAAAAAATCGATATCCAGAATCGATGGACTTGGATTGGTCGAGGGAGGTGAGGAACACTTAGTGTCAGTGTGTTTAGTTGAATCTGGTGCGGAAGCTAAGAAAAAAAATCAGAGTTTAGATTCTTTAAAACACACCCATCTTCAGACCCTTTACCGTTAAGAGAAGATGTTTTTCCAATGAAAGCTTTGCACGAGGATGTGTCAGACGAGTCCGAGGAAGATTCAGGTGAAATCGTCTTTTCTTCTTGGAGTAGGTCAATCTTCTCTTGAAGTTGACCATTTCGCACATGCTCATTCATCGCTTCTGTCGCCAAAGCAGACAGTTTTTATGTGAGCCGATCGATTTCGTTCTGAAGGAATTCTTGTCCTTCATCCGACATAGACTCACTTTTTACGGATTTAAGTGCCTCAAGTTCGGTTATGAGCGCTTGATTTTCCTTTTGGAAACATGATCTTTCCTTCTCGAGTGACTCCTCTAGTTCGACTATTTTTGCTTCCAAAATGAGAGGCGGGACATAGAGTTTAAACTCGTCTGTCTCAGTTTTGGGTTCAGGTGCTTAGGCCTCATCCTTTTTGGAGGAATCATTGGGCGTTGCAACCTTATAGCCATCAAAGCAGTCATTCGAGAGGTATTTCTTTAGATTTTTCTTGTACGAGTAGTTCATAGGCTCGTAGCAATAAGGAAGTTGCATTTTGGTGGTATGTTTGCGCTTGTATTCCTCAGTTTCCTCTTCTTTCTCTGGTTCAAGAGGACCAGTCCATTTGATTTGGTATGCATGATACTTCTTAGCCATACCGAGATAATTAAAGTGATAAAGTGTCGGTCTTTTGGCTATACCCTTCTTCAAGTACTGAGGGTTGTCATATCCGATTCCCTATTCCTTGTTGAAGTATGTGAATTCCTTGGGTTTATTCATGTGAATAGTCTGGCCAGTTTGACCTCTTTTGTGGAGTTTGGTTTCAAGATCTTTTATTTTGGTAACCATTTCTTTATGCTGTATTTGAAGAGAAGAGCATTGATAAACAATCTTTGTGTTCTCATTCTTACACTGATCCAACTGTGAATTCAGTTCAGATATTTTGGCCCTTAAGTCCTTAGGTGCTATTGAAAGATTTGTATATTTTTCTTTTAAGTTAGCATTTTCGGACTTATACTTTTCAGTTATTCGCTTTTGAACATCTAGCTTTTCAGTTAATGATTTGATTTCAAGCAGTTGTTCATTAGTGATGGCCTGATAGGAATCTATTCGTCCAACTATAGGTTGAAACTGTTTGATTAAGCCTTGATAAATAGGGTCACATACCTGACACAGCTTTGCCTGTTCTTCTGAAGGAGAATGGTAGCCCATGAAAGCGTCGGCATCTTCAGAATCGCTTTCATCATCAGAACGAGCCAGCCAATGATCATCTTCAACAAAGAGAGCTTCTCCTGCCTCTTTCTGTTCTGCCAGCAAGAGTTTGGCCTTGTAATAATGTGCGTTCTTCACGACAGGCTTCCTACAATCCTTTGCAAAATGACCCAGTTTCCCGCAGTTGTAGCAGGTGACAGGTTCGTCCTTCTTCTTCTTCGTCTTGGGCTTGCGTTCTTCTTTCTCTGTCTTCTCCTTCTTGTCAGGCTGTTTGTGCTCATCTGCCTTCTTCTTGCCTTCGTATTTATCCTGATAATCATGGCGCTTGTTGGAGGAAGTGGAGTAGCGCTGATTATTGGATGTAGGCTTCTTGAAGAACTTCTTCTACTGGAAGGATCTGGAGAGCAGAACCATTGTTTTCTTCACAACATTCAATTCAGGATCAGTATCACTGTCCTCTTCTTCCTCAAATTCTGTCTCAGATTCACTTGGCTCTTGGGCACGTTTGGAACGACGGCTGGAAGATTTGCCTTGTTTCGAAGAAACTAGAGCTAGTGGATCAGCTGGTGACTTGGGAGCGGACTTCTTGTTGCTCAGAATCTCCATCACTTCATCTTCATCCTGGAGAAGCATCTCATAGAGTTCGTGAATTGGAACGTCCTCCATCAAGTGGTTGTGTTTGACGTGAGAAGCAAACACTTTCCATTCAGGAAGGAGGTTGTTCAAGAATTTGAGTGCATTCTCCGTATTTGAACGATTGATTTTATTCTTGTGGAGCTCGTTCAGTAGGAGACAAAAACGTTCATAAGTTTGCGAGAGTGATTCGCCGGCGCGCTGCTTGAAGATGTCAAACTTTGTAATGCAGCTATTGATCTTTAGTTGGTTGCTGACTTTGCTCCCACTCATCATTTTCTCCACCTGATCCCACATGCCCTTTGCTATGTCCTTGTAGCTATGTATGGCTGTGTAGATTGGATTCGGTAGAGCCTGAACAAGATACATCTTGGCATGCTTTTCACCATCATGCATGCCCTTTTCGTCCTCGCTCATCTCCGAGTATGTCTTGGCCTCATACTCAACTTGACCACCTTCTTCTGCTGCTGGTACAGTCTTCGTGGGTTTAGGTTGTGGGCCATTAGTTAGAGCGCGCCAGATGAACTCGAAGTTATCCTTCGATTCGATGAAGATTACGAATTTGTCCCGCCATTGGCTGTATTCTCCCTGGTAGGGAGTCGGCGGCTTGGAGTCGGTGCCGATAGCAAGTGCGTCACGAGACATCTTAGTTGATTGCACTAATGTGATTGTCAGACGCTTGTTCGATTCAAAGTGGTTTCCTAACACAAGGCACTAAGAGTGATGTCCTAACGCAGGTTCTAAGAGTGAAGTAGGCTAAACAGGTAAGAAACTAGCTAATCAGAACTTACCGGATAGGTATCCGGATGAATAAGTGTCTGGTCTGGAAGTGTCTAGATTAGATGTGTGTGAAACTGTTCAGATAGCAGTAGTGTCCGGATAAGCAGAGGTGTCCGGACAAGCAAAGGTTACCGGATAACAAGAAGTTACCGGATATAATTTAGCTTACCGGATAGATAATAGTTACCGGATGATAGAACTTACCGGATATCTGAGTGTCCGGATGATGTGTCCAGAATGCTTGGTTTACCGGATACAATTGTGTCCGGAAAGAAAGATCAAACGGAAACTTCTGAGTTGTCCGGGTAAATGGAATTTACCGGAAAGTTTAGGTTACCGGATGAGTTTTATCCGGAAAGTAGCGAAGAAATTGGAACTTACCCGGAAAGTAGAAGCGATGTTCCGGAAACTGCTGCAGTTGTCCGGAAAGTGCGGCTGTGTCTAGGAAGATCGTCTGGAATGCGATTAGGGTTTACAATATCTTTCCTGAAATAGCAAAATAACAATACCCTAATCGATTATCAAGCAAAATAACACGGTTTTGACGAAAAAATTTGATTTTTGATATGAACAGAGACCAAAAACCACAAACTTGATTTTGCTTAAAAACAACTCAGATGATCGAATTAGGAGACGAAAAATTGCAGAAACGTTTATAATGATGACGTGAATCGAATGCAATAAACGAAAACAAGCAATTTTACCAGAATCAAAATATGATATATTGATCAAGAACACAGTCGACTTTTAAAACAATAAACCTTACCAGAAAACTTTGAATCTCCCCCTAAAGTTATATAAAGAAAAATCGGTTTTGAAATCTTCAGGACTTGATCTTCTCTCCATTTGGAATCTTTGGAACGATATGGTGTTGCTTGTCTTCATGTCTTTCAACGCTCCCCCTGGAATAAAGCTCTTGAATAAAGCTCTTGAATTTGCTTTCAGCTTTCAGCTTTAAAAGAACTTGTATAACCAATATGCTCGAAGGAGGAAATAGTGAATTGTAGCGAACACCACTTGATAAGGAATGAGAAGATATGATCACTTGTAAGCACTTTGAAATCTTTTCGCTTTGATCTCTTTTTGGAACTGATAAAATCTCGGAACTGATCAACCAACAGAACTGATCAAATAACAGTTACTCCCCCTCGGCTTTTGCTAACTCCCCCTCAACTTGATATTCGGTGTCTTTGAATTTGTACCATCATTTCTCCCCCTCATGATGAGTAGGAGCATATGGAGCATCATGTACTTTCAAAAACAATAGTGACGAGTAGCAAAAATTCCAGATCAAAATAGTAAGTAACCAGAATGGGGTAATCATCTGACACAGAAACACAAAAGTAACTGTTATCACAACAATTAAAATAATTGTGTGGCCTATGTTCAGAGTTGGCATCGGGGTATCTCTGATAGGACTTCCAATTATCACTGAAGTAAAATTTTGAAAATTACTTCTCAAACTGTTCCGACAATATCACGAAGATATGCAATTGGAATCACAAAGACTCGTGCATGTGTGAAAGAAATAATTTTTATCTGTTTGGCTCAAATATTGATTTAACCTGGGACGCAAGTTAAAATCAATTGACACAGTGATTAGAATATGAAATTCGGAGACCGGAGTTGATGTCTTCCTTTTTAAATATCTAAGACCTCCGAGTGAGGAATATATAGATTATGTGCTAATTCTCCGTGAATATATGAAACAAGCATCTGTTGTGAGATACTTGAGTGGCTAGGTGGGGTGACACGAGTTATCGACATTGGGTCCATGTCTATTTCAATATTCATCTCCAAAGATTGAGAATGAATAGATTGTGTGGTTACCCGGATAACTGACTCAGTTTGGTAAGGACCCATAATTCTTTTAAGTCCTGTCACAGCCTCACCATATTATTTTCACTCCAAACTCATCTATCATTTAGACCCCTCACTGTTGTCTATAAGGGATGTGTTTCTTGGGTAGGTCCTTCCGGTTCTGGATTGACCATAGAAACAATATGAAACCTAACACTCCTTTCATGCATCGAGTAGAACAGTTTAGTAAACAGTGAAGTACGAGTTCTAAACTAAAATGTTTAGAAGTCAAACTTTTAAGAATGAGTCCTGATCTGAGATGATCATAAGTCATAAAATGAAGTCCGAGTTCTGATCTAAGGTAATCAAAAGTCATGAAAAATCATTTGAAATATAGAATTTCAAGAAACAAAATCAAGCGCTAAACAGAATGACTCAGTATGCACATTATGTTCAAAAATGAAACAATGATTAGAAAGTTTAATTGTGAAGAACAAGTCACAATTAATATATCAGGAAAGAATTGAATCATTAATAGAAATGATGAACTTTGAAAAACAAATAGGAATTCAAACGAGTGTATTTCCATCGAAAAATCAACGAATATGTGAGACATGGGAATAACTAAGTCAAGAAAAAAAGACACGTGGCAATCATGGAAGTTAAAATTGGAGAATAACAAACACAAGTTAGTTATTTAGAATGAATTACCACATTCTTTGAATTCACTTAAAAGTTCATTTGAGCAAAAACTGGTACTCCCCCTCAAAAATGGCACAACCTTTGAATGCAGTCATGTGAAAAGAATCTTCTTATTTAAATGTACATGACATTCCTGCAAAAACAGATTAGAAAGATTTTGGTATCCATCCTTTGATGGATCCTTGATGGTTAGATGCCCTATGAGGACCAGGGATGCTATAAGAACCATACCAATACTTAGCATGGTCTTTATTCACAAAGTCATTTGTTCCACAGTAAGAACAACACAGCTTCTGTGTAGATAAGCTGATCAACTGATTAACAGAGTAAACACGATCAATTTTCACAAAAGGTTTAACGTGGAAAGCTTTGTTGTTCTTGTCACTCTTAACAGAGACAAATAACTTTGGAGCAGGAGCGGATCCTTTAGCTCTCCAAACCATGTTTACTTTCTTGAAAGATTGATTATCTGATTTGTCAATAATGGGGTCATAAAATATATTAGAGGTACGGATCTGATATTTTAAAGAGCCATTTGATCTAATGCAGGTCTTTGAAGAAACATTTTTGTGGATAGAACTTGAAGCAGTCTTAGAAAAGCAAACTGAATTAGCTGAATCACCATAAAGAGACTGATCAATAGTATCTAGACTAGCAAGATTGGGTGATTCAACATTAGAGTTTTTGGCTTCAAGTTCCTTGTCATTGTTAAACAAAACATTTTTCTTCTCAAACATTAGATCTAGCTTCTTTTGGAGATCAGATTTTAGCCTCTTCTCTATCATAATGTCAGTTGACAAAACAGATAATTTCTTTGTAAGCTTAGAAATCTCAGTCAGAAGCATCTTTCTTTCGAATGCAAAATCATCTTTCAAACTTTTTTCTCTAAAACCTTCAACCTTCTTCTTCTCAGACTCTTTGCTTAGAATGTCTAATTATTTCTCCAAATCAGTTATTTTCAAAGAAAGTTCTACATGCTTTTCAGTAAAAGATTTGCGTTCAATTTCAAACTTCTCTCTTTCTAAAACCAGAACTTTTTCAAAGTTGGAGATCTGTTTTGAAAGTTTTAAACATATAAGCTCAAAACTTTTCTTCTCTTCAAGATATTTCTTTGAAAAATCAGATTGCTTTTGTATAAGCAATTGCCTTTCCTTTGCAAAACCTTCTTTATCCTTTTCAAATACCTTTTCAACAGTAGTTAGTTTACTTTTAAGTTCAAGGTTTTCACAGTTCAAGAGTTTACCTTTCTCTTCAAGTGTCTTCATGTCGTGTTGCGATGGCAATTCAAAAATCTTCCTTTTCAGCTCATTGTTTTCAATTTCTAAGATCGTTGCCTTTTCTTCAGATTTAACAAGCTTCTCAGAACTAATCCAGAATTGATATTTCCGTTCCTTCAGTTCTTTGACGTACTTGCTGCAGAATTCATCTGATCGCTTGATATTCTCTTTATATATTCTTTTATCTTCGTTACACTCCCGATTGAAGCAATGCCCCATTGTTACCTGAAAAATTGAATGATCGTTAATCGGTGTTACTTTGAAGAATCAAAAAAGTGCGGAAGAAAATCGAAAATTTAAATTTGAGAAATAAATTTAAGAACTAAATTCGTTTCCAAAAATTAAATTTTGATTATCGAATTCGAACGAACGAAATCGATCTTCGAGAATGAAACCTGTAAGAAAACAAACCAAGTTAGATCAAACACGTCAATCGAAAACACATAAAATGATAAGCGTCGCGAGTAAAACTGTCGCAAAAGATCTCAAACCGTCACTAAAACTTAAAATATGCAAGCATACGATGATGTATATGGTATGTATGTAAGCTATGTATGCAAAATAAAGATGTATGTAAGTAATGTGATGAATGCTTGAAAAACAAATAAACAACAAACAAAAAAATAGGGAATTTAACTAAAATACCCAAAGTTTGACTTTGACTTACCAAAATACCCATTTCTCTCCTGAATTTGCCAAAATACCCATAAAATCCGCGATTAATCCCGCGATCGCGTGATAGGGCACACGTGGCCTGCGGTTTTGGACAAAACACCCCGCTATACCCCCAACTATCCCCGCGTTTACACTTTTGGTCCCTCCCCGCGACTGACCCCGCGATGGGTCCCGCGACCAAACAAAAAAAAATGCAATTTTGGTCTTTTTGCACGAATCTTTGAATGCTTTTACTGTTTTTTTCCACAATTATTGTCCTTTGAAGACCAATTTGTGGTTGAAATTAATTGGCATGTTTGAGATTTCATCCATAAATATCAGTAATATGCAATCCATAATTCACACCCATTCCATCCTTCTTTCTTGCTCTTGCTTTCTTTCTTGCTTTCTCTCTTGCTTTCTTTCTTCAGTAAACAAATGGTATCGTCATCTAACCCATTGTCTACACCTGAAAGAATGCCTCTGAAACTCCAGATCGCGATAGCAGAAAGGGAATAGCAGATAGACCAACTGACACAAGAGTGGAAACAGATGATGGCCACGAAGGAAGTCCACTTGATAAGGATCGAAGCGGAAGAAAAGGAGATCAAAAGGATGAAAGGGGATATAAAAGATAGGGAGGCTCGTATTCGTCGAGAAAAAGAAGAAATTCACCATATTATGCAAGACTTCGCAATTCTTCAAGCGAAGGTAACCGACAAGCAACGTTGGATTGATCAAACTAAAGCAATTTTTCAGTAGGTGGTGGTACGGGTGTTTGCTTTAGTACTTTGTTGTTTATGTGTTGTTGTTTTAAACTTTGTTGTTGTTGTTTTGTACTTTGCTGCTCATGAATAAAGGTCTTTACTTTGTCTGAAAAGTAGTGTTTAAGTAGTCTGAAATTTGTCTGAAAAGTAGTTCATATTAAAAATACAACTCATAGATGTTATACAAGATTATTTCATAACAAACACATACTAATAAATATAGTACAAAATTATCCAAATTTGAGGCTACGGCTAGACGATGGTTTGGTTTTTGACAATCCGGGTCGACTTCTTACATGCTATGGCGAGACGAGTCTTAAAGTGTTAAGCTCCACTTTCTCGATGTACACTTCAATCACAGCATGGCCGTCAACATACTGGCGTATGTTGGCTACATCTTCGTCGGTACTCAATTCTACCAGTCCAGTCAAGAAGTCTGCATTCGGCCTCTTAAAATACAACCTATTATATTTTGGTTCTTCATAGTCCAGCTCTTTCATGATCTGTTCAAGCAGTTGCATAGAAAGATCCTCCACATCTAACATGTCAACATAAATTTCTAGACCACAGAAATAATGTCTTCTGGGTGGTTTCGTGAAGTACCCACCATGGTGGACTTTCATGGTGAACAACTGTGGATATGCATCTGTAGATGAACATTAATTAATGTAGTTAGTTCGTAGAACAACGGTAGTAACAAGCAAAACTCAATGAAACATGCACACTAACCATATAACTCTTTGCCAGTATCTGAAAGCGATTCAGATAAACGCCTAAAGCACCAAACATGAAGGTTTGGGGATGCCATGTTCTCGTATATGTGTTTTACGACTAATCTAGCGTGGGTTATTTATAGGCAAATGTGGATGCTTTTACTGCATGTTGGATATTTTTGGTCCCTGTCTTTGCTCTAACACAACTTAGGTCCCTATCAACGCTATCATATGATATAGTTATATATAACCATTACTATTCTCTCCATTTAGACTATTACCATTATGATCATCATCCCATGCCATGTGACCATGTTCTGTTTCAAGTACCTTTCAAAAGATAACTGGTCCCAATCAAGGGAAATCAATGTTCAGATCAACGTACATAAGTTATGTTTGATAAATTACAACGCATTAAACATACAATATTTATCGTCCCAATAAAGGGAAATCAACGTTCAGATCAACAGTATCATATGATATAGTTCCATGTGATTCAAGCTCCGACGGGACCACGGTGTTACTTAGTTGACTGCTTATGCATCTACTCCTTGGCACGGTTGAAGGGGCGGGATTTGGACACTCTCCACAAGTATGTCCTACGCATTGGCACCGGATACATTTCCGTTGTATCGGCTTCACCACGTGATGGACGTCGGTTGTTCTTTCTCGGTCTCCCGGCTCTGTTCTTATCGTTTAAAGGTGGATAGCATGGCGGAAGGGGGCCGGGTGGATACACCCATGCTTCAGGGGGTCCAACTGGATTTATTACCTCTGCGTATGTTTTCCGGTAACTTTCGGACGTGAAGAAACTTATAGCCAAGTCGCTGCAATCTCTACGACCCATATATCTTGCCGCAGCGATGGCATGGCCGCACGGTAACCCAGATTTTTGTCGTTGGAAATACGAACAAACATGATCGGTCATATGGACAGTCGCGTGAAGATGGTTATCCCGAACCTTGTACCTCCCATACCTGATTTCGCTTACCCTCCACGTCGACGCGTGACGCGCCCTGAGGAGAACTATCTCCTCCGCCGCTGGTGTGAGTCTATTTTGCCGCTCAGCTCCTTTTCGGCGTCGAAGTTGGTACCACTCTTGTTGAAAGCTCGGAAAGTAGTCCATAAGAGTAACAATCGGACATCTACGAAAACGGGAGAGTGCATTCACCGACTCTGCACTATTGGAGGTCAGAATGTCATATCGTTGTGCAGGTAAATGGGTCGCAGACCACCTCTCCGGTCCAACATCTTCCATGACTTTGGCTGCTTTCTTGGCACTAACTCGTAGAAGTTTCATGTACCGGTGAAACTCCCGATCCGTATATGCTCTGCATGCCTGCCAGTAGACATCCTTGTAGGTGGTAATACGTTTGTCCTGGGTTTTGGCGTTCATCTCCAAATGTCGACTACATAAGACGTGAGGGGCATTTGGGTACATGGCAGAGATTGCGGCACTTATGGAAGGAGCCCTGTCGGACATAAACACCAACCCTTGCGGGTTTCCGATAGCTTGTCTCAACATGGACAGAAACCAAGTCCACTCTTCCCCGGTTTCGGACTTGCCTACTCAGAAAGCTACTGGAACGATATAGTTATCCCCGTCCATGGCAACCGCCAGGAACATCATACCCAAGTAAGGGCCCTTTAAATGGGCATCGTCTATTACCAGGACACGACGCAGATTTGCCAGAAATGTGCGGATCTGCAAAAACGTGGGTGGTTTCTTTTTGTAAATGTTATAGTTTATAATGTGTAAACATATGACATGTTAAAATACGTACCGCGGGTCCAAGGGCAACGAAGCACATCTCAAACCGTCCATGTGAATCAGTCCTTAACTGGGTGACAGTACCTGGATTCTGTAGCTGCAAATTATATAAATATGCTGGGAGTCGTTCATACGACTCCTCGAACGTGCCTCTCACCAATAGCAGTGTCCTGCATCGCACACACCAAGCTTGGTGGTAACCAATCGTGACGCCGAACTGCTGGTGTACATTGTCCATGATGTCCTTTGGACGCAATGACCTGCTAGCATCAAGAAATTTGCCTTTCAGTATCGCACCCAAAGTCCTTTTGGTGGCTTGTTTGTGGTTGGGATTCAGTTGCGTCCTCGTACATGTGTGTACATCGTACAACTTTCTAATAAGTAACGCCCCTCCTTTCTCTCCCACGGGCCTCGCGTACATCCTCCAATTACAGTTTTCTCTCGCACATTCAACTACGTATCTGTCTTTGTCGGATCTCGGCGTGTGACTTTCGAAACCCTCTTCCATGAACTTAACTCCGACCTGACTTGCCAAGTGATCCTTCGAATCAAATACTTGACCTACTTCTAACCTTAAACTGCGATTATAAGGTGCAGGTTCGTAGGTTTGTGTGGGTATTCTGGTCTGGAAGAATAGGGGGCATATCAAAATAGTCATTTAACTGACTAAATGATTTATTACTAGGGGTATATTCTTCGTGATCATCGCTATCGGTATCTGATCTGTCTATATCAGCATTACCCGTTTTGAAAACATAGGTTTCGTCATCAGCAACTCCAGCACAACGTCCTTCTTGTGGTTGTTGTTGTTGCGTCACCGGAACATAATCAGGAATACAGTCGTCATCAGCGTCGTCATCACCTTCGTCGTCGCCGTCGTCATCCCCGTCGTCATCACCGTCGTCGTCACCTTCGTCATCATCTTCGTTGCACACCGAGGATTCGGCATAAACATAAAGTAATGGAGGTCTTTCTGATTCGGCTACAAAGGGCATAAAACCAGAGATATCCCCATCGTTGCATAACTCCACAAATGACCAATCACCATTCTTGAACACTAACTTGCAAACAGCCGAAGGGTCGATTTTACATTTTTGCATGGCGTATGCAACAAACTTCTGATAAGCCAAGTTTACTGGCAATTTTACACCATGCTTAGATTTATAAAGAAAATTCCACTCATTGTTGTCTTGCACCCATTCACCGTCGTAACATAAAAATAACTTAGTTTTTGCAACAGATGAACTCATTTTTTCAGTAGTATCTCAAAAATAAAATACTAAAGAAAGAAAGCAAGAAAGCAAGAATGAAGGATGGAATTGGTGTGAATTATGGATTGCATTCTACTGATATTTATGGATGAAATCTCATTGAGGAACATGAATTGCAACCACAAATTGGTCTTCCAAGTACAATGATTCAATATTGATGAAAAAAGCCAGTGAATTTCAACCACAAATTGGTCTTCCAAGTACAATAATTGGGGAAAAAAACAGTAAAAGCATGCAAAAATTCGTGCAAAAAGGACCAAAATTGTAAAATTTTGTCTGGTCGCGGGACCCATCACGGGGTCAGTCGCGGGGAGGGACCAAAAGTGCAGACGCGGGGATAGTTGGGGGTATAGCGGGGCATTTTGGCCAAAACCGCGGGCCACGTGTGCCTTATCCCGCGATCGTGGGATTAATCGCGGATTTTATGGGTATTTTGGCAAATTCGGGAGAGACATGGGTATTTTGGTAAGTCAAAGTCAAACTTTGGGTATTTTAATTAAATTCCCAAAAAAATAAACAAGTACACATGAACTTTATGTGAGAAATGAAAGCAAATAATGGAAAAAATGGTGAAACAGAAAAAAGTAAAACGCAGTCAACAAAGGTGTGCGTGAGGTGTGAGGGTGTCCGGAAAACATGATTGTCCCGTAAAATGAATTCGGTAACTTTGGATTTCGGAAAAAATATGTTTTCCGGTAATAGTAGGCTTCCGGTAAAGTGTGTTTTCTGAAAAAATTGATTTCCGGATAGAAAAAAAATTTGCTTTTTCGGTAAAGTTGTTCCAAAAAAAATTACTTTTCCGGTAACTTGGTTTTCCGGATAAAATTTTGTTTCCGGTAAAATTGAGTTTCCGGGTAAAATTGGTTATCCGGGAAACTTTTATCCGGGAAAAAACTTTTATTGAACCGTAAACAAACCTGGGTAGATCAAACTTCTTGCGATTTTAGGGTTTATGAACACAACCATATACGGCTCCGATCCTTTTCCTTTCTTCAACACCTGCACTTCTCAAAAACTCACAAAAAACATCATCAAACACGCAGAAAATCAATTAAAATCGCAGATTTATCGAAAAATATGATGAACACGAAGAACGCTTCGAAAATAAAAAATTCCAAAACTTTCAAAATTGAAACGAAGCAGATAAAGAACAATCACAAACTGATTAAAATCAAAGATCTAACGAGATAATAATATCAAGTCAATAAATTGAAATAAAATCACTTTGCAAACCCGATTGATGACCGATTCACCAAAAAATAACTGCACTACGACGAACAGAAAACGAGTGCCTTCTGCCCCTCAAACGACAATCCTCACCGTTCAGAATGTAGAACAAAATGTCATGAAGCTACTGTCCAAAATTCGCGACGATCCGACGGTTCAAACTCCGGGAATAGGCAAAACGGCACGGCTGCGTTTTCCAGAAAATAGCATACGAATTTTATTGCTTTTCTCGCTTTCGTTCGGTTTCTTCAATTTCTTTAAATCACCGATTCGGCTCTGATACCACTTGAGAGTTCCACATTAGTGCATACAATCAATAGAAATCAATATGTAGAAACAATTGTTATGATTTCAACTGGTCATCCAATTCACTTTCAAATAAACTGAGAGAGTTACAATACGAGTGTTTTGATGATTGTGACGATTAGCCTTAATTCTAAGGCATACAAAACAATATATACTTAGGGCCTAAACTACCAAGTCCATGGCCCGTTTACACATTTAAGCCCATAATACACCATTTACATAATAAACCCTTGAACTTCTATTCAACACGATTTTATCCCTAACAAATTTATTTTAAAAATAAATTTTGTGCATGATTTTAGTCGGCACTCAACGTCTCAAACCACACTCTTCCAAGTTCCTCCGGTCACACTATCGTCATCCGGATGCTCATGCGTCTTAAGACAAAATGAAAGTCACAACGATTCACTTTACAATTTCTCCTCGAATTAAGGTCGATTTCAATAAGCTTATGGTCCGAACCCAACCAACAACCTCACAAGAAATGATTGATGCAATTATCATGCTTATCGTCACTCCAAGTGACAAATACTAAATTCGTCAATCTCTTTGCACGACTACTCACTTAGAAACTCCTTCACTACCCCAACGTTTATCACATCAAAGTAGTCCAAGTATGCACATGTAACTTGTAGGTTCACCATAACACTGGCCAGGTGCAATTATGAACGTACCGTACATGATCATCCTTACTACACTAGACACAATTTCTCATTTCTAGTGACTTCATTAATTCTAAATATCCTATCTTAAAGTGCCTAATGGTGAAATTTTACTCTCAATCACTTAAAAGATCGCTAGTTTGAGTCTATGTATCTAAAAATCAACACCTAAATCTCTCAAACTTATGCTCTGATACCAACTTGTAACACCCTCAAAAATTGAAGAACAGCTAAATAAAAACTTCGATTAAATAGAAAAATGAAGGTGAAATTCTTACTACGAACCATTCTTGAAATCACTTCAAAAATTAAAACGTCGCAACTCCAACATTATCCATAATCTAAGTCATACAATAAGACCAAATAAAGTCGGGTATTACTTAACACAAAATCAAGCTACTATTCCCAAAAATGCGGAAGACATAACTAAACACTTCACTCTTCGAGCACACTACTAGCACTCATCTCTTCACAAAGTCACTAGAGTTATTTCCACCTGAACCTGTTGCACATGCCGACAAATAAAAAGGTTAGGCTAACGCCTAGTGAGTTCAAGAGTTTTATCATGATTGCGTAAATCAATAAACGAGGAGGATGTAGCTTGAAAACATAATTTCCCAAAAGAATTTATAACAATTGTGTGAACAACTCATTTTCCCAACACACACAAATCTTGAGCCGAACGCTTTCTTATTAAACATTTCCAAAATAAACTTACTCCACAACTCACTAAAAATGTGCTTTGACGTTAAATATCCCGAGTAATATAAACGTGAATAAAACCCCAATATTCAAAACATCCAATAAGGATGAGACATAGTACTCCGCCAATAAACCATGGGAAACAATTCATATAGATAAAATACGTCACCGAAAATATGGATAAAAGTATATACCCAAAAACAACAACTTTCGGTGACGGGGGATACCCGGTTCCATCGAATGTGACGGGCACATAAAGTTAGGTCACTTATGATGTTATTGGATTACACCTCAAGTCCCAGTTTTAGTTCCCATGTCATAAAGACATCACAACCTCAAACCATATACATGCCTTTATTGCCTACTCCGTCGAGTTACACCTTAAGGACTTATGGGACCACATTGCCTATCCAATCTAGATGAGTTACACCTCAAGGACCTCAATGTCCCCTATTGCCAACTCGCTAGTGGCCCTGAACGGACTACCACATATAACCATGCGTTCCAATAGTCTACTCCTCGTGCACAAAGATATAGACACCAAAATAACTCATAATCCCAGAGTACAACCCATAACGGTTCCTCTCCACAAAAGGAACGAGACATCAACAATGCTAGTTCGGCATAAGCCCCAAAGTGAGAATATCAAGACT
Source organism: Saussurea involucrata (assembly GCA_033807775.1). Classification (NCBI taxonomy): domain Eukaryota; kingdom Viridiplantae; phylum Streptophyta; class Magnoliopsida; order Asterales; family Asteraceae; genus Saussurea; species Saussurea involucrata. Next base: position 151,705,387 of record CM066320.1, on the reverse strand, counting down.
CATCACTATTAATTATGACTGACTTACATGCCTATGGATACAATGCATTACAGTCTAAAACGTTACATGGCTCAAAACGAATAAACTAATGCATTCAAAATATGTAACTTCCAAATAAGATGCAAATAAATGCGTAACATAACCAAAGCTCCATCTCGAGCTATTAAAACTAGGCAAAAGGACCGAGACTCATTTGGGTATGGTTTAAGCCCAAAAGGCAAAGCAAACGTTTGGCTAACTCTACGAGCCCATACGGTTGTATAACCCAAAATACACTTTTACTCAAATCTTTGACTCATATAACACAATTGGCCTTCGGCCAAATTTACAAAATATACAATTCACAAAATGTTCGTAAAGTCGAGATTGACCAACTCTAACAACTCACACATTTGTATTTTCCAAAACGTACCGTATCACTGTTTGTGCATAATCAAGACAACACTAAAAGCACGTTTTTACCCAACAACCTCCATTTGTGAAAATATGTTAAATAAACACTTTCAATCATGATTTACTTAACAAATTGTCCAAAATCCCAAAAGTGGGTGTTTTATAAGATAATTTTTATGTAAACACATAATCACTTAAAAAAATGACATTTTGGCATGTACAACGTTTTCACAAATCAATTTGAACTCACGTTGCTAGATTTAGGCTAAATCTAGATTTTCCCCAACTTGAGCTCCTTTGAAAAAATTGAATCATCAAACCAAATCTTCCAAAAACCTAGATCCATGAGTTTTAAACCATCAATAACCACATTTAACCATTTAGAATTGTTTCCCAAACATCAACCATTAAAATCTCCATTTATACCCAAAACCCCAATTTGACCTAACTTTTCTCAAAATCATCCAAACCGAAATTGGAGAAACAAAACACTAGGAGATCATCAATGGAACATTTATAACTCATAATGAAGCTTGTAAATGGAGGAAATAAACTTACCACTTAGGTTTTGATGAAAACCTAGAAAACCCCAAAAATCTCTAGTGTTAGAGATGAAAACTTGCTCTTGCATCAATAGATGAAACCACTAACATATGATGGAGAAGGAACACTTTATTCTACATGAAAATCCCCAAATTCAGTTAGGGTTTGAGGGGGAAGAAGAGCAAATGATTTGGGAGAGAAGAGATGGAGTTTGGGAGGGAGAAATGAGAAGCTTACCACCACCAAATGCTCTTGAATCTTCCAATGAACATAAAAACTAATAATCCATCCTTAAAGAGCTCTCAAAAACGAAACCATAGCATCTTGAATCAAGAAAATCGGAGTTGAAATGAGAGAGATATGAAAAAATGAAGTTTTGGGGTTGAAAATCGCAATTTTAAGGCTTAGGTGCCCGTGTGGGATTGTGACATGCGATTGTGACAGTGTCACAATCGCGGGCACTATTGCACAGAATGTACCGAGATTTTTTTGGCATCCGACGACTATGACATGCAATAGTGACAGTGTCACAATCGCGGGCACTATAGCACTGAATGTACCGAACACTGTTTTGGTCATAACTTCTTCGTTTTAGCTCCGTTTTTGCTCCGAAAAGAACCGTTGGACTCGTATTTGAGTTATTCATCCAACAAGACCATAAAATCTAGAATTTAAGTCAACAATCCTATTTCCTCTATATCTCTTAAAAGATCGATTTCTACAATAACTTGAAATTGTGCTTACCCAAAAATTACGGGTGCTACCCATTGTCATAATTACATGGAACATTCGTTGGGACGACCAACAACTCGGTAACGCCGTTGCTATTGTGACATATGTCACAATCACATGGCACTATAGCCGAGACTACCATACCTTCAGTACCATTGGTGCTATTGTGATAGATGTCACAACTACATGACACTATAGCCATACTCCATAATTGGTTCTTTCTTTACTAACATTTCTTCAATTGGGATAAGAATCAGGGTGTTACATTACCAATTTCCTAAAAGCCCTGATAGTCCACACCTGAACATAGTACAAAAGAGACATTTCTCTAACTACGGGGGAGACCCGTTTCGGTCGGGGTGACGAGAACACGTGAGTGGAGTCACCTTTGATGTTATTGGATTACACCTCAAGTCCCGGTCTTAGTTCCCATGCCATGAAGACATCACAACCTCAAACCATATAAACATTGCCTTTATTGCCTACTCCGTCGAGTTACACCTCAAGGACTTACAAGACCATATTGCCTATCCAATCTAGACAAGTTACACCTCAAGGACATTAATGTCCCCCATTGCCTACTCGCTAGTGACCCAACCATGGTCAAGAAAACATGAGCATAAAGCCCACCAGTCTAAATCCTCGTGCATAAGGACTTAGACATCAACAGTTTTAGCTGCATGATTATAATCAAGCTCGACCAACATTTTGAATAGTAGTAAAACAATTTCTCCACTTGAACCATAAGGAGCATTTCAAACATGTATCCCGTATAATCACCATACAATATCCCATTAAAGTATACTCATGCAAGCTTATACATAATATCGTCCAAACATGCTCATATATACCACATGAATAGCCATATGTCAATGGATAAGTGTATATATATACATATATACATATTTACATGCATAATAAATATATACATGTATCTTTAAACGAAATAATCTTTGTAAAACCTTTAATTTGAGACTATTCCACCAAAATCCATAAATCCTGTTATTTGCAACATATATATATATATATATATATATATATATATATATATATATATATATAGGGTTGGGTTCAAATGAGGAGCGCATCAAAACGTGAGAACGTGAGGAGCACCGCCCATGTACAAAATCACATGTGATTCACAACACAAACCGCGGGACAAACCGCGAGTGTCCCAAATGTTAATCACATATGATTTTTAGTCTTTGTGTTGTGAATCACATGTGATTTTGTACATGGGCGGTGCTCCTCACGCTTCTCACGTTTTGATGCGCTCCTCACGTGAACCTTCCTCTCTCTCTCTCTCTCTATATATATATATATATATATATATTTGAAATGAGATTAAGCATATGAGCTCCATTTTTGTCAACAATCCAAATCAAGACATAACAAGGTTATTCAAGTTATATGTAGCACATAATATGACGATAAGTAAAACATTAGGGGTTTAGACACTCACCTATGGGTTCTTACATGAAACCCTAAAGAAGATGGTATACTTGGATCTTGAAGGTGGAAATGGAGGTTTTTCTTTTGGAAGTGAGAACCCTAGATTTTAGGAGATATTACTCCTTAATACGGTGATCTTACATAAAAGTGTAGAAATATTGCCAAGAAGAAACTTACTTGAAGAGTTGAAAGTGAGAAAACTCTAAATAAGGAAACCCTAGCTTTCAAAGTAGCTTTTCTTCATGAGATCTTGAAAAGAGGAGGTAGCTACCAAGGAGTTAATGCAAGATCACCAACTAACACCTACTAACATTAATTAAGAAACCCTAACATTAAATGAGGTGAGAAGATGGGAAGGAGGATGGAAATTTGCCAAATGGAGAGGAGAGGCCGTAGGTTTGGTGCTGGGAAGAAAGTGAGAAGAAGTGAGCGTGAGAGCCTCTAAATTCGACCTTAAGCTGCTGCCAAAAGCCCCGACCGCGACATTGCCCCATGCGACTATGCCCTTGGCATAGTCGTCGGGCATAGTCGCCGGCCATGGCCCACCTTCTGCCGAAATTTCTTTAACTTAGCGACATTGACCATCGCGACTATGCCAAAGGAATAGTCGCCGGTCATAGTCGTCGGGCGCTGCATGCCTGCTGTCCGAATGATCCAAAAAGCTCGAAAACGAATCTCGTCGTCGCGAAGGTTGCTCGGTCCAATGGTACGCATGCAAGGTTGGCTTACTTACGCAAGGTCAACTAATTAACACACATGTAATCTACGTGAACCAACATTTCTATCAAGATAGGTTGAGAGTGGAAATATTTTACTTACACAAAAATTCGGGGTGTTACAATCCTCCCCTCCTTAGAAAATGTTTCGTCCTCGAAACCTTGCACTTAGGCAAAAAGATGCGGGTAGAGCCTCTTCATGTCCTCCTCGAACTCCCACGTCACGTTGGCGCCTATATGATGCTTCCATTGGACTTTTACCATAACCACTTACTTGTGTCGTGTTAGGACCATAAATACCCTATAAAATAGAAAGTGTATAAAGAAAAGATTAGTTTGATTTATTAATTGTAAAAGCCAATAATTGTGAATTGGGCTTATTAGAGGTTAATGGGCTTAGGCCTTGATTTTCATAGGCCTACGTATAAATAGTGTTGGTCCCGAAAGGGTTATATAAGTTCGTAGAAGGGGGGGGGGGGTTGAATACAAACACACAGATTTTACTTTTCTAAATTGTTTATTGATATTTATCAAACAATTTACAACTTGTTGCGGAACAAGATTAAGGAGTAATCCTAATCTAAACAAGTTATGAGAACACTAAGTTTCTTGCACTATAATTAAGACAGAAAGGAGATAAATTAAAGATTAATATTCTAACATAAAGATAGTAGAGAGAAGAAGATTGGCCGAGCACTTCATTTCTGAAGTAGGGTTCTTCTTATATACTGCATGCATTTAATGCATAGCATTACAACTTTACACGTGGCAGCAGCTGATTGGTTGCATGTTTTGACCTTGGTAGACAACCTAGTAGCCGCATGATGAACAGTGTAGAATCAGAGTTGGTTGTACGATTCTGGACAAAAGGGATGTCCGTTCTGACAGTTCGTACGGAGACGTGTAAGGGGATAAGACAAAAGTAACTTGTAGAGGAAACTTCATGATCAACGTTCACTAAACAATATTTTATCAGCGAGTGACAAAGCTCAGCGATCGCTGAAGTCTTCTACTTGAAACTTCACGTTGAGTGGACAGGTCTTGGCTTCGCCGATATCCGCATTAGTTCATTAGTAGACTTGTCGCTGGTTCTTTGGCTTGATCTTCGACTTCAGCGTAGAACATTTGTTGACGTGAAACTTGTCTTCAGGGATCATAAGTAAACAAATAAACTATCAGCGATCATCAACAAGACTGAACAGGCTCAAAGCTTTATTGATGAACAATATCGCTGAGTATCTATTTTAAAGAGCATGAGTTTCCTATCAGCGGTACTGTAGAGACATAGTACTTATCAGCGATAGTGAAACTCTAATACATATTGTCTACTTACAATTTTCACTAAGTGTTTTTTAAAAAGTCATTATCAAATCACTGAGGGTTTGGATCAACAATCTCCCCCTATTTTATTATGACATAGCAATAAAAGAAAATTTGCTAAGTATGAAAACATAAGGATAAAAAGAACTCATAAAATATTTATCCCTTTTACTGTTTTCTGGGATCTTTTGAGTACTGATGGAGTAAAGTACATTCGCTGAAATTTTTCTTTAAACTTCGTATAAGGTTACAAAGGGAAGTGGAAAAATTACAAGTACAGCAAATAAATTTACAAGTACAAAAGATATAAGCTGATAAAGATAGAAGAATTACAAGAGATCCTATCAGCTATTCAGGTTCTTCCTTAACGAGAAGTTCATCAAGGGTTCTTGTCGTAGGGATCATCCAGTCAGGGACTTTTTCTCCAAGATCCCGTCTATTCTTTGCTTCTGTAAAGATCAGGGGCTTCATGAAATGTCCGAGAAGATCTTTTCTAAATTCGCACCAGTAGACAAGATCCCTGAACTGTTTGATAGGATTGATGGGTAGCTCAGAGATGCGTTGAAAGCGTTCTCGTCCATCATAGTCGTGAAAGAAGATACCATAAGATTCGCTTAAGACTTTTCCAGGGATGAAGCGTTCACCAGGGGGCAGGGAGGTGTCGAGCGCTGAGAGGTCAGGTTCAGGACCAAGTACTTCAGCACGTGAGAAGCCAATACCTGTTTCGTTTCTGATAGGAGGACCTGAGTCTGAAGGTATTATCTTTTTCTTTGAAGAGGCCCTTTATTGTTGAACAGGATTAGGGGGAGGAGGAGGAATATCCACAACAGATGAAACCAAGTCGATCTGTTGATTGATCATTTTTTTGACATGGCTCTTAAACTGTGAGCGAGATCGCTGAATGGCTATTTGCATCTCCAACCACTTAGAGAGATCGTACTTCTTGATTGAAGAGGCATATATGGTTTCCTTGGTACCATTTTCTTTGAATAAGTCGACTTCAACGACTGGAACGTTTATTGGCGTTCTTCCCCTGATGTACACTTTGTTGATTCTGGCAGCCCGATATCGAAAGTGCAGTCTTTCTTTGCACCATTCCAAGGTAGAGTCAGATACCTTGGTCTTTTCTTCGATGATCTTCTGGGCGTCTTCCCATAATTGATGTTGGATATCAATGGGAGTTTTCTTCAGATCAGGATCCTTCACCGATTGTTGGACAAGCTGGATGGCGTAGGCTTTATCTTGTTCTTCAGCTTTCTTTCGATCGACGAGTTGTTTTTCAGCCTTGAGATGTTCAGTGAATTCCTTTCTTGATAGTCTGAACTTAGGAACATTGACTTTATGTCGAGGAAGGATGATTCGCTGATCTTCAAGATGTTTGATCATAGCTTCTCTCTTCTTTAGATCCTCTTCACTTAGCGTTTGAGGAGCCAAGGAAGGTCTGTTTTTGTGAGAGAGCAGCTGTTCTTCAGGTTCATCAGTCTCAGCGAAGTCTAAGACTGGGATTATTTCTTCAGCTCTTGGGGCTGGGATTATTGTTGATACAGTTGGAGGAACTTCAGCTGGATCCTCATGTAGGGGAGAGGACTAGCTGTAACACAGCGATCATTTAAGTAAGATCATTTGGGAAAGAAAGAGAGAAAAGAATGGGGTTTAAGTGTATAGAGGTTTTATGGAGAGGAGAACTGAGGTTGAGAAGGGATAAAGGAGGGATGCAGTATAAGGGAAGAAAAGGTATTGTACCTGACAAACTGGCTTTCTTTGGAGGATAGTTAGATTGCCTTCTGCAGCGAGGCTTTTGTTTTTGCCTTTGTCAGCTTCAGTCGCTGCAGACTTTTTCTTTGTCCCCTCCCCTGATGGTTCATTTATCATAACCCCTTTTTGAGCAGGGGCTTTCTTTGGCTGGACGACGAAAAATCATCATCATCGTCATCATCATCATCGTCATTTTTAGGAGATGATGATGGTTCATCATCAGCGATGTCGACGTCTTCATCGTCTTCAGCTTCTTCTTCAGATTCTACCTCTTCAGCATAGGGTTCGGTGACATCAGTTTCAGCTTCCAGGTGCTCATCGAGTTGCTCCCCCTCAAACTCAGAGGGAGGTTTCTCGGTTCCCTCAGGGTTTTCAACTCCATGAGGTTTCTCGGTTGTAGCAGCAGCAGCATTTGTCTCAGTTGTCTCCCCCTCAGCATTATGGTGAAGACTTTCTTCATTCTTCTCCCCCTCTTCCACATTATGAGTGGGGGAGGTAACTGCAATACCAGTAGCAGCGACATCAGTGTGCATTGGGTCCCTGTCTTCCATGCCAGAGATCCCAACACAGGTTTCAATCCTACCTAATCTGTCTTCCAGGCCAGATATAGCAAGAGTGATTCTTTGAAGATCCTCTCGATCCACCTGAGTAAAATGCGAAGGAGCACAAGTAGCAGCATTCAGGCAGTCGAGGATTTGCTGAAGGAGGTCCTTGATAGTGGACACCTCTCCCTTAAGAGTACCAACCTCTGTCTTCAATGATGTGACTTCATTGGACAGGGAGGTGAAGTTTGTGGAGAGGGTGCTGTTGGTGAAGTTGAGATTGTTGATGGAGGTGGAATTTTCAGCGAGAGTAATAGCAAAGCTTCCAATGCTACCTTCCACCTTCTTCCAGATCAACACTGGAGGCTTTCTTTTCGACCTCAATGGTCAGCATCTTTAGAGCATCTCCAGCGTTTGTAACCGCTGAAGAGTTTGCAGTTAGAGTGGTGGTGAGAGATTCCACCTTCGTTTCCAAGCCTTCCAGGGAGTTGTTGATATCTCCCAAATTAGTACCTGTTTGGGAAAAAAATCACGTCGTACGACCACGACCAGAGCAGGTAAGACGCACGTTATCATCCAAATCTTGTATTAAGATAAGGTCTCGACAAAACCCCCGAAAACATCCGTCGTCTCCCGTAAAAGGTAAGTCGTACGTCTCCCATGACGCTCGACCATAGCATCGCCCGTCCCGTACGACCATCACGTAAGATCATTGCACCTTCGACCAAAGCTAACGTTAACCTTGACTGTTACGTTTGTTAAGTATTTAATGCAGGAGTCAAAGCCATTAACAGCAAGCAGCCGTAACGGACGAAGAGCATTATGGATAATCACTCCGGCGACCGTTTCCAGCCATTGTAGCTGTTGATCAAATCATTAATGGAGCTAATCAATGGCACGAAGACTATAAAAGTCAAGCTAAAGCCTCATATCAAGGGAGATCAAAAAACATCTGATATACATCAGCGAACATCACCAAACGGCAGAGAAAATCATCCAAACTCATAGCAAAGAACATTCAAACTCTGGAGATCAAGTACTGAAAACCAGAACCTTACAGCGAACTCAAGAACACTCGAAGGAAAGCTCAAGTATTGCTCTCGACGCATGACAACAACTCTCGACCAGATATTCACACTTTGTATTCACACACGACAAACACCTGTTTTTACATTTAAACACTTGTACTTTACATTTCGAAGCTTTTCCTTCATTTGTATTGTAATCATCGTACGATCGACACCAGTACTAAGGACATCGCCCCTGATTGGCGACCATAGTGCAGCGACGACACCCCTTGTCGTCCGCAGGTTTTTTCCTCGATTGAGGTTTTTCCTGCATCATCAAATCCCTTGTCTCGTTTATTTTTTCCCTCGTCTCACGTCTCGTCGAAAGATCCTTTCTTTAGTTGATAAAGTCCACATCGACCTTAAGTTGTCCCTTTGGTGCGATTTTTGGCATTATTAGTTTGGCGCCATCCGTGGGAACCCATCTAGAGAAAATCCTCAACGAACGTGCATTCTACTAATAGTTTCTTGGAGTTTCTTCTATTTTCTGTTGCAGGAAAATGGCAGCCTCTGGAAATCTGCAACAAGCCGTCGCTCAGATGTATCAGAAGCTCGAGGTTGCCAGGAATCAACTCAATGCAATGGCATAGCAGAATCGCAAAGCAGCTGAAGAGATCGCGCGGCTAAGAATTCCTTTTGGATTCCAGAATGGTCCTAGACCATTCATCCAGAATCCAGGTCCGGAACCAGGCCCGCCCGCGCAGAATCAGCATCCAGGTCCATTCATGCAGAATCAGCAGCCGGGTCCGTTCATTCCGAATCCCCAGTCTGGGCAGATTCCTCCTCAGCACATCCGACCACCACCCTTGAACAATGGATCCCAACCATTTCAAGGTGGCGCCCAGCCATTTCAGAATGGATCCCAGCCGTTTTCCCAGCCGTTCCAAAGTGGTCCGCAACCTTTCCAGCAAGGATCGCAATCTTTCCAGCAGAGATCGCAACCATTTCAGCAGGGACCACAGTCGTTTCAGAATGGACCGTAGCAATTCCAACATGGGTCGCAGCCATATTTTGTTCCGTTCAACGGGGACACCAATGGTTCATCGCATGGTAATGGCACTAGCCCAGGGACCAATCCCTCGACCAGGGCAAATCCTGATCTTAACGATCCCGTCGCCCAGCGTTTGAAGACGTTAGAAGACCAAAATGAGCGCGTCCTATCCTTGCTCGCCAAGTTGCCTGGGGAAGCCGTGCCTGTCGACGTCGAGCCTCGCTTGGGGTATCAGGCGTCGCCCTTCATTGACCGAGGTCCCAAAGAAGTATTACATTCCTGCTTTCACTCCCAAATATTCTGGTGTGACCGATCCAACCGAGCATGTCGCGCAGTATAAGCAGCTCATGTGGACAATCTCGATTCCACACATGTACCAGGAAGTATGCATGTGCAAGAGTTTCGGGGCGACTCTCACTGGTCCAGCTCTCCAGTGGTTGATCAATCTCAAACCCAAATCTATCGGGTCGTTCGCCGAATTGGTCAACCAATTCTCCCGGCAATTCGCCAGCAGTCGCAAGATGGAAAAGCAGACTAGTGATCTGTATTATGTCGTGAAGAAGACCAATGAGTTTATTCGAAGTTATTTCAATAGATTCAATGCCGAAATGATCAGTATCCGCAATTGTGACATCAAAACTGCGATCGAAGCTTATAAGCGTGGTCTAGACGATAGTTCAGGTCTATATATCGATCTGACCAAGTATCCTCCAGAGACTTTCGAAGACGTCCGAGCTCGAACCTTGGCATATATGAGGGTTGAGGATGATGCCGCCTTTCGTCGCAAGCACACTGACGACAAGAAGTCGTTAGGCGTCAGAAAGCCAGAGTTCAAGACAAAGGCTGTTTCCAGAGTAGAGCCAGCGCGCCAAATTTCAAATGTTCGTTTCAAGACGAAAGCAGAGGCCCGGACCACGACCAAGTTCACTTAGTACCCCAAGATATCCTCTTACGGATTCAAAGGATCTACAAAGGACCTAGTCGAAGCTCTGAAAAGTTCCCAAGCTACCATTCGATGGCCAAAGAAGTCCGACCTGGACAATGCTAAGAAAGATAAATCAAAGTGGTGCGACTTCCATGCCGATCATGGTCACGCGACGGACGACTGTATCGCATTGAAGAAGGAACTAGCATATCATTTTCCGAAAGGAAATCTAAAGGATATCATCGATGATGTCGCTGTTCCAGCTAAAAGCCATCGACCATCGACCCCCGAGCACGCGAAAGTCGTCAATTGCATCATCGGTGGATCAGACGTGTGTGGTCTGACGTATTCTGCGGCCAAGCGTCATGCCAGTCAGGCACCCGATGATCGGCCTATTCCTCGCTCATTCAGACCCAAAGGAGATTTGGAGCTAGAAGCCATGAAGATTGTGTTCAACCAAGTCGACCTCGGCGACTCGTACCTAAAGCATCACGACGGGTTGATCATTCAACTCACGGTCGGTAACTGTTTGACGCGTCGAGTATTGGTAGACGGGGGCAGTTCAGCAAACGTCATTTTTCTCAACACTATCAAAGCCATGGGAATTGATCGCTCAGAAATCACCCGACGTTCGACAACTTTGGTCGGTTTCAATGGAGAAGCGACGAGCACCTTTGGAGAGATAATCTTGGCCGTCTACGCCGGAGGAGTCAACGAAGCAAACCAAGTTCAGCGTCATCGACTGTGCGTCGGCCTATAACATCATCTTAGGTCGACCATGGATCCATGATATGAAAGTTGTTCCTTCGACGTATCATCAAGTGTTGAAATTCCCGACGCCATGGGGAATCCAAGAGATCAAGAGTGAGCCAAAAGTCGCTCGTGAATGCTACAAGTCTACCTTGAATCCGAGAAAATAAACTGAAGTCGCAAGATCAAGCTCTCGACAGGTTCGTTCTTCTATCCCTAAATTAATATCTTTTCCACAGGGATAAATCCACTATGGTGCCTCGTCGCACGACAACATAGTCGACCGCAAGACAATATTTCTCCGTGTCATTCTGTCATTTAAAACCTATCTTTTCCTCCCGAAAAGGATACGGTAATAAATGACAGGGGGGAAATAGAGAGAGTCTGAAATGGTACGTTCTCTAGCTCTTTCTCATACGATTTTTTCTCACAAAACATCTACTGACTTAAGCATCGGAGGGTCGTTGGCTAGCCAACGACCAACCCCCGACATCGTTTTATCACAGAATCGCACGACAATAGTCATTAAGTCTACTATATGACTTTAATATCGCAAGGTCGAATGACATAAACGATCAGGTCTCTAACTTGATCATTTCTCCACAGGGGCATACGACACAAACCCATTGTATGATCTGGTCGTACGATCGCAGAGTCTAAACGACTTTACCCCTAAGTTTCTTAACTTTCATACCCTGAATGGATGCTTTAATCGCGTGTTTTTATATTTGTTTTACGTTCTTATCATCGTATTACAATGTATGCCTCAGTCGCATGATTTCCTGTGTGTCCTATGTTCAAATTCATAATTAAACATGGTTTGGATAAAGCATAAACAAAAGTTGCGTTCATTATATAAGCCATCGAGTACATAATCGACCACTAACGGTCGAGCAGCACGAACAAACAAATATATTTTTTCTAAGGTTGTGGAGGAGCATCGATCACAACCCTGTCCGATACCTCATCCTGAAAACTCTCTCTAGCCGCCTCCTCTTCGACCTCCTTCTGGTCATCCAAGTCGAGATCTCTCTCGGTCCCGACTCTCTCATAAAAGAGACGCAGCTCATCTGACGCTGAAGCCAAAGGATCCTTGCCCTGCAGGTGACATCGCATAATTGCCGCACGCGCAGTAAGTCGAGCATAAGAAAAGAAAGACTTATTTTCGTCCTTCAACTCATCAGACTCCTTCTTCAAATTTATCACCTTAGCCTTGATTCCCTCGACTTCCTTCCTCTTCGCGGTTACGGATTCCTTCATCCCCTCCAGCTTCTCTCTCTGGTCGCGCATCAAAGTCAGGGACTCCTTCAAACGCGAGTTTATCTCGTCTCTTGTATGACTGAGGGCATCCAATTCGTCCAGAGCATGGTCAAGGCGCACCGACATCGCTTCTTCATGCTCCAAAGCAGCTTTCTCTTTAGCTAACGCTGCATCTTCATCTTTGGTAACAAAAGCCGTTGAAACCTCTATATGCGTCGTTTCGGCCTGCAATGCCAGGGAAGCTTGGAACGCCTGAAGAATTATAATAGGAGCGGCATTAGTAAACAACGACAAACGACGACGACAAACGACAAGTCTTGAAAGAAAGTCTTACCAAGAATAAGAGTCCAGCTGTATGGAACTCTTTCTTCTCGAAAGAAAACCCGTCAAAACGCTCCCTGAAAGACGGAAGGAAATATTTTTCCAAATGGGGGAACAACTTCGTCTCGTCCAAGACATTGTCGTCAAGAAAACCCGACGGCAACGTAAAGTTGACCGTCGTTTCCCCCACAGGTCCCTTCTGCGCTCCTTTGCCCCTGTCGGACGATGAAGGGTCGGATAGGACGACGGGAGATATCGTCGCCAGTTGCGCAGTATCCACAGATTTCGCGCCGGTCGTGTCAAATGCAACCGACGCCTTCGCCTTCCTGGACAAGGCAACCCTCGATGGGTTACCTGTTTTCAAAGACGGTTCCCTCAGAACGGACACCTTTGTCCTCTTTAAGAGGCCCGACCCGGCTATCGGGACCTCTTTTCTCTTCAAGACTCCCGACCCAGTTGTCGAAACGTCCTTCTCCCTCGCCTTGCGAGCTACTTCGACTTGGGCCATCTTCCTAGCAACAGAAGACGTCGCCTGTGCTTGAGATTCACCTGTACGGTAAAAGAAAGAAATTAGACGATTCAGAACAGAGAAAAGAAAGAGATTCACCTGTCCTTCTTTCTTCTCTCGACCCATCCTCATTCTGTCGTTCAAGAAAACGGTGTCATCATCCTCGTCTATCAAATGACGCGTGACGTACGACCGGTCTTCAGTACTAAATTCCAAGAACTTTTCGATCTTAGCCCGAGAATCATCATCCGGCTCTACCTTATCGAAATCAATATCTACGCAAAAAAAAGAAGATCAGTCGAAGAAACAATCGAGCAACAGAATAACATGAAAACTTATAATCAAAGGCTCACCCGTCATATTCGAACCCTCCCTAATCCAGTCACTATCAGTGTCCAGCGTCGACGTTCGTACGAATACATACCTCTTCTTCCATCCACGGTCGTTGACCGCAGTATTTAAAACCAGGGTACGATCACCCTTGAACCTTGAAAACAAACTATAGCGACGGTACCGGTCATTCTTGACCTTATACGTCGTCAGAAGGTCCCTCACATTCATCAGTGGATTCCAGTTGGAGGTAAGTTGTTCGATGATCAAAATAACTCGCCAGAACTGGGGCATCAGTTGCCCCGACGAAAGATCAAATTCACACATGAACTCTTTGACTAAAGGCGAATATGGCCAGTAAAAGCCTATTTTGAACGGGTATTCGTATATAACAATGTACCCCTCGGGGCACATTTCCGATCGAACCTTGCCAACCTTGCTTACGTAATCCCCATGGGAATCCTCGCTAGACTTCTAAAGTCGTCGAGATCTTCTTCGTTTTTAATGGTGATTCTAGGCTCTGTCGACATCGCCAGCCCCGTTAAATTGATTTGCACTTCTGAAAGGCCCCAGATATCCCAGTTTTTTCTAGGCTTTCTAGCAATAGACTTGCGACGCATACGCAAACTGGAGGGTCGTATCTTATATGATCTCAGAAAAACTAAAATTAGGTCAAAGATTCTTGCAAGTTCTAATCGAACGGAAATCGCCAAGAAAAGATCCATCATAATCTTTATTTATGCAGTCGATCATGTCAGGTCGAGCCCTTTGATGATCACCGCGTGCTCTCGTCCCTTCGTATAACCGCAGAGATCGTCGACACCTGTCATCGACAGCTGGTAAGCACAATCGTGTGTCACCATGACGTCCCGACCTCGTTCCCTTTTCAACTTCTCGTTCAGTTAGAAACGGACCGGTCTAGCTCCAAGGCGATTGAGGTAATTTCTAACTCTTGTCTTATTTCCTATGCGTCTGATTGACAAAATTTAAAACTTAAATTTAACATTCAATTTTCAAATTTTGGGGGCAAACTGTTTGGGCAAAAAATCACGTCGTACGACCACGACCAGAGCAGGTAAGACGCACGTTGTAATCCAAATCTTGTATTAAGATAAGGTCTCGACAAAAACCCAGAAAACACCCGTCGTCTCCCGTAAAAGGTAAGTCGTACGTCTCCCATGACGCTCGACCATAGCATCGCCCGTCCCGTACGACCATCGCGTAAGATCATTGCACCTTCGACCAAAGCTAACGTTAACCTTGATTGTTACGTTTGTTAAGTATTTAATGCAGGAGTCAAAGCCATTAACAGCAAGCAGCCGTAACGGACGAAGAGCATTATGGATAATCACTCCGGCGACCGTTTCCAGCCGTTATAGCCGTTGATCAAATCATTAATGGAGCTAATCAATGGCACGAAGACTATAAAAGTCAAGCTAAAGCCTCATATCAAGGGAGATCAAAAAACATCTGATATACATCAGCGAACATCACCAAACGACAGAGAAAATCATCCAAACTCATAGCAAAGAACATTCAAACTCTGGAGATCAAGTACTAAAAACCAGAACCTTACAGCGAACTCAAGAACACTCGAAGGAAAGCTCAAGTATCGCTCTCGACGCATGACAACAACTCTCGACCAGAAGTTCACACTTTGTATTCACACACGACAAACACCTGTTTTTACATTTAAACACTTGTACTTTACATTTCGAAGCTTTTCCTTCATTTGTATTGTAATCATCGTACGATCGACACCAGTACCAAGGACATCGCCCCTGATTGGCGACCATAGTGCAGCGACGACACCCCTTGTCGTCCGCAGATTTTTTCCTCGATTGAGGTTTTTCCTGCGTCATCAAATCCCTTGTCTCGTTTATTTTTTCCCTTGTCGCACGTCTCGTCGAAAGATCCTTTCTTTAGTTGATTAAGTCCACATCGACCTTAAGTTGTCCCTTTGGTGCGATTTTTGGCATTAACAGTACCTGCAATAGTTAATAACTTATGAATAAAGGAAAGCTCAGAAGTTATGGATTTTGAGAGAGAAGTGTGTATGGTTTTGTGTATACCTGTAGGCGGGTTGGTGAAGTCCTCGAAACTTCGATAACCTGTGAAGTGTTCCATGTCGCCTTCCAGAGTGCCTTGGCATATAAAAGTGCCTGCAGATCCTATATTTGTATCCATCATCCTATGTAGAGTGTCAGCAGCTGTATCATGGAGGATGACGGTCATTGCAGAGAATGGGGGGAAAACAGGTGGAGTGTCCAAAGATTGAGTGGGAGGAACAATGGTTGAGAAGAGAGTTTGGGTGACGGGTTCAGCGTTGGATCTGCTAAGAAATACTTCTTCAGTCCTTAGAGGGTTTGAAGGAGGGGGGTTCTGTTCCAAGTTTATAACCTTAGCGTTTAGAGACGCTGAAGTCGGTATGGAAGAGATGGCTTGATCAGCTGTGGCAGAGCGTACCACAGAACTATCCAACGACTCTTGTACAGAAAGAGCCGTGGAGTCTTCAGCCTGGGAAGGCTTGGGGGGTTGCTCCTTGGTTTTCTTGATCCTTTGAGAATCAAGTGAGGTAGCAGAGTGTTTCCTTTTCTTAGAAGGAGTGGAGGTTGCAGCCTGGGTATCAGCAGTTGGGATTACCGCTGAGGCAGCCGCAAAAGTAGAAGAAGTTGGAGGTCTAAGAAGAGATAAGAGTTTAGAAAGACGTACCTCGTTTGGCAGAGGCTTGAAGTCAAGAACTTTAGGGCCAACCTTTGAGAGCCTCAGGTCGCCCACCTTTGGGTATTTGTCTTTCAGGCCTTGTGCGAAGAGGGCACTGACAAACCTAGGATATGGAACAGTTGTTTGTCTGTTAGCTGCATCCACCCTGAGCATCATATCATCGTAGATGATTTTTGCCCAATCAATGTGGAGACCTTTCAGCAGTGAGTACCCTATGGCCTGTTGGAGTTGTGATGCTTGGTCAGTTGATCCAGTTTTCGCTGTCAGTCAGCTGATCAAATGAGCAAAGATGAAGTTCATCTCACTTGGCATTTTGGACTTCATGATGGCAGTCAGCTTCTTGTCAGGGAGTTCATCTCTCCCTAAGTCCCATACGTACTTCATTGCATCTAAGAATGCAATCAGGGCTTCCCTATCGGCTAGGTTTTTGGGATTTGGTAAAGGGATAAAGCGTTTTTCTTTTGTGGATGCGGGGAGGTTTTAGGGCACACCTGATATTACCAGGTGTAATCTTGGAAGTACCCTGGTCGGTGTCAAAGAGGATGACATCGATTTTCTTCTCTGGGTCCTTGGTAGAGGTGATCTGAGCTCTTCTGGCAGAATACCAGAACTGAGCTAGTAGATGTCTATTGGCTAGATGAGTGATGGTTAGAGGTGTGGAGAGAGGGCATGTCTTGAGAAAGTTCATAGCGTCATCAAGATGTGTGACCTGCTTCTTTTGAGGGAAATTGAAGAGAGCATATGGGTTGTTGCTCTGAAAGGTAACTTGCTCAAGTTTAAAAGTAACCTGAGGAGCTTTTGTGATTACAGTAGCTGCAGCAGCAGTAGGGGACTTGGTGGTAGGAGCTGCAGTAGAGGATGCCATTTCTATTTATAATATAAGAATGAAGAATATGAACAGAAGATCTTAAAGTGGATAAAATATCCAAAATAAGGGTTTTAGGGTTTTGTAGAAACTAGGGTTTTTCTAGTTTTGACAAAGATTCAAAACTAGTGAATGTCTTATTTTCTAGTTTCCTATTAAAGAAAGGATTCTGGAAAAACATACGAAGATACAAGTTAAAGATTTTTGTTTTAAACTTGAAGAACAACCATGAAGATTGTGTTCATAAAATCATGAAGAGAAGATGATTTCATTTTAAGAAAGTTCTTTTGTTTGATCTTTTAAAACCAATAATAAGATCAGAAACAAGTTAATAAAAGGTAAATAACAAGAATATTAACCTTAGTTGTTGAAGACGAAGATGAACAATTTCTAGAAATGAAGAGTTCAAAATGCAACAGTGTTCTTGCTTGTAAGAGAAGATGTTCGCATAAAAGGTAAAAATATAAACGCAAAGGGTTTATATAGTGAGAGTAGAGAGAGAAAAACTATGAGCGGGAAAGTTTTTCATGATGACACGGACACGTCCCTTGAATTTGATTGGACAAGGAAGTCGAAACGGGCGAACGTGTCAGAGAAAACGTGCCATGACTTATCCGTTGTGATGACGTCACAAACGTCCTTTCGTATTTTAGGATGTCTCTGAGGATTTTGAAAACTCAGGGACATTTTGAAAACATGAAGCACTGAATAGAAATATCAGTGTTAAGTTTAGAAATTTCAAAATATCACTGAAAGGAAGAGATATTCAGCGATGCAATTTGTTTTGAAATCTTTCAGTTCTTAGGCGAACGTCAGCGAGTAAGAGAGAACATACATTGATATCAGCGAATCAATTTTGTTCAGATAGAAGGTGATAGATAGGGTTATAGAAGTTTGTTGTATTTTATCATTGATTAAATGTGAACCGCTGAAGATTTTACTCTTCTAAGTTCAGCATTCCAAGCTCGCTGATGAGAAAGTTGAATCTTGTCTCATCAAGAGGTTTGGTGAAAAGATCAGCTAACTGAAAGTCAGTTGGGATAAAATGAAGTTCTATATCACCATTCATCACATAATCTCTGATAAAATGATACCTGATTTCGATGTGTTTGGTCTTTGAGTATAGCACTGGATTATTGGCTATAGCGATGGCACTTGTGCTGTCGCAATAGATTGGAATCTTCGAGAGCTGAAGGTCATATTCCAGTAGTTGATTTCTCATCCACAAGACCTGAGAACAACAACTTCCAGCGGCTACGTACTCAGCTTCAGCGGTTGAGGTGGACACTGAGTTTTGCTTTTTACGTGTCCAACTCACCAGCTTTCCACCCAGGAGCTGACAGCCTCCTGTGGTGCTTTTCCTATCCAATTTGCAACCTGCAAAATCACTATCTGAATAGGCGATTAGATCAAACCCTGAGTCTTTGGGATACCAAAGTCCTAGGTTAGGAGTACCGTTAAGGTAACGAAAGATTCGCTTTACAGCGATCAAATGAGATTCCTTCGGTTCAGCTTGATATCGTGCACACAAACAGGTTGCATACATAATATCAGCTCGGCTAGATGTAAGATATAGAAGAGAGCCGATCATCCCACGGTACGCTGTGACATTAACAGGTTTTCCAGAGGGATCCTTGTTTAGTGTCAACGGCGGTGCCATAGGGGTTTTCATAGCTGAACTCTGAGTTAAATCAAATTTCTTCAGCATATCCTTAACATATTTTCCCTGATGAATGAAAGTTCCTTTTTCATTCTGCTTGATTTGAAGACCAAGGAAATATGTTAGCTCACCCATGATACTCATTTTATATTCATCTTTCATTCTATCAGCGAAACGAGTACAAAGGTCAGGGTTAGTGGAACCAAATATAATATCATCGACATATATTTGAACAAGAATAATATGAGCTTTTAATTTCCTGAAAAATAGAGTTTTATCGATTTTACCTCGCTCAATTTTTTTGATTTGTAGATAAGAGGATAGAGTGTCATACCATGCACGATGAGCGTGCTTTAAGCCATAAAGTGCCTTATCCAGTTTATAAACATAACCTGGATGCTTAGGAACTGAGAATCCTGGAGGTTGTTCCACGTAGACTTCTTCATTCAGCCTTCCATTGAGGAACGCTGACTTTACATCCATTTGATAAACGTTGAAGTCTTTGTGTACAGCGTACGCTAATAATAGACGAATAGCTTCGAGTCTTGCCACTGGGCGAACGTTTCGTCGTAATCTATACCTTCCTCTTGTCTGTATCCCTGAGCAACAAGTCGAGCCTTGTTGCGGGTTATAGTTCCATGTTCATCCAACTTGTTTCAATAGACCCATTTAGTGCCTATCACTGACTTGTCGGATGGACGAGGAACGAGCTTCCAAACTTTGTTTCTTTCGAATTCAGTCAGCTCTTTTTGAATTGCACTGACCTAGTTTGGATCTTGGAGGGCATCATCTGTTTTCTTTGGTTCAATCAGAGAAATAAAGTTAAGAAATAAACAAATATTACCTGTACTTCGTCGAGTCTGAACACCAGCGTTTGGATCACCAAGAATTTGTTCAATAGGGTGATTAATAGTCCATCGTTGAGCTGGAGCGTAGGTTGATGGCTCAATCTGAACTTCTGGAGGAGCTGAAGATGAGGCTTCAGCAACTTCTGGTATATCAGCCAAGAGAGGAATAGGTTCAGATGTCATTTCATTCACTGATTGCTGAGAAGTAGATGGTATGTCTGAGTTAGAAGGTTCAGAAGCAGACATAGTGTTAAGAGGAACAGCTGAGATACATGATGTTTCAGCTTCACTTGTCTGCATGCTGGGGATGATAGTAGAATCATCATCTTCAGCGGGATGAGTATGAGATGGAGGAGTGGTAATGTATTCTGAATCACCAAGATGAGAAAACATCCATTGATTCAGTTCTTCAGTATCAGCAGAAGGTCTAGAGTTCGCTGAACGGGATTCATCAAAAGTGACGTGGATTGTTTCTTCTACAGTTTGTCTTCGTCGATTGAAGACTCTGAAGGCTTTAGAAACTAAAGAGTATCCAAGAAAGATTCCATCATCAGCCTGAGGATCAAACTTTCCAAGGGCATTGTTTGGGCAAAAAATCACGTCGTACGACCACGACCAGAGCAGGTAAGACGCACGCTATAATACAAATCTTGTATTAAGATAAGGTCTCGACATGAACCCAGAAAACATCCGTCGTCTCCCGTAAAAGGTAAGTCGTACGTCCCCCATGACGCTCGACCATAGAATTGCCCGTCCCGTACGACCATCGCGTAAGATCATTGGACCTTTGACCAAAGCTAACGTTAACCTTGACTGTTACGTTTGTTAAGTATTTAATGCAGGAGTCAAAGCCATTAACAGCAAGCAGCAGTAACGGACGAAGAGCATTATGGATAATCACTCCGGCGACCGTTTCCAGCCGTTGTAGCCTTTGATCAAAGCATTAATGGAGCTAATTAATGACGCGAAGACTATAAATACCAAGCTAAGTCTTCACATCAAAGGACAGCAGTTAACATCTGATATACATCAGCGAACATCACCAAACAGCAGGGAAAATCATCCAAACTCATAGCAAAGAACATTCAAACTCTGGAGATCAAATACTAAAAGCCAGAACCTTACAGCGAACTCAAGAACACTCGAAGGAAAGCTCAAGTTATCGCTCTCGACGCACGGCAGCAGCTTTCGACCAACAGTTGATTACACTTTGTACTCACACACGAAAACACTTGTTTTTACATTTAAACACTTGTACTTTACATTTCGAAGCTTTTCCTTCATTTGTATTGTAATCATCGTACGACCGACGCTAGTACCAAGGACATCGCCCCTGATTGGCGACCATAGTGTAGCGACGACACCTCCTGTCGTCCACAGGTTTTTTCCTCGATTGAGGTTTTTCCTTCGTCATCAAATCCCTTATCTCGTTTATTTTTTCCCTCGTCGCACTTCTCGTCGAAAGATCCTTTCTTTAGTTGATTAAGTCCACATCGACCTTAAGTTGTCCATTTGGTGCGTTTTTTGGCATTAACAGTTTGGCGCTATCCGTGGGACCTCATCTAGAGAAAATCCTCGACGAACGTGCACCCTACTAATAGTTTCTTGGAGTTTCTTCTGTTTTCTGTCGCAGGAAAATGGCAGCCCCTGGAAATCCGCAGCAAGCCGTCGCTCAGATGTATCAGGAGCTCGAGGTTGCCAGGAATCAACTCAATGCAACGGCAGAGCAGAATCGCAGAGCAGCTGACGAGATCGCGCGGTTAGGAAATCCTCCTTGGGCCTCAAAATGGTCCTAGGCCGTTCGTGCAGAACCCAATTCCAAGATCGTTCGACCAGAATGGCCCTAGACCATTTGTCCCGAATCCAGGTTCATCCGCGCAGAATCAGCATCCAGGCCCATTCATGCAGAATCAACAGCCGGGTCCGTTCATTCCAAATCCCCAGTCTGGGCAGATTCCCCCTCAGCACATCCGACCACCACCCTTGAACAATGGATCCCAACCATTGCAAGGTGGCGCCCATCCGTTTCAGAATGGATCCCAGCCATTTTCCCAACCGTTCCAAAGTGGTCCACAACCTTTCCAGCAAGGATCGCAATCTTTCCAGCAGAGATCGCAGCCATTTCAGCAGGGACCACAGTCGTTTCAGAATGGACCGCAACAATTCCACTATGGGTCGCAACCATATTTTGTCCCGTTCAACGGGGACACCAATGGTTCGTCACATGGTAATGGCACTAGTCCTGGGACCAATCCCTCGACAGGGGCAAATCCTGATCTTAACGATCCCGTCGCCCAGCGTTTGAAGATGTTAGAAGACCAAAATGAGCGCGTCCTGTCCTTGATCGCCAAGTTGCCTGGGGCAGCCGTGCCTGTCGACGTCGAGCCTCGCTCGGGGTATCAGGCGTCGCCCTTCATCGACGAGATCGCCACCGTCGAGGTCCCAAAGAAGTATAACATTCCTGCCTTCACTCCCAAGTGTAAGCAGCTCATGTGGACAATCTCGATTCCACACATGTACCAGGAAGTATGCATGTGCAAGAGTTTCGGGGCGACTCTCACCGGTCCAGCTCTCCAGTGGTTGATCAATCTCAAACCTAAATCTATCGGGTCGTTCGCCGAATTGGTCAACCAATTCTCCCGGCAATTCGCCAGCAGTCGCAAGATGGAAAAGCAGACTAGTGATCTGTATTATGTCGTGCAGAAGACCAATGAGTCTATTCGAAGTTATTTCAATAGATTCAATGCCGAAATGATCAGTATCCGCAATTGTGACATCAAAACTGCGATCGAAGCCTATAAGCGTGGTCTAGACGATAGTTCAGGTCTATATATCGATCTGACCAAGTATCCCCCAGAGACTTTCGAAGAAGTCCGAGCTCGAACCTTGGCATATATGAGGGTCGAGGATGATGCCTCCTTTCATCGCAAGCACACTGACGACAAGAAGTCATTAGGCGTCAGCAAGCCAGAGTTCAAGACAAAGGCTGTTTCCAGAGTAGAGCCAGCGCGCCAAATTTCAAATGTTCGTTTCAAGACGAAAGCAGAGGCCAAGACCGCGACTAAGTTCACTCAGTACCCCAATATATCCTCTTACGGATTCAAAGGATCTACAAAGGACCTAGTCAAAGCTCTGAAAAGTTCCCAAGCGACCATTCGATGGCCAAAGAAGTCCGACCTGGACGATGCTAAAAAAGACAAATTAAAGTGGTGCGACTTCCATGTCGATCATGGGCATGCGACAGACGACTGTATCGCATTGAAGAAGGAACTAGCATATCATTTCCCGAAAGGAAATCTCAAGGATATCATCGACGATGTCGCTGTTCCAGCTAATAGCCATCGACCGTCGACTCCCGAGCATGCAAAAGTTGTCAATTGAAATTCCCTACGCCATGGGGAATCCAGGAGATTAAGAGTGAGCCAAAAGTCGCTCGTGAGTGCTACAAGTCTACCTTGAAGCCGCGAAAATAAACTAAAGTCACAAGATCAGGCTCTCGACAGGTTCGTTTCTTCTATCCCTAAATTAATATCTTTTTCACAGAGATAAGTCTACTATGGTGCCCGGTCGTACGCCAACATAGTCAACGCAGGACAATATTTCTCCGTGTCATTCTGTCATTTAAAACCTATCTTTTCCTCCCAAAAAGGATACGGTAATAAATGACAGGGGCCAAATAGAGAGAGTCTGAAATGGTACGTTCTCTAACTCTTTCTCATACGATTTTTTCTCACAAAACGTTTACTGACTTAAGCATCGGAGGGTCGTTGGCTAGCCAACGACCAACCCCCGACATCGATTTATCGCAGAATCGCACGACAGATTATCGCAGGATCGCACGACAATAATCACTAAGCCTACTATATGACTTTAAATTCGCAGGGTCGCACGACATACATGATCAGGTCTGTGACTTGATCATCCCTCCATAGGGGCATACGATACAAACTCATTATACGATCTAATCGTACGATTCCAAAGTCTAAACGATTTTACCCCTAAGTCTTTTAACTTAGAAAATGCTTTAATTGCGTGTTCACATATTTGTTTTACTCATCGTATTACAATGTATGCCTCAGTCGCATGATTTCCTGTGTGTCCTATGTTCAAATTCATAATTAAACATGGTTTGGATAAAGAATAAAACAAAAGTTGCGTTCATTATATAAGCCATCGAGTACATAATCGACCACTAACGGTCGAGCAGCACGAACAAACAAATACATTTTTTCTAAGGTTGTGGAGGAGCATCGATCACAACCTTGTCCGATACCTCATCATGAAAACCCTCGCTAGCCGCCTCCTCTTCGACCTCCTTCTGGTCATCCAAGTCGAGATCTCTCTCGGTCCCGACTCTCTCGTAAAAGAGACGCAGCTCATCTGACGCTGAAGCCAAAGGATCCTTGCCCTGCAGGTGACGTCGCATAACTGCCACACGCGCAGTATGTCGAGCATAAGAAAAGAAAGACTTATTTTCGTCCTTCAACTCATCAGACTCCTTCTTCAAATTTATCACCTTAGCCTTGATTCCCTCGACTTCCTTCCTCTTCGCGGTTACAGATTCCTTCATCCCCTCCAGCTCCTCTCTCTGGTCGCGCATCAAAGTCAGGGACTCCTTCAAACGCAAGTTTATCTCGTCTCTTGTATGACTGAGGGCATCCAATTCGTCCAGAGCATGGTCGAGGCGCACCGACATCGCTTCTTCATGCTCTAAAGCAGCTTTCTCTTTAGCTAACGCTGCATCTTCATCTTTGGTAACAGAAGCCGTTGAAACCTCTATATTCGTCGTTTCGGCCTGCAATTCCAGGAAAGCTTGGAACGCCTGAAGAATCATAATATGAGCGGCATTAGTAAACAACGACAACGACAACGACAAACGACAAGTCTTGAAAGAAAGACTTACCAAGAATAAGAGTCCAGCTGTATGGAACTCTTTCTTCTCGAAAGAAAACCCGTCAAAACGCTCCCTGAAAGACGGAAGAAAATATTTTTCCAAATGGGGGAACAACTTCTTGTCGTCCAGAAAACCCGACGGCAACGTAAAGTTGACCGTCGTTTCCCCCACAGGTCCCTTCTACGCACCTTTGCCCCTGTCGGCCGATGAAGGGCCGGATAGGACGACGGGAGACATCGTCGCCAGTTGCGCAGTATCCACAAATTTCGCGCCGGTCGTGTCAAATGCAACCGACGCCTTCGCCTTCCTGGACAAGGCAACCCTCGAAGGGTTACCCGTCTTCAAAGACGGTTCTCTCAGAACGGACACCTTTGTCCTCTTTAAGAGGCCCGACCCGGCTATCGGGGCCTCTTTTCTCTTCAGGACTCCCGACCCAGTTGTCGAAACGTCCTTCTCCCTCGCCCCACGAGCTACTTCGACTTGGGCCATCTTTCTAGCAACAGAAGATGTCGCCTGCGCTTGAGATTCACCTGTACGGTAAAAGAAAGAAATTAGACGATTCAGAACAGAGAAAGACCAGGTCAAGCGAAAAGAAGACAAAAAGATACTTACCAATTATCTCTACCTCTGGTTCTTCGCTCTTCTCTTCCTCCTCAGTCTTCTCAGAGTCCTCCTCTTCTTCTTTCTCCTCTCGACTCATCCTCATTCTGTCGCTCAAGAAAACGGTATCATCATCCTCGTCTATCAAATGACGCGTGACGTACGACCGATCTTCAGTACTAAATTCAAAGAACTTTTCAATCTTAGCCCGAGAAGCATCATCCGGCTCTACCTTATCGAAATCAATATCTACGCATAAAAAAGAAGATCAGTCGAAGAAACAATCGAGCAACAGAATAACATGAAAACGTACAATCAAAGGCTCACCCGTCATATTCCAACCCTCCCTAATCCAGTCACTATCAGTGTCCAGCGTCGATGCCTGTACGAATACATACCTCTTCTTCCATCCACGGTCGTTGACCACAGTATTTAAAACCAGGGTACGATCACCCTTGAACCTTGAAAACAAACTATAGCGACGGTACCAGTCATTCTTGACTTTATACGCCGTCAGAGGGTCCCTCACATTCATCGGTGGATTCCAGTTGGAGGTAAGTCGTTCGATGATCAAGATAACTCGCCAGAACTGGGGCATCAGTTGCCCCGGCGAAAGATCAAATTCACACATGAACTCTTTGACTAAAGGCAAATATGGCCAGTGAAAGCCTATTTTGAATGGGTATTCGTATATAACAATGTACCCCTCGGGGCATATTTCTGGTCGAACCTTGCCAACCTTGCTTACGGTAATCCCCATGGGAATCCTCGCTAGACTTCTAAAGTCGTCGAGATCTTCTTCGTTTTTAATGGTGCTTCTAGGCTCTGTCGACATTGCCATCCCCGTTAAATTGATTTGCACTTCTGAAAGGCCCCAGATATCCCAGTTTTTTCTAGGCTTTCTAGCAATAGACTTGCGACGCATACGCAAACTGGATGGTCGTATCTTATATGATCTCAGAAAAACTTAAATTAGGTCAAAGATTCTTGCAAGTTCTAATCGAACGGAAATCGCCAAGAAAAGATACATCGTAATCTTTATTTACGCAGTCGATCATGTCAGGTCGAGCCCTTTGATGATCACCGCGTGCTCTCGTCCCTTCATATGACCGGAGGGATCGTCGACACCTGTCATCGACAGCTGGTAAGCACAATCGTTTGTCACCATGACGTCACGACCTCGTTCCCTTTTCAACTTCTGGTTCAGTTAAAGGCGAACCGGTCCAGTTCCACGACAACCAGGTAAGTCCCTCAACCCAGGTCACAAGTCTAAGCGTTCGACAAGCAAAATTTAAAACTTAAATTTGACATTCAATTTTCAAATTTTAGGGGCAAACTGTTTGGGAAAAAAATCACGTCGTACGACCACGACCAGAGCAGGTAAGACGCACGCTATAATCCAAATCTTGTATTAAGATAAGCTCTCGACAAGAACCCAGAAAACATCCGTCGTCTCCCGTAAAAGGTAAGTCGTACGTCCCCCATGACGCTCGACCATAGCATCGCCCGTCTCGTACGACCATCGCGTAAGATCATTGCACCTTCGACCAAAGCTAACGTTAACCTTGACTGTTACATTTGTTAAGTATTTAATGCAGGAGTCAAAGCCATTAACAGCAAGCAGCCGTAACGGACGAAGAGCGTTATGGATAATCACTCCGGCGACCGTTTCCAGCCGTTGTAGCCGTTGATCAAAGCATTAATGGAGCTAATTAATGACGCGAAGACTATAAATAGAAAGCTAAGTCTTCACATCAAAGGACATCAGTTAACATCTGATATACATCAGCGAACATCACCAAACAGCAGGGAAAATCATCCAAACTCATAGCAAAGAACATTCAAACTCTGGAGATCAAATACTGAAAGCCAGAACCTTAGAGCGAACTCAAGAACACTCGAAGGAAAGCTCAAGTTATCGCTCTCGACGCACGGCAGCAGCTTTCGACCAACAGTTGATTACACTTTGTACTCACACACGACAAACACCTGTTTTTACATTTAAACACTTATACTTTACATTTTGAAGCTTTTCCTTCATTCGTATTGTAATCATCGTACGACCGACACCAGTACCAAGGACATCACCCCTGATTGGCGACCATAGTGCAGCGACAACACCTCCTGTCGTCCGCCGGTTTTTTCCTCGATTGAGGTATTTCCTGCGTCATCAAATCCCTTGTCTCGTTTATTTTTTCCCTCGTCGCACGTCTCGTCGAAAGATCCTTTCTTTAGTTGATTAAGTCCACATCGACCTTAAGTTGTCCCTTTGGTGCGATTTTTGGCATTAACAGGCATCTCTGTTGTTTAGTATGAAACACTGACGTCCAAAGATGTGAAGAAAGATAATTGAAGGCTTTCTCCCATGGAAGAGTTCATAGGCTGTCTTCTTGAATCTTTTGACAATCAACGACCTCTTTTGCGTTAAACAAGCAGTGTTGACATCTTCTTCCCAAAACTGAGTAGGTAGATGAGAATCGCTGAGCATTGAACGTGCAGCTTCGATGATAGTTCGATTTCTTCTTTCGGCGACTCCATTTTGTTGCGGTGTTCTCACTGATGAAAGGTTGTGAGAAATACCCTTGCTTTAAAAGAAGGAATCAAGAGAACTGTTTTTGAATTCAGTCCCATGATCACTCCTTATTGAGCGAACGGTCATGTTGTTCAGGACTTCCATTTTCCTGACAAAAGTGATGAGTTCTTCAGAGGTGTCACTCTTAGAATGGAGAAACATTACCCAGGTATAGCGAGAGAATTCATCAACTATGACCAAAGTATATTTCTTTTCAGCGATGGATTGTTTGTTAATAGGGCCAAACAGATCCATATGGAGTAGTTGTAGAGGAGATGCCACTGAGGAAACTTGTTTAGATTTGAAACTAGCTTTAGTCTGTTTCCCTTTCTCACACGCTGAACATAAGGACTCCTTAGCGTATGAGTGTTGAGGTAGACCAGTAACTAACTCTTTAGATGTGAGAGTATTCAATGTCTTGAAGTTTAGATGGGAGAGCCTCTTATGCCATAGCCAGTTGGCGTCAGATGAGGCTTTTTAGAAGAAACAGGAGTTCTCAGTGGTTGTAGAGTCCATGTTTATAACGTAAACATTTTCCATACGATAACCGCTGAGAGCTATCCTCCTTTTTGTCAGTGACAAAGCAGGATTCCTTAGTGAAAATCACTTTGTTTTCCTTGTCACACAGCTGACTGATGCTTAGAAGATTGTGCTTCAGTCCTTCAACATATGCGACTCTTCTGAAGGTTGTTGTACCATTAGAGAGTACACCAAACCCTCGGGTATGGCCTTTTCCGTTTCCACCGAAGGTCACTGAGGGACCCTTCTCTTCCTTGTATTTAGTGAGCAGGTTTTTCTTTCCAGTCATGTGTCTAGAGCATCCACTATCGAGATACCAGACACCCTTCTTAACCTGCAAACAAAGGAAGATTAGTTTGACTTGGGCACCCATTTCACCATGGGCCCACACTTATCAGTGGTAGTAGAGGAAGTAGAAGGTTCAGCAATCTTCACAGCATTTGAAGATTCCGCTTCAGAATTATTCTTCACTTTGGTTAATTTCTTAACCTCAGTGGTCTTCTTTGCCTTGGGGGCATTGATCTTCACCTTAGCTAATTTTTCAGCTTTGGTGGCTGTGGGGCTCTTACTAGCAATATGATTTGTAAGTCCACAGTGATAACATTTCCTATAACTAAAAGTAGCTTTAGGAACTTTTGCATGCTGAGCCATTAATTTTAAATGAGCAGGGCCAGCACCAAGTATACCTTTGGCATTGGAAATGGGAGGAACTATCAGTTCTTCAGATTTCTTACCAATAATATCCACTCTGATTCTAGGAGTAGATCGTTGAATGAATCCAAGGATCTTGTTCATAGAAGTAGAGGGATAAGTACCCTTCTGAGGTTTTTGATTTAAAACTTTTTCTTTACCTTTATATTTAGTGATTAAGGTAGGTTTTTCCTCAGGGATGGGAGATTTTGAAGAGTAACACTGAGATGAGGAAGTGTCAGGGATAGAGGACACAAACATTCCAAACTTAAGCATGGAATGATCAGTGGTTGGTTTTCTTCAGCGTCAGCTTTGTAACCAAGACCACGTTTGTCACTCAGAGGAATCTGAGACTTAATTATCTCAGTGATCGTTGTTGAGGATTTACAACATCCTTCAACCGTAGCTTTTTCAGCTTTCAATGCAGCGATAGCTTCTTCGGGCTCGATTTTGGGGTTGATGATCTTGGAATCTAACTCTGATGAATCATCAGAAGCTGATCATTTATAAATTGATGAGTCACTGGCCCTCTTGACTAATTCTTTCAGGAGATTCGCTAGGAAGAGTAACTTCAGAAGAAATAAACCTCTTTCCCTCACTGATAAGCCAAAATCTTCAACTCCTGTAGATAAGGAAACTGCCACTTGCTATAACTGTGAAAAGACAGGTCACTTTGCTAGTGAGTGCAGGTTAAAGAAAATCTTCAAACCCTCATATTCTTCCTACAAGAAATCCTCTAACCCTAGGGCTAGAGATGACAAGTACAAGAAGCTGAAAGAAAAATATGCAAAGCTGAAAAGCTTTAAGAAGAAAGGCAAAGGCATGATCGCTGAAGATCATGACTGGGCTCTTTCTGATGAAGAATCATCTGACTCTGAATATGATGATGAGGCCAATCTCTGCCTCATGGCCAAAATAGAAGAAGAGGAAGAACAAACTGAAATTCCCTCTACTTCTACTTCCACCTCTCAGGTATCAAACTCTCTCACTAATACTCAAACTTCAGCCCTCAGTGACATCGATAGACGCCGAACCGTCGATCTTTTGACTATTGATTTATATGATGCCATGAATGGCAAGACCAAAGCTGAAAAATTAAATATTGATCTCGCTGAACAGCTTAAGAATTGTCACTTGGAAATTCAAAAGCTTTCTAAAATAGAAGAAAATCTAAAAGATCAGGTCTGCATAAATCAAATCATTCGTATCGAATGAGAAGATGCTATCGCTGCACTAGAGGATGAAAAGGCTAATGTTGAAGGATGATGTAAATCCTCAATAACGATCACTGTGATATTAGGTGCTCAGATTCCCCTGAGTGACAAACGTGGTCTTGGTTACAAAGTTGACATTGAAGAACCAACCACTGATCGTTCCATGCTTAACTTTGGAATGTTCGTGTCCTCTATCCCTAACACCTCCTCGTCTCAGTGTTCCTCTTCTAAAACTCCCATTCCTTAGGAAAAACCTACCTTAACCTCTAAAGGTAAAGGAAAAGAAAACGTTTTTAACCAAAAACCTCAGAAGGGTACCTTTGTACCTAAGCTGAATGCTTCTAAGCCATCAGTGAATCATCCCTCTACTTCTAAGAACAAGATCCCTAGATTCGTTCAGCGATCTACTCCTAGAATCAGAGTGGATGTAATTGGTAATAAATCCGAAGAACTGATAGTTCCTCCAATTTCCAATGCCAAAGGTATTCTTGGTGTTGGCCCTGCTCATTTAAAAATTTCGGCTAAGCATGCAAATGGTCCTAAAGCTACTTTTAGCTATAGGAAATATTATCACTGTGGACTTACCGATCACATTGCTAGTAAGTGCCCCACAGACACCAAAGCTGAAAAGTTAGCTAAGGTGAAGATCACTGCCCCCATGGCAAATAAGACCAATCCTGGTGCAAATCAGGTTAAGGTGAAAACAACCACTGAAGTTAAGAAATTAACCAAAGTGAAGACTAGTCCTGAAGCCGAATCTTCAAATGCTGCAAAGATTGCTGAACCTTCAACTTCCTCTACCACCAGTGAGAAATGTGGGCCCATAATGAAATGGGTGCCCAAGTCAAACTAATCTTCCTTTGTTTGCAGGTCCTGAAGGGTATCTGGTATCTCGACAGTGGATGCTCTAGACATATGACTGGAAAAAAGAACCTGCTCGCTGAATATAAGGAAGAGAGAGGTCCCTCAGTGACCTTTGGTGGAAATGGAAAAGGCTATACCCGAGGGTTTGGTGTACTTTCTAATGGTACAACTACCTTCAGAAGAGTCGCATATGTTGAAGGACTGAAGCACAATCTTTTGAGCATCAGTCAGCTATGTGACAAGGACTACAAAGTGTGTTTCACTAAGGAATCCTGCTTTGTCACTGACAAAAAGGAAAAGATTGCTCTCAGCGGATATGGTTTGGAAAATGTTTATGTTATAAACATGGACTCGACAACCACTGAGAACTCTTGTTTCTTCTCAAAAGCCTCATCTGATGTCAACTGGCTATGGCATAAGAGGCTCTCTTATCTCAACTTCAAAACACTGAATACTCTTTCTTCAAAAGAGTTAGTCACTGGTCTTCCTCAACATTCATACGCTAAGGAATCTCTATGTTCAGCGTGTGAAAAAGGGAAACAAACCAAAGCAAGCTTCAAATCTAAGCAAAACTCTGTGTCCACCTCAACCGCTGAAGCTGAGTACGTAGCCGCTGGAAGCTGTTGTTCTCAAGTCTTGTGGATGAAAAATCAACTACTTGACTATGACCTTCAGCTCTCCAAAATTCCAATCTATTGCGACAGCACTAGTGCCATCTCCATAGCAAACAATCCAGTGCTACACTCAAAGACCAAACACATCGAGATCAAGTATCATTTTATCAGAGATCATGTGATGAATGGTGATATAGAACTTCATTTTATCCCAACTGATTTTTAGTTAGCTGATCTATTTGCCAAACCTCTTGATGAGACAATATTCAACTTTCTCATCAGCGAGCTTGGAATGCTGAACCTAGAAGAGTAAAATCTTCAGTGGTTCACATTAGATCAGTGATAACATGACCTGATATATCCCTATTAATCACCCTATCTCTAAACAAATTGATTCGCTGATATCAAGGTATGTTCTTATTCTTAATCGCTGACGTTTGCCTCAGCATGCTAGATTTCAAAATAAATTGCATCGCTGAATATCTCTTCCTTTCAGTGATACTTTGAAACTCTAAAACTAACACTGATATTTCTGTTCAGTGCTTCTCTATTTTCTAAATTTCCCTGAGTTTTTCTAAAAACCTCAGAGACATCTTAAAATATGAAAGGACGTTTGTGACGTCATCCTTTGGATAAACCATGGAACGCCTTTTCGTCTGACACGTTCGCCCGTTTCGTTTCCTTATCCAATAAGATTTAAGGCACGTGTCACGTGTCATCATGAAAATCTTTTCCCGCTCTTAGTTTTTATCTCTCTACTCTCACTATATAAACCCTTTGAGTTTATATTTTTACCTTTTACGCATACGAACTCTCTTAAGGCAAAAGTAATACTCATATTTTCTTTGCATTCGGAATTTTCAAGAACCTGTGTTACTCATCATCTCCATTCACGAAACCTGTTACATTTCTCTTCTCAAATCTATCTTAAACAACATTTTTGATCTTATTCTTGTTCTTACAAGATCAAACAATGTACTTTTATAAAGTTTAAAATCATATTCTTCATGGTTTTAAAAGACACAATCTATTTATAGGTTGTTCTTCAAGTTTTTAGCAAAAATCTTAAACTTGACACTTTCATATGTTTTTCCAGAATCCTTTCCATTAAAGGAAACTGGAAAACAAGAATTTTGACTATGTTTTGTACTTCTTTTCAAAACTAGAAATCCCTAGTTTCCATTTCTTTCTCTAAATGGAAACTAAAAAAAACCCTAAAACCCCTTATTTTGTAAACTTCTCCATTTTTAGAACTTTTCTTCATCTTCTTCATCTTTGTGTATTATGAACAGAAATGGCATCAAACGCTGATTCTCCTACCTCTTCAGACAAGACTGAAATTACCAGAGCTCCTAACATGGGTCACTCAATGAACCAGATTACATTCCATGGTAACAACCCCTACGCCCTGTTCAACTTCCCCCTAAAGAAACAGGTCCCTCATCTTGATGACGTTGTAAACTTCCTAAAGACCTCTCCTCTGGAGACAACCATGACAATCAAACCCCCAGTCCACAAGAACCTACTTGCCCAATTCTGGTACACTGCCAGAAGATCTCAGGTTGCCTCTAGCAAGAACCCTGACAAAATGGTGGACATAATCCTCTTTGAAACCGAGTTTGGGGAAGCAAAGATCAATCCCAGGGCGATCAGGTATGCTCTAAATCTTCCTGGAAGCGCAAGGGAAAAACTCTTCGTCTCCTTACCTGACGTCAAATCCAGGGAAGGCATAGCTGAAATCATTGCCTTTTTGGATGCAATGAAGTACAACTGGAACACAGGGAGAGACGGTCTCCCTGAGAAGAAGATCACAATGGTGCTGAAAAGCAAAATGCCAAGCAAGATGAACTTCATCTTCGCACATCTCATCAGCTGCATGACAGCTAAAACGGGGTCAACTGATCAGGCCTCAAAACCCCAGACTGCTATGGGGTATGTGCTGATGAAAGGGCTCCATGTAGACTGGGCCAAGATAATCTTTGAAGACCTGATGGAGAGGGTCGAAGAACCGAAGAGAGCAGCAAACGTCCTCTATCCTCGATTCCTCAGTGCTCTCTTCATGCAAGCACTTGGGGATCAGTACCCTAAAGAAGGAGATCTGAGGTTGTCCCAGGTCGGCCCTAAAGTACTGGACTTCAAGCCATTCGCCAACGAGGTACGTCTCTCTACTCTCTTACCTCTTCTCCGCCCTCCTACTTCTTCTACTTCTGCGGCTACCTCCTCGGCAGCGGTCGTCCCAACCGCTGGTACCCAGGCTGCACCAATCACTCCATCTCGAAAGAGAAAACAATCTGAAACCCCACTTGGCATCCATAAGACCAAGAAAATTTCTAAGGAGCAACCTGATAATGTCGTTTTCCGACATTATTTTGATCCCGAATTCGTTCTTTTTGTTGTAAGTTCCCGAGTAAAAATAGTAGAATTTAATGATTTTTATGAGAAAGTACAGGTTTTTATGAAAGAATGATGATGGAAGAGTTTTTGGATCAATCGGAGCAAGCTTACAGCATTCCGGAGCGAAAAGGAGAAAAATCAGATTTTTGGACCAAACAGTGCTCTGCGCGCCTCTGAGCGCGCCTCCAAACGCTCCCACAAACGCGCAGGCTTATTTTTGTAAAACATTCCAGTGCGTTGCGCGCCTCTGAGCGCACCTCCAAACGCGCCCAGCCCCTGATTCGTTTTTAAAAGCCTTTTTCTGCTAGGGTTGAGGGGGAATCAATCAGTTACGTTTGGAGACTCTCTCTGGGCGATTTTAGGAGATAGAAGACGATTTTTGAAGAGAAGAATAGGGCTAGAAACATCAAGATACGAGAATCAAAAGGCGAATCGAGTTCATTCATCGAAGGATTAAGCTTTTCAGGGAGTTTTAGATTTCATTTCTTTTAGAACCAACATGTTTACTTTCGTTTTTATTATTTCTTTTCTGAGTTGTGAAACCCCCAATATGAACTAATCCGTTCATGTTGGGGGGTTGGTTTGAATCATGGTTGGATGATTATTTAGCTTTACAGTAGATACGATCGATTTGATTCTTATGGATGAAACATGTGGGATTGTTCTTAATGTTTGTAATAGTCCGATCAACTATTATTTGATTTAATGAATCTTTTAACGTTTGAGAAAAGTGTTGAGGTTTATCTAATCCTTCATGTCTTAGTCGAATTTGAGATAGAAATATGATAATTCGTACTTTGTGGGTTTTTAATCATTGTTTGTTCAATTACCTTTGTTGAGATCGAATGATGATACAAAATGTTGAATGAATGTTGCTATAGCTTGATAGAGTATAGTGATGGATTGTGATTATACCAGTCATCCTGGAGTTATGTCAATCGTGTCAAATCTGTGAGTTAAGTAATTGTTTACCTGAGGAATCCAACCCTCCAACTCATTCTCTTAGCTAAATTAATTAAAGTTTTTAATCGTGTTCCGATATTCAACCACCCAAATCAATTTGCGTTCGTCTAATTAATAATCTATACGGTCATTGTGGTACTTTACACCTGGTTCCATTGGTTCGATACTCGTACTGTTAAAGTACTATTACTTGATTCGACCCGTACACTTGCGGTAGATTTAGGGGGGGTGTAAACCCGCCTATCAAGTTTTTGGCGCCGTTGCCGGGGAACCTGTTTTGTGTGAATATCACTACCAGCTGTTGAAATTATTACATTAGACACCCTATTTTATATTTTTTTTTATCTTACTTTGAAAGTTCATATATTTTTGGGTCTTGAGATTGTTATCTTCTCCGTTTCAGGTTATTTCTTGGTTTATGCCAAGAAGGAGACTATTTCGGGAACTAGTACCGCTTGACCCGGAAATAGAACGAACCACCAGAAATCTGAGACAACAAGCACGAGACAGAATGGCCGACAACAACATCAATGTTGGGGAAGATTGGGGAGAAGGGTTGCCCATGGGTAATGGTCAACCAATTCCAAATGCGAACAACGTCAACCATAACGCCAACAATAATGTCAACCACGGTGTTGGCAATAACAACAATGTTAATCATGGCGTCAACAATGGTAACAATCACAATGTCAATCAACCACCACCGCCACCACAAAGGGTACCAATGAGGAATTTCGCCAACCCGAACATGGGCGCTGCACAACATGGATAATCACCTCCGATAGCTGCTAATAATTTTGAAATCAAGCTTGGTACCATCCAGTTGGTGCAGTCGAACATGTTTGGAGGTGCAGCGACTGAAGACCCTCATGCACACTTGCGCGCTTTTGAAAAGATTTGCAATACTTTTAAGGTAAATGGGGCTGATCAAGACTCGATCAAGATACGGTTGTTCCCATTCTCATTGAGGGACCGAGCCACTACTTGGGAAGAGAATATACCACCGGGGTCAATTCGAACTTGGAACGACATGGTTACAGCTTTTCTCAACAAGTTCTTTCCACCAGGGCGAACGGCTCAACTGTTATCCGACATCACGCATTTCTCACAGTGGGATCAAGAGTCGTTGTACGAGGCATGGGAAAGATACAAAGCGATGCTCAAGAAGTGTCCACATCATGGGTTACAAGAGTGGATGGTTATACAAACATTCTATGTGGGATTGAATCCTCAATTTAAGAATGATCTAACAGCTGCTGCAGGTGGAGCCTTAATGAACAAGTTCTATGAGGAAGCGATCGACTTGATAGAAAATCTAGCGGAACACAGCTATTCCATTCCAAGATCCGATGTTAGAAAAGTGGCAAGTGTGCAAGAAACTGAAGAGTTGAAAGCAATAAAGGCACAATTGACTGCATTGACCAACCAAATGAAAGGAGCGACTATTCAACCGAATGTTCAGAATTTTCAAGACTATCAATCGCCGGAACAAGTCCAGTTCATTCAGAACCGAAATAATCAGCCGAGGAATGACCCATTTTCCAACACCTATAACGAGGGATGGAAGCGACATCCTAACTTTTCTTGGAGTCAACCTCAACAATGCCCGGGCAAGGAAACGATGCAACAGCAGCAGCAACATTCTGGTAACCAATCTAACTCTTCAAATTCTTTTCAGGCAAACAATGTTTACCGTCCCCCAGGTTACAATCAAAGGAAATATGATGAGGGGCAATCTTCATAAAAGAAGCCGGGATTGGAAGATATGCTAATAAAGTTCATGACCAAGATGGATAGCACGGTGGGAGAGTTAGCAAGCACGGTCAACACTGTCAAGACGGCTACCGAACAAAACACCGCCTCCATCAAAATCTTGGAGAGGCAAGTGGGGCAGATTTCGGAAGCCTTACAAAACCGACCTCCCGGTACATTTCCGAGCATGGCTGAAAAGAGGATCTGGGAAGAGTGTAATGCCATTTATCTGAGGAATGGCAAGGAGCTGAATGGAGAGCCAATACGAGAGCCCACATCAAAAGGAACCGATCCTAAAGAGAAAGAGGTCGAGATCATAGAAGTGACTGAGCTAGAAGCCGATGAGGTTGTGATTGAAGAGAACAAGAAAAGTGAAGAGAAAAAGCCGGTAGTCAAACCGTTTGTACCACCACTACCATTCCCTAATCGAGTGAAGGCACGCAATGATGAGGAACAATTCAAGAAGTTCCTCGACATATTCAAGAAGCTTCACATCAATATCCCTTTCACGGAGGCACTCGCCCAAATGCCGACATACCTCAAGTTCATGGAGGAGATCTTATCAAAGAAGAAGGCAATCGACCACCAATCGACCATTGCACTTACTGAAGAGTGCAGTGCAATCATCCAGAACAAGCTTCCGCCGAAGCTTAAGGATCCAAGGAGTTTTTCAATCCCTATTCAAATTGGTGATATTCGTCTTAATAAAGTGTTGTGTGATTTAGGGGCGAGTATTAACTTAATGCCTCTATCTATTTTTAGGAAGCTTGGATTGGGGGAAGTGAAGCCAACGTACATAACGCTCAAGCTGGCGGATCGATCCATAGTGTACCCATATGGAGTGGTAGAGGACGTGCTCATCAAGGTGGGAAAGTTTTACTTTCCGGTGGATTTCGTGGTGATGGACATCGACGAAGATATAGAAGTCCCATTGATCTTAGGAAGATCCTTCCTAGCCACTAGCCGAGTGCTGATCGACATGGAGGAAGGCGAGATGACTTTGAGAGTTGGTGGTGAGAGGGAAGTGTTCAAGATGTTCGAGAAGATAAGAGATAGAGGCAAGGAGAAAGTTGGTGAGCAAGAAAGGCCGAAGGAGTGATCGGAAAGAAAGTCGTGCCACGACAGAAAATACGGCGCTGGGTGGGAGGCAACCCACCATAGGTTAATTCGTAATTTTCATTTTGGTCAGTTTCTTATTTGTGTGTGTTTTCTTGTCTTTGGTGTGTTGTTTTGTGTTTTGTGTGTTCGTGTTTAGTTTTTGATCCCTGATAGCAATCCCGATATGAC
Organism: Saussurea involucrata; assembly: GCA_033807775.1. Lineage (NCBI taxonomy): Eukaryota > Viridiplantae > Streptophyta > Magnoliopsida > Asterales > Asteraceae > Saussurea > Saussurea involucrata. Next base: position 151,667,322 of record CM066320.1, on the reverse strand, counting down.
CAAGAGCAAGGCAGGAGAAGGAAGGGCAGAAATATGTGAACAGTGATCCGCGCGTGCATCCTGAAGGGTATCTACACAACACCTCTTTGCAAACCTCGGTTTCACCAAGGTTTGGGGTCCCTGTTTTCACTTGAACTTTATCGTTTTATGATTCCTTGTGAGAAAACAAACCTAAGCTAGAGATTAGGTTTGGGGTGGTATAATTACTGTTAGTTGTACTGTATCGCTATTTCGTGATTTTATTTCGCGTGCTATTTGTTTCCATTGGGAACAATGGTGATTTCTGGTTTGGGGTGATTTGTCGAGTCTATCATTGGTAGATCTCAGTGGATTGAATAATCACCCTGTTTATAGTGAGGAATGGGCGACCAGTTGAGCATGATTTAGTGTGAGAGTTCGAAGACATTGATTTTGGGGAAAGGATTTAGAAGGGATAATATAGCACGAGGGTGGATCTAGGCGACTGCACACATTAGAGACATTAGTGGAGACCACCCGTGAGTTTGTTGAGCCATACACGTGCTAACTTCGATTCTGAGAGACTACACACTACTCGATACACTTATCATTACTCCTTTGATCGTTGTTGTAGCTGATCTTGCTATAACTTGCATCCATTATCAAAGACATCCATAGGAATAGAAGTGAAGCTTCTGCCTATCTTTGTGAACAAACCATGTGAGAACTCATCAAGCTTATTGGTTGCTACTAATTCCACTGCTTTTCACTACTCAAGATTCTCAAATAAAAACCCGTTGTAACCCCCTCAGTTAAAAAAAAAAAACCGCAAACCCAGTAAATCAGTCATAAAGGGTTTTGCCAAAAAAAAAGAGCTAAATAAAACTGAGGGGTCAGTTTAAAGAATTTGAGTGAAGTGTTAGGAAGCCCGAACGAAAGAAAGAATGGAGGATCATCAAATAGCATCATAAATCCTTTGACCTCCACCCAGAAGCAGCAACCATACCCAATTAAATATCTGAATTCAGCATGGAGAGTTTGTAAGGAGTGGCGAAGCAACGTTTCTATGTCCTAGTCTTGATAATGGATTCCTTCTGAGATCAATTTGTGTACAATTGTGCATTATTGTTTAATTGTTGTTCATGCATGCTTTGTGAATTCTTGTACCCCACTTCTGAAAGCATGACAACAAGTCTGAAACCTAGGGCTCGAGTGAAGAGAGAAAACCGTGAGGTAGGGTCAAGGCGAAATCCTCTCTGTGTGTGTTTAGTCTAGGTGCACTTAAGTGTGGTGTGGTCCCTGATAAATCCAGTTCCCAAGGTTTTGCTATTTAGATTCCATAGCTAGGTCTGCTCACTGTTCGTCCATCTCACAGGTAATTCATGGTGGTTGTTGAGTTGACTAGAGATCGCTAATGATATTCTCGACAACACGAAATTGCGATTATTTGGATTGTGGTTGAATGCTTATTTGTGTCGCTATTTTGCTTGGGGACAAGCAATGCTCGGTTTGGGGTTGTTGATAATGTCGTTTTCCGACATTATTTTGATCCTGAATTCGTTCTTTTTGTTGTAAGTTCCCGAGTAAAAATAGTAGAATTTAATGATTTTTATGAGAAAGTACAGGTTTTTATGAAAGAATGATGATGGAAGAGTTTTTGGATCAATCGGAGCAAGCTTACAGCATTCCGGAGCGAAAAGGAGAAAAATCAGATTTTTGGACCAAACAGTGCTCTGCGCGCCTCTGAGCGCGCCTCCAAACGCTCCCACAAACGCGCAGGCTTATTTTTGTAAAACATTCCAGTGCGTTGCGCGCCTCTGAGCGCACCTCCAAACGCGCCCAGCCCCTGATTCGTTTTTAAAAGCCTTTTTCTGCTAGGGTTAAGGGGGAATCAATCAGTTACGTTTGGAGACTCTCTCTGGGCGATTTTGGGAGATAGAAGACGATTTTTGAAGAGAAGAATAGGGCTAGAAACATCAAGATACGAGAATCAAAAGGCGAATCGAGTTCATTCATCGAAGGATTAAGCTTTTCAGGGAGTTTTAGATTTCATTTCTTTTAGAACCAACATGTTTACTTTCGTTTTTATTATTTCTTTTCTGAGTTGTGAAACCCCCAATATGAACTAATCCGTTCATGTTGGGGGGTTGGTTTGAATCATGGTTGGATGATTATTTAGCTTTACAGTAGATACGATCGATTTGATTCTTATGGATGAAACATGTGGGATTGTTCTTAATGCTTGTAATAGTCCGATCAACTATTATTTGATTTAATGAATCTTTTAACGTTTGAGAAAAGTTTTGAGGGTTATCTAATCCTTCATGTCTTAGTCGAATTTGAGATAGAAATATGATAATTCGTACTTTGTGGGTTTTTAATCATTGTTTGTTCAATTACCTTTGTTGAGATCGAATGATGATACAAAATGTTTAATGAATGTTGCTATAGCTTGATAGAGTATAGTGATGGATTGTGATTATACCAGTCATCCTGGAGTTATGTCAATCGTGTCAAATCTGTGAGTTAAGTAATTGTTTACCTGAGGAATCCAACCCTCCAACTCCTTCTGTTAGCTAAATTAATTAAAGTTTTTAATCGTGTTTCGATATTCAACCACCCAAATCAATTTGCGTTCGTCTAATTAATAATCTATACGGTCATTGTGGTACTTTACACCTGGTTCCTTTGGTTCGATACTCGTACTGTTAAAGTACTATTACTTGATTCGACCCGTACACTTGCGGTAGATTTAGGGGGGTGTAAACCCGCCTATCACAACCCCCAAGCCTTCCCAGGCTGAAGACTCCGCGTCTGTCTCTCAACAGAAGACGCTGGATGGTTTCGTGGCATGCTCTGCCACATCCGCTGAACCAACCTATTCCATACCCACTTCAGTGCCTCAAGACACTGAAGTTATCCTGGATCAGGACCCCCCTTCTTCGGCACCTCTAAGTGCTGCTGAAATATTCTTCAGCGGATCCAACGATGAATCCGTTGCCCCATCCTTCTTCACAACCTTCTCATCTCAATCTTTGGTCACTCCACCTCTATTTCCCACTTTCTCTGGAACAAATGCCATTCATGTGGAAGACACTCATGCCGCTGAACTACAATGCATACTGGAACAACATAAAGGACCTGAAGTCGCTCCCAGTCATCGAACGCTGGAAGATGACATGGAAGACGCTTCCGGCTACCATGACTTCAACACGTTTTCCAACCCTCCTCCAGGTAACCTAAACACTCCTCTCTCTGAACCCCCAACTTCTGAGCTTTCCTTTGTTCATAAGTTTCTCTATATACAAGTCCTAATTTGAGGACAATCAACAACTCCCTCATGGATTTGTCAACAAAGGTGGAATCTCTCACCACTACTCTCTCCACGAATTCCTCAACGATTATAGACGTTGGGGACGCTTTAAAGAAACTCACCATTGAGGTGAAAGAAAAGGCATCCAACGCTGACTTGCAAAAGCTGGAAGGTAGCTTCTCTACTATGGCTACAGCTCTCACTGACAACTCATCCTCCATCAACACCTTAAACGCCACCAACAACACTCTCTCCAATAACTTCACCACCCTGTCCAGCGAAGTCACATTGCTGAAGACAGTGGTCGGAAATCTTCAGGGAGAGGTGTCTTCTCTGAAAACGGAGGTGGGTACTGCTACTAATCTACTTCGATAAATCCTGGATCGACTGAATGCTCCAAAATTTCCTACTTCCCACTTTACTCAGGTCGATCGAGAAACCCTGGGGAAAATCAGCCTTGCTATATCTGGCTTAGAAGACAGATTGGCAGCGGTTGAAAAATGATTAAGCTTCTTTGGCCACGAAGACAGGGAAACTGGTACTGCTGTTGCTGCTACCGCGGATACCTCCCCCATCCATCATGTGGAAGAGGGGGAGAAGACTCAAAAAGATCTTCCCCATGACTCTGAGGGGGAGAAAAATGCTGCTGAAACCGAATTCTCCCAACATGCAAATTCTGAGGGGGAGAATGTCGAAGAACATGCTGAATCTCCAGTGCATGTTGAGTCTGAAGAAGAAGCTGAAGAAGAAGAAGACGATGAAGATCTTGATCTTCATGATGATGAACCCTCATCATCACCCAAAGATGATGATGATGACGATAATGATGATGAAGTCGACTTTTCCATCTAGCCCAAGACCAAGAAGACCCTTGCTCTAAAAGGGGTAGTTATCAAAGAGTCAGGGGAGGGGACCAAAACCAAACCTGCAGCTACTGAAGCTGACAAAGGCAAAAACGAAGGCCTTGCAACGACGGACAACTTAGCTATTCTCTTCAGCAAGCCACTTTGTCAGGTAACTTATTTATTCTTCCTTTACACTACATCCCTCCTCTATCCTTTCTCAACCTCAGTTCTACTCTCCATAAAGCCTCTATACACTTAACCTCATTTTTTCTCTATCTCTTCTCCCAAATGATCTTACCTATGTGATCGTTTTGTTTCAGCTAGTCCTCTCCCCTGCTTGAGGGTCAAGCTGAAGCTCCTGCTACAACTCTAATAATCCCAGCCCCGAGTGCTGATGAAATAATCCCGGTCCTAAATCTCGATGGGACTGATGATTGTTTTTGAAGAAGAAGAAGAACTGCTCTCTCACAAGAAAAGACCTTCCCTGGTTCCTTAAAAGCCAAGTAAAGAAGAAATGAAGAAGAGAGCAGCTATGATTCAAAAGCTTGAGGATCAACCGATTGTCCCTACTCATCTCAACATCCTATCAAAAGGGGAAATCTTTGAATCCCTCAGATCTGAGAAACTCTTCGCTGAACGAAAGAAGGCTGAAGAAAAAGATAAAGAATATGTCTTAGAGGTTGCTCAACGTTCAGTTGATGATCTAGCCCTGAAAAAATTTCCTGTTGCTGTTCAAAAGAAACTACTAAAGGACGCACAGAAGATCCACCAGGAAAAGACCAAAGTCAGTGACACCACACTGGATTGGTGCAAGAAGATGTGCCACTATAGACAACATGGATCAAGGATAAGCGTTGTAAACTTAAAAGGGAGATATTCTATGAAAAATACTAAAAAGGTACCGATTGTTCATGTCCAAGTAGTCAGAGAAAGAGGCTACTTCAGAACGTGCTACATGTCGGACCTGGATAAATTTGGTTTCCCTGAATGGTTGGAAATGAGAATCGCAATTCAACGATCCCGTTCAAGTTTCAAGACCTGTGTTGAACAAGTCATAAACAGGCTGATCGACTTGGTAACCTCAGCGGTTGATATTCCCCCTCTACTAATTCAGAAGAAATGAGCTGCTCCAAAGAAGAAGAAGACTCCTTCCTCTCCAGGCCCGACAATAAGAAACGAGACAGGGATTAATTTCTCTCGTGAAGCAGTTCTTGGCCCTGCCCCTGATGTCTCCGGACTCGACATATCTCTACCTCCCGCTGAAAATTTTGTCCCTGGTAAAGTTATCAGTGCTCCTTATGGCATTTTCTTCTATGACTTCAATGGTCGCGAATGCTTTCAACGCATATCTGAGTTATACAAAACTCCAATCGAACAACTCAGAGATTTACTCTACTGATGCGAATACAGACGCAGTCTACTTGGATCACTCCTAAAACCCCACATATACCGCGAAGCAAAGAAAAGAAGGGAACAGGGAGTCACAGTCCCTGATTGGATGATTCCAAAGACTGACACTCTTGATGGACTCGTCAAGAAAGAACCTGAGTAGCTGATAAGATTTCTTTTGTAATTCTTCTATCTTTATCAGCTTGTATCTTTTTGTATTTGTAATTATTATTCGATGTACTTGTAATTTTTCCACTTCCCTCTGTAATCTATACGAAGTTAAATGAAAAATTTCAGTGAATGTACTTTACTCCATCAGTACTTAAAAAGATCCCTGAAAACAGTAAATGGGACAAATATTTTATGAGTCCTTTTTATCCTTATGTTTTCTTACTTAGCAATTTTCCTTTATTGCTATGTCATCATCAAATAGGGGGAGATTGTTGATCCAAACCCTCGGTGATTTGATGAGAAACACTTAGTGAAAATTGTAAGTAGACAATATGTATTAATGTTTTGTCATCAAAGAAAATATACTAAGTCTGTTTAGTATCGCTGATGAAAACATACGCTTTAATTTACTTATTCAGCGAACACTGTTCATCAGTAAGCCCTGAGTCTGTTCAGCCTTACTAATGATCGCTGATAGTTTAAGTTATTTACTTATGATCCCCGAAGACAAGATCACGTCAACTATGTTCTACGCTGAAGTCGAAGATCAAGCTAAAGAACCAGCGACAAAGTCTACTAATGAACTGATGCGAATATCAGCGGAGCCAAGACCTGTCCACTCAACGTGAAGTTTCAAGTAGAAGACTTCAGCGAACGCTGAACTTTATCATTCGCTGATAAAGAATCATTCAGTGAATGCTGATCATGAAACCTCCTCTACAAGTAACTTTTGTCTTATCCCCTTGCACGCCTTTTGTACGATCTATCAGAACGGACATCCCGTTTGTCCAGAATCGTACAACCAACTCTGATCCTACACTGTTTATCATGCGACTACTAGGTTGTCTACTGAAGTCAAAACATGCAACCAACCAGAGGCTGCCACGTGTAAAGTTGTACTGACATGAATTAAATGCATGCAGTATATTAAGGAAACCCTACTTCATTTTTGAAGTACTCGGCCATTCCTTCTCTTGCCGAATCTGTGTGTTAGAATACTTATCTTATAAGTTCTTATTTCCTTCTCTCTTATTTCTAGTGCAACAAATCTTAGTGATTCTCTTAGTTTGTTTAGATTATGCTTATTCCTTAATCTTTTTTCCACTACAAACTGTAAATTGTTTGATACATATCAATAAACAATTTAGAAAGATAAAAATCGTGTGTTTGTATTCAACCCCCCCCCCCTTCTACAACTTGTATAACCCCTTTGGGACCAACACATGATGTTTTGGATGCTCCTACTCATCACGAGGGGGAGAAATGGTATAGATTCAAAGACACCAAATATCATGTTGAGGGGGAGTTAGCAAAAGTTGAGGGGGAGTAATTGTTATTTGATCAGTTCTGAAAATTGTTTACAAGTGATCAATTTTTCTCATCCCTTACCAAGCAGTGTTCGCTTTGAATTATTTCCTCCCTTCGAGCGTTTGACAAGTTCTAAAGTTTTTCAAAGTCAATTCAACTCGCAATTCAAAGACATATTCTTTTTTAAACTGAAGATGCACTGTGGAATGTCACGTAACTCACACATTATCCTTCGTGTGTGCTTATCGAATGTGTTGAGTTTCTACAGTTGAAAGTTACGTTTTGTGCACTCAGTAGAGGTTATTGTTCATTGAATCTGGTGATAAAGTTGAAACTGAAGAAAAGAGATTTATTCAAGGGGGGGACTTGAAAAGACATGAAGACAAGCAACACCAAAGTTTGTTAAAGATTCAAGAGGGAAAGAAGATCAACACCTAAAGTTTTCAAGACCACTTTTTTTTCTTTATATAACTTTAGGGGAAGATTGTTAGGACCATAAATGTCCTATAAAATAGAAAGTGATATAAAGAAAAGATTAGTTTTATTTATTGATTGTAAATGCCAATAATTGTGAATTGGGCATATTAGAGGTTAATGGGCTTAGGCCTTGATTGTCATAAGTTTTTGTTAAACCTAGTTTAGTAAGAATCGTTCATAATTCTCATATTGTAAACCTCTCTAAACGTATTGAACTTTGAATGTCAATGATATGCATGGCAACTTCTTGATCTAATTGTTTATCATTGCTGATTGATTTCATTCATATTGCACTAATCCGGGATCCACATGTCGTGGTCTTTTTATTTCCCTTTCTAAGATCGCTTCCGGTTCTTCCACACATTGGTTGTTATCCACTCGGATTTCCGATAGTGGGATGACATCTTCCTCTTCCGCCAAACACTTTCGTAGGTAACACACATGGAACGTCGGATGGATCCCACTCATCTCGGGTGGCAACTCCAGATGGTAGGCTTGAAGTCCTACACGTTTAACAATAGGGAAGGGCCCAAGGAAACAAGGGTTGAGCTTCCTACGTTTTCCGAATCTAACGATCCCTTTCAACATCACCCGATCTCCCACTTGGAATTCAACCGGTCGTCTCTTCTTATCGGCATAACTCTTTTGGCGCTCTTGAGCCGCCTTCAAATGTTCTCGGATACTCTTAACCTTATTCACCGTCTCTTGCACAATTTATGGTCCGGTGAATTGTTTCTCGCCTGCCTCAAGCAAACAAACCGGCGTCCTACATTTCCAGTTGTACAAGACCTCAAATGGCGTTGCCTTCAGGCTCGATTGATAACTATTGTTGTAGGCGAATTCCACTAACGGTAAATGAGTATCACAGTTTCCTCCAAAGTCGATAACACACGACCTCAACATGCCTTCCAATGTTTGGATGGTCCACTCACTTTGTCCATCCGTCTGGGGATGGTAATCCGTGCTCAGATTTATTCTCGTGCCCAATTCCCTTTGAAAGGCATCCCAAAAATTTGAGGTGAAACGGCTATCACGATCGGACACGATAGACAATGGCACCACGTGCATCGAGACTACCTCATTTATATACAACCTATCCAACTTGTCCAACGGCAACGTCTCTCGCATGGCTAAGAAGTGTGCGGTCTTGGACAATCGATCCACTATCACCCAAATAGTGTCGTGACCTTTCAGGGTTTTCGGTAGATTCGTCACGAAATCCATAGTGATATGATCCTATTTTCACTCAGGTATCTCCAATGACTGTAAACTCCCGTAAGGTCGTTGATGTTCGGCCTTCACCAATGAACACGTAACACACTTAGCCACGCAATCGGCCACGTCAAGTTTCATCACCGGCTACCAATAATTGATTTTCAAGTCCCTATACATTTTCGTGCTCCCCGGGTGTATAGAGTACTTTGCCTTGTGCGCGTCATCCATTAATAGGTCTCGACATCCCCCAATTTTTGGTACCCAAACTCTTCCTTGGAAGAGTTTCAACCCCCTACTATCTTCCGTTAGGAGTGAGTGTCGTTTCAACATAGACTCTTCCTTGAGATTTGCTTCAAGAAGTGCTCCACCTTGCGCGGTCTTAATCTTTTTTTATCAAACTCGAGACCACTTCGATCCTTACAAAGATGTTTGCACTTTCCCACTATATTCCTTCCGGCTCAAGGCATCCGCCACTACATTCGCCTTGCTTGGATGGTATAGTAGTTCACAATCATAGTCCTTAAGCAACTCTAGCCATCTTATTTGGCGCATATTCAACTCATTTTGGTCAAAGACATACTTCAAGCTCTTATGGTCGGTGTAAAGTGTGCACTTTGTCCCATACAAGTAATGTCGCCATAACTTCAAGGCAAACACGACCGCCGTCAACTCGAGATCGTGAGTTGGGTAATTCTTTTCATGTTCCTTTAGTTGTCTTGACGCATACGCTATCACCTTGCCCCTTTGCATCAAAAAACACCCCAATCCCATCTTGGATGCATCACTATACACGACAAAGTCTTGGGTTTCTTTCGGGTAAGGATAAGATTGGAGCTTCCCAAAGTTTTCGTTGTAGAGTCCGAAAGGCCTTTTCTTGCTTGTCGGTCCACACAAACTTCACGTTTTTCCGTGTTAATGCTATCAACGAAGAAGCAATCTTGAAAAAGTCTTGGATGAATCGTCGGTAGTATCCGGCTAATCCCAAAAGGCTTCGAATTTCTGTAGGGCTCTTTGGAGGTTCCCAATTCATCATCGCCTCCACTTTCATGGGATCCACCTTCACTCCCTTACATGCCCCATAAATTTAACTTCCCACAACCAAAACTCGCAGTTGGAAAATTTAGCGTATAACTTCTCTTTCTTTAGGACCTCCAACACCTCTCTAAGATGTTGTTCATGTTTTCCTCATCCTTAGAGTAGACCAAGATGTCATCAATAAATACAATCACCGACTTGTCCAGAAATGGTCGGCATACTCAGTCAGGTCCATGAATATTGTCGGTGCGTTCTTTAACTCAAAAGGCATAACAAGGAACTGGTAGTGCACATACCGAGTCCTGAAAGACGTCTTCGACACATCCTCTTCTCTGACTTTCACTTGATGGTAATCGGATCGAAGGTCAATCTTTGAAAAGCATCCGACTCCCTGAAGTTGATCGAAAAGGTCATCGATTAGGGGTAGTGGATATTTGTTCTTCACGGTCACCTTGTTCAACTCCCGGTAATTTATACACATCCGGATCGAACCATCCTTCTTCTTGACAAAAAGCACTGAAGCTTCCCAAGGAGACGAGCTCGGTCTCACAAATCCCTTTCTAGCAACTCTTGTAGTTGTGTCATCATTTCTTGCATCTCGGTTGGTGCAAGACGGTATGGTGCACGTGCTATCAGTGCCTCTACCGGCACTAGGTCAATCTTGAACTCCACTTGACGATCGGGTGGTAAACCCGGTAAGTCGTCGGGGAAACGTATGTAAATTCGTTAACAATTCTTACGTCTTCTACCTTTTTCTTCTCCTCTTTGGCATCTACTACGTATGCTATGAATGAGGGGTATTTCTTCATCAAGCACTTCCTCGCCTTGATGAAAGAAATGATAGCCACTTCGCCCTTCCGCTTCTCTCCATAGATCAAGGTAAAGTCTCCATTCGGCAAAGGTATCTTTATAAGTTTCTTGGAACATAAGATTTCCGCTTGATGCTTAACTAACCAATCCATTCCTACCATGTAACACCCCAATTTCTGGAAGGTATCAATCTTTGATGATAAACATGAAAAATAGAATTTTGCAATATATCCTAGATTTTATAGTCTTGTTGGATGGAGAATTCAAATACGAATCCAACGGTCCTTTCCGGAGCGAAAACGAAGCTAAAATGAAGAAGTTATGGCCAAAACAGTTTCGGTACCGCTGAGCTACTATGACCAACGACTATGACCAGTGTCAAAGTCCCTTCCATAGTCGCGGGCAAGGCACCTGGTTGCTGTCAAATGTGATTTTCAGCTTTTTTCTTCATTTCTCACCCCACAACTTTCCCTTTCTCTCCCAAACCGATCTCCCACCCTCTCCTATGAACCCTAACTCATTTTTGGGGTTTTTCTCTTAGAAATCAAGTGCTTTCTCATCATTTATGCTTGTGGTTTCATCTCTTGGTGCAAGATTCAAGTTTCACCTCCCTTTTCTTGAGATTCTAGGGTTTTGAGATTTTACTCAAGATCCATGGGGTAAGTTCATCTTCTCCTTTTCTAAATCCTTAATTGAGTTATATATACTCCATTGATGATTTCCTAGTGTTGTATTCTCCAATTTCCCTTTTGGACGATCTTGGGAAAGTTAGGTCAAACTTTAGGTTTTGGTATAATTAGAGATGTTGGTGTGAAGTGTTTGGTGGAAACGATTCTAAATGGATATTAATGGTTGGGAACTTGTTGATCTAGGTTTTTGGAAGATTTGGCTTGAAGATTCAAGTTTCTCCAAAGGAGCTTAAATTGGGAAAAATCTAGATTTAGCTTAAATCTAGCAAGGTGAGTTCAAGTTGATTTGTGAAAACGTTGTACATGCCAAAAATGTTATTTTCCAAGTATTTATTTATTTTCCTTGAAATTATCAATTGTTGAGTTATTTGGTGGGTGTTGGTTATTTAAAGTATTTAACTTTATAAACATTGTAAAATACCCATATTTGGGATTTTTGGGTAAATTGATAAATGAATCATAAATGAAAATGTTTTGACGATTTATTGCATAAATGGGGGTTATTTAGTAAAAATGCATTCTAGTGTTTTATTGGAAATATGCATAAGTTGTGTAAAAACACTCCCGTCCGTGCGAATATTTTGAAAATTGTAAACCTTTTTGGTTTGGGGAAAAGATGTGTGTTGAGTATTCGACGAGTAAATCTGTAAAGCCCGTATCCCGGTATGTAATTTCTTTGTTTTAAATTCTTTTTAAAAAGTTTTATTTAACATGGTTTCCGTTAGCGGGGTTAGACGTATTGGACCTAATAGTTAAATACGTCAAAACGTGGTTAGTTTGCGAGAAGTATGTAGTTGAGGGACTAAAATTGTAAAGGGCCAAAAGATGATGTGATTGGCCCATGCAAAATCCAAAAAAAAATGTGACCCAAGTTGGTGGTGTGTTTGTGACGTGTTTAGCAAACAAGAGAAAGGAGAGGAAACCCTACGGCTCCCCTCCCCTTCCCATCGTTAACGTCGGCCGAAAGAAAAAGAGAGAGTTCGCCGTGAGTAAGAGAGAGAGAGTCGCCGGAGAGAGAGAGAGAGTTCGTCGGGAAGAGGAGAGAGACGCCGTCGTTTTGCTGCAGGAAAAGAGGAGGAAGAAGGGTTCGTCGAGGTAAGTTCGTTTTTCGTTTCGTTGTGTCGACGTTTGCTAAATTCCGTGAACCGCTACCACCACCGCCGCAGCCACGGCTGCCGGCGGTGGGGCCGCCGCTGCACGCCGCCGGGGTGGCGGCAGAGGGGTGGTGCAGGTGTGTGAAGGGTGCGGGTGTGTGCGGGTGCGTACGGGTTCGTTTTGCGATTGAGTCGGGAGTGGGTGACGTTGGGAGGTCTCGCCGGAAGGGTTACCGTAACCATCGTCGCCGCCGCCAACCACCACCGCTGCCGGAGGCGGAGGTGGGTGGTGCTCGGTGGTTGTCCAGCCTAGTATGACCTTTCTCCAGTAAGCTTGTAGGCTGTTCGGGTCTGTTTGGGTTAAGCTATGACTTATTGGATTATTAATCAATAGTTATCATTTCATGTGAAATTCACAGTTTCTGCCACTGTTTTGTGAAAGCCATAACTTTTTCTAGGAACATCATATTGGGGTGACATTAGTGCCAAAAGCTCCCATTCTGAGTCTAGTAAGTTTCATATGTTTTACAAAAAAACCAGTTCGGATCATAGCTGGTGTCAAATTGTTGTTTTGTACTGAAAGGTCCTGTTTTTCACTGTTCTGCAAGTCGGTTTTGTAAAATCCATAGTAAATTGTAGAAAAATCGTTAGAGCGCGTGCGATATGTCCCTGGAACCCTAAGACATGGGAATTTGTGATTATGGAATAATATTTCTGGGTTTATCAGTTTATAAGGGGTTAAACAGGTCCCGAACAGACCTGTGTTTTTAGAGTAAAAGCTGGAATTTGTAACTTGTAATCTAGTAGTTGTGAATTTGAGTTAGGACTTCGTGGTGACGTTTGACATCACTTATTTAGGTGGAAAAAGGTGAGCTGGTGTTGGCCGGTTCGTGTTGCTGTTGAGGACATAAGCTTTGCTTTTGAGGTGAGTTCTCTCACTATATAGGATGGGAATTATATTTGTGTTACTATAGCTCGAGTGTGATAGTTATGATTGTTTGTTGATATTATTGTGTTATGGGGTATATATAATTGTGTATATATATTGAACTGTGATTGATGTACTTCTTGATGGGTGTTCCAAGAAGTATATGGCTTATAATGAGTTGCGATTATATTTTCTTGATGGTCGTTCCAAAAAGTATAAGGCTTATTATTAATTGTGATATATTTTCTTGATGGTTGTTCCAAGAAGTATATGTGTTTGTATAATGAGTTGCGATTATATTTTCTTGATGGTCGTTCCAAGAAGTATAAGACTTATTATTATTTGTGATATATTTTCTTGATGGATGTTCCAAGAAATATATGTGCTGGTATATTTGGTATATATATATATATATATATAAATTTGGGTGCAAGACGTGATTGCATGGTATGAGTTGGTTGCGATAACTAGCTGTTTAAGGGTGATGTTGATATAATTGCGATCCTATTTATGGTTTGAATTCACTAAGTCTTGTGCTTACCCTTTCCTATTTTAATGTGGTTTCAGGTGCTTGTGGCTCCAAGGCGTGACAGGTACACATTGGCGTGCGTGAAGAGTTTTTATAATCATGAGATTAGAGTTATTATTAAACAATTTAATTTCCGCTGTTTATTATTACTGAGATTATTTATTATTGAATTGCAAACGAAACGGTGTTGGATATTTAATAAGGTTTTATTTATTAAAATGCCTATTTTTAAAGTCAAAATTTATTGTAATTTTTGGGACGTTACAACTTGGTATCAGAGCACAGCTTGAGTGAATCAAACACATGTCGGTGTGTTTGATCTCAAGTTGCGGCTAGGAAATTCTTCTCTTAAAATTTTGGAAAAATAAAAGAAAGGAAAACCCGTTTGGGAAACGGTGATCGAGGGCGCAGTGTGTACAGTCAGCCGGAGCAAAAAGGAAAGGTATAGTCCTTAGTGTATTTATCGCTTTCTAGATCATAGGGTATGCATGCTAGATTGCCTATGTGGTTTACATTGTACTGTATGATGATTGCTTGCTAGTGGGAATTAATGCTAGTTATAATAGGTTGTTAAGCGAAGGCCCTATAGGTTGTATGCAGTAAGAATCACATAGCGTTAGAATATTTGATTTAGTTCTATTGCGCAGCTCTTGTTTGAGTCCAACCGTTTTAGGATAGAATCTTGTATTCGAATGTCTATTTGATTCACGCTGCATGCGACTGGGTATTCGCGAGGCAACTCGTTATGGCTAATAAGGATTCCGTTATAGCAAGGGTAGTGGGATGAGATGAAATTCCTAGAGAGCTGGGAAGAGTGTTTACATATGAGTATGTATGCTAGATTGCTTTCTAGAACATAGGAGTATGTGTGCTAGATTGCTTGGTGCTTATTACACTGTACCGCATATTTGTTGCTTGCTAATAGGAGTTTATGCTAGCCTTGATGGGTTGTTAAGTGAATGCACTATAGGTTGTATGCGATAGGAACCGAATAGCCCTAGAATGTCGGATTTAGTTCTATTGCGCAGCTCTTGTTTGAGTCCAACCGTTGTAGGATAGAATCTTATATTCGAATGTCTATCTGGTTTTACACTGTGTGCGACTGTGCATTCACGAGGCGACTCGTCATGACTAGTGGGGATTTCGTCATAGCAAGGGTAGTGGAGTTGGGTGGAATTCCTAGGAATCTAGGAAGAGTGTGTACATATACCGGTGCGGGCATATGTGTGTAGTTATCGGCGAGAAACTACTTGGACCCATCGGATGGAACTCGGAACGAGTGATGATAGGTGTGGAAGGTAGTAGTAGAGCTCCTACTATCGGAAACACAGGATCAATGCTCGAGTCGGGGAAAGTCACGAAGAATCCAAGGAGTTGAGCATGAGCGTTGTTAGTGTGAGTTATTATGTGCTAATAACTCGTTGTAATATCTACCCAGAGTAGCCATCACAAGGAGGAACGACTATAGTAAACCTACTAGTACAGGTGTGTACTTGATTTGCTTTGATGGGATGATCGTTGGGGTAGTGACGAAGGTTATAAATTAGTAGTCGTTGGAATAAAAGGACGATTCTAGTATTAATCACTTGGAGCGACGATGAGGACGATGATTGTTTCGGGCCAAGATGGATGATTGTGCTAGAATCATAGGCTTATAGAGCCGACTTTGATTTGAGGAAAAATCGTAGGGATTATTTGACGTAATTTCCCAACTTGCCTAAGAGGTTTAAATGTCCGGATGACGTTAGTGGACCAGAGAGATTTGGAGGAGTAGGAGTCGAGGCGTAGAATGCCGACTAAGTCATGCACAAAGTTTGATTTTGAAATAGATAGCATTAACAAATTCTTGTGTTTCAAATCATTTTATGGATGGTGTTTTGGAATTTTGGGAAATGTTCAGCACACAGACAAGATTTTGAAATATGGTTTTGAAAGTGTATGAAATCGTTTTACCACGGGAGTGCAAACTTTGTTAGAATTTGTCTCATTTCGTTATTTTTCCAACGGTTCTTTCGGGTAAGATGATATCCGTGTTTTGTGGTGTTTAAAATGTTGGGCAAGTGACTACGGCTTGTGACTTTAACATTGGAACTCCTCCACATATGTTAGAGTTGAGACGGAAAGTTACATTCCACGATGTCTGTATAAAGCTATTTGAGTGATTTCGTTAAAATAAGTTTTGTTTTACGGCATGTTGAGTCGTGTGGGTTTAATTTCACGAGGTGCATATCTTATTTGTTTATGTGACCATTTGGGGAAATCTTGGAAATCAATTTAAAGAACCCCACCTTTTGAGATTTTATGAGGTTTTAGTCGATATTTTCAAATGATGGAAACGGATTGGTTTTTATCTTTAAGTTTGAAACTTACATGAGACAGTTGTGTTTTAACAAAAATATATTTGTAAACCGTTTCATCGTTTCGTATGACTAGCCGATGCGCGTAAGATTCGTTGGTGAACCCTGTGCCACGACATTTTATGTTGAAAAAGAGGAATTTTGGGGTCAAATGTCGTGGAACTGATTTTGAAATTATGTGCACACTTTTGTCGCACCCGATGTAAGGTCGAGCGGTTACTTTAAATACATGTCATGAGTCAATTCATACTAGAACAGTGACGGTTCATTTTCAAAGAAATTATTTATTTCGCTTTACGTTTTGTGAGTAAACTAAGCTGCAATGAAATGATTTTCATATGTGGGACGAGCGTGTCCATTTTTGCGTAACTACCGACCTGGTAATAGTAGTTTTATTGCTTACGGTCTTTTTGAAATGAAAAAAGAAAAATCTTGACGTTGAAAATATTTTGTAAATGATTTTGTAAACCATTTGGGAAGTGCGCTTATAAGTGTTATGTGTCATTTTGATAATTTTAAGGATGTGAGTTCTTTTGGAAAACTCTTTTGTTTAACCCGTGTCGAGTTTGGGACTAATGTTGATTTTAGAGTATTGCTTGCTTAAACTTTATTTAAACGCGTTTTTGACCGACTTATGGGTCTAGCAAGCGTGGAGCGTTTTGCTCGGTTTTGACTTTGAGATAGTCATGGGTCAATTGCACGGTTTTTAATGGCTCGATGTGGAGTTTTGTTGATGGGTTATTTTGTTGCACAGTTTTGCACTTATTGCACGTTGAGTATTTACATGTTGGGTGAGTGAGTCTTTCCGGGATAGGCATGTTGTTGGTAGACTGTTTTGCATTGGATCCTTGGTCACGTCAGTCAGTCATTGGTAATGGTCGGTTGGGTATCTCGGGGTGGGACCCCGGTATTCATGTGTTATGACCTTGACTTTCCAGTAGGCACTAAGAGGATATAGTCTTGGGCACTTACCTGAGAGGTAGTTCTGATGTGCCGGGCCTTGAGACGTACCTGGGAGGTAGGCGTTAAGGCGTATCTTGATACGGTGTAACTAGGTTTTCCTAGAGCGAGCGTGGAGGATAAGTAGACGGTGGAAGAGTGGGTGTTCCACAAGTGATGTTAGTGTAGACCGAATAGTGTCGGTTAAGGGATTGATGCCCTTTGTAATTAAGAGAATAAACGTGCAGTAACCTTTTTGAAGTAAGTAGTATATTTAGGTGTCGACTTTTGGGCTTGAGGCCAAACACCTTTGGTGTAATCGGAGATTTGTAGACGATTTTTAAAAATAATTATGGTGATGGTAGTAGAAACCCTGAGATGCTTAATTGTGAGGAATGGTTGGTGGAATGACTTTCGTGAGTGATTATAAGTTTACTGGTTTGATGATTCGTGTGAAATAAATTTTGGGAGTCTATAGAACTCGTGGAAGTAATCGGCAGTAATGGTAGGAATGATCGGATTCGAGTATCCTGTAGGGTATATTGGTGAGCACCTTTAGAATGGTTAGAGCTTGAAAGTTGAATCGGGATGTATGGAACATCTAAGGTTGGGAGGCAACCGAAGTCGTTTGACTAAGAATGATTTCAGTTGTTGGAGTGTTCTTCCGATCATAATTTCAATGCCCTTGAAGGAGTTTTGTTAGTAAGAAAAGTATTCGAGAATTTCTAGACAGGGTGAGAAATTTAGATTCTAGTTGAGGAAAGTCCAGTGGCCGCACCGAAAGGGTTCGAGTGGACGTGGGAACCCAAAGCGGAGATGCGCGAGAACTATTCCGAGTTATCCGCCGGTCTAGACTTCGAGGACGAAGTCTAATCCAAGTGGGGGAGCGTTGTAAAGCCCGTATCCCGGTATGTAATTTCTTTGTTTTAAATTCTTTTTAAAAAGTTTTATTTAACGTGGTTTCCGTTAGCGGGGTTAGACGTATTGGACCTAATAGTTAAATACGTCAAAACGTGGTTAGTTTGCGAGAAGTATGTAGTTGAGGGACTAAAATTGTAAAGGGCCAAAAGATGATGTGATTGGCCCATGCAAAACCCAAAAAAAAAACGTGACCCAAGTTGGTGGTGTGTTTGTTACGTGTTTAGCAAACAAGAGAAAGGAGAGGAAACCCTACGGCTCCCCTCCCCTTCCCATCGTTAACGTCGGCCGAAAGAAAAAGAGAGAGAGAGAGTTCGCCGTGAGTAAGAGAGAGAGAGTCGCCGGAGAGAGAGAGAGAGAGAGAGTTCGTCGGGAAGAGGAGAGAGATGTCGTCGTTTTGCTGCCGGAAAAGAGGAGGAAGAAGGGTTCGTCGAGGTAAGTTCGTTTCTCGTTTCGTTGTGTCGACGTTTGCTAAATTCCGTGAACCGCTACCACCACCGCCGCAGCCACGGCTGCCGGCGGTGGGGCCGCCGCTGCATGCCACCGGGGTGGCGGCAGAGGGGTGGTGCAGGTGTGTGAAGGGTGCGGGTGTGTGCGGATGTGTACGGGTGCGTTTTGCGATTGCGTCGGGAGTGGGTGACGTTGGGAGGTCTCGCCGGAAGGGTTACCGTAACCATCGTCGCTACCGCCAACCACCACCGCTGCCGGAGGCGGAGGTGGGTGGTGTTCGGTGGTTGTCCAGCCTAGTATGACCTTTCTCCAGTAAGCTTGTAGGTTGTTCGGGTCTGTTTGGGTTAAGCTATGACTTATTGGATTATTAATCAATAGTTATCATTTCATGTGAAATTCACAGTTTCTGCCACTGTTTTGTGAAAGCCATAACGTTTTCTAGGAATATCGTATTGGGGTGAAATCAGTGCCAAAATCTCTCTTTCTGAGTCTAGTAAGTTTCATATGTTTTACGGAAAAACCAGTTCGGATCATAGATGGTGTCAAATTGTTGTTTTGTACTGAAAGGTCCTGTTTTCACTGTTTTGCAAGTCGGTTTTGTAAAATCCATAGTAAATTGTAGAAAAATCGTTAGAGCGCGTGCGATATGTCCCTGGAACCCTAAGACATGGGACTTTGTGATTATGGAATAATATTTCTGGGTTTATCAGTTTATAAGGGGTTAAACATATCCCGAACAGACCTGTGTTTTTAGAGTAAAAGCTGGAATTTGTAACTTGTAATCTAGTAGTTGTGAATTTGAGTTAGGACTTCGTGGTGACGTTTGATATCACTTATTTAGGTGGAAAAAGGTGAGCTGGTGTTGGCCGATTCGTGTTGCTGTTGAGGACATAAACTTTGCTTTTGAGGTGAGTTCTCTCACTATATAGGATGAGAATTATATTTGTGTTACTATAGCTCGAGTGTGATAGTTATGATTGTTTGTTGATATTATTGTGTTATGGGGTATATATAAATGTGTATATATATTGAACTGTGATTGATGTACTTCTTGATGGGTGTTCCAAGAAGTATATGGCTTATAATGAGTTGCGATTATATTTTCTTGATGGTCGTTCCAAGAAGTATAAGGCTTATTATTAATTGTGATATATTTTCTTGATGGTTGTTCCAAGAAGTATATGTGTTTGTATAATGAGTTGCGATAATATTTTCTTGATGGTCGTTCCAAGAAGTATAAGACTTATTATTATTTGTGATATATTTTCTTGATGGATGTTCCAAGAAATATATGTGCTGGTATATTTGGTATATATATATAAATTTGGGTGCAAGACGTGATTGCATGGTATGAGTTGGTTGCGATAACTAGCTGTTTAAGGGTGATGCTGATATAATTGCGATCCTATTTATGGTTTGAATGCACTAAGCCTTGTGCTTACCCTTTCCTATTTTAATGTGGTTTCAGGTGCTTGTGGCTCCAAGGCGTGACGGGTACACATTAGTGCGCGTGAAGAGTTTTTATAATCATGAGATTAGAGTTATTATTAAACAATTTAATTTCCGCTGTTTATTATTACTGAGATATTTATTATTGAATTGCAAACGAAACGGTGTTGGATATTTAATAAGGTTTTATTTATTAAAATGCCTATTTTTAAAGTCAAAATTTATTGTAATTTTTGGGACGTTACAAAATCTTAGGTATTGATATTTTAACGATTTAACTTACGAGTGTAAATCTTTTGGTATAAATGCACTTTGAGGGGTGTTTGGAAAATGATTTTTCTTAATTTAGAGTGACATGGAGTTACTTATGTATACGGAGCATATTCCATTAAAACGTGGGATGTTTACGTTTTATTGCATTTTATGACTTTTAACGAATGGGTTTTTGATTTAGTGAGCTTGTGGTTCGGTATTTGATTTTGTTGGGTTTGGGGGAAATTTGTCCAAGTTTTGATGGCTCAACGTAGACCTTTGGTCATGATTTATGCTTATTTGAGAATTACATGTTTTGAATGCGCTAGTTCATTCGTTTGGAGTCATGTAATGTTTTAGACCTTACTGTTATGGATCCATAGGCACTTGAGTTTTTACGTTCAATGATGAGACGCTAGTCTCTCCCATTGTAGCATGGAATAGGCATCGATGGTAAGGTGTAAGATCTATGTGCTCGTATATTGATTTGGGTATTATGCCAATGATGGGACACTAGTTTTCCACATTGAGGCACAATTAGGCATCGATGGTATGGTATAAGTCCTACGTGCTATTACGTTCTTAGATGTTGGCATTTCATGGGTGTGTGTTTTAAGTAGCCACACTCGGCATCCAATACTTGAATCTCAATAACATTGATAAGTGACCTAACTTTGTGTGCCCCTCACATTCGATGGAACCGGGTCTCCCCCATCACCGAAAGGTGTTGTTTTGGGCACTTATCTTTATCCATGTTTTCGGTGACGTTTTATATTTATATGGTTTGTTTTCCACGATATATGAGTTGTGGGTCATGCTTCATCCGAGTTTGGGATGTTTTGAATAATAGCGATTTATTCATGATTTCAATCATTTTGGAAATCAAATACTATTACACTTTTCAAGTAAGTTTTGGGATGGGTCCATTATGAGAATTGTTTTATATTAGAGCTTTCATCATGGGATTTGTGTGCGTTTGAAAATGGGTGGTTTGCATCTAAAGTAAATTCTTTTTGAACTCATGATATAAATTGCATCTCTCTCGTTTTACGAATTATATAATCATGATAAAACTCTTGAACTCACTAGGCGTTAGCCTAACCTTTTTATTTGTCGGCATGTGCAACATGTTCCGGTTGGGAAGTAGTTCTAGTGACACTATGAAGAGTGGGGAGCTAGATGTGTGTTCAAGGAGTAAGTGAATTGGTGAACCCTTCCGCGTTGTGGAAATAGCAACTTTGGTTTGAGTTGAGTAACACCCAACTTCTGTAGTCACTTAGGTTATGAATAATGTTGAAGTTATTACATTTTAAATCTTGAGGTAATCCCATAAATGGTTTGTAGGATGAATTTGATCCTTTAGTGGTTATTTTATTGAAAATTTTATTTAGTTGCTATTTCCAAATTTGAGGGTGTTACAGACCATGACGTCAAACTTCCAATTACCACAGGGAGTAAGTCTATTTCAAAACGTTTACCACCGATATCCAAGCGACACTTTTCTAACACATGTGGCAATACTACTTGCTCCCTATTTGCTACCCCTATTACTAAGGCATCACTAAGTGTACGAGTGGGCACATTCAACGTCTTACTAAATGTGGAAGATGCAAAAGAACAATTTGCACCGGAATCAAAAAGTACTCTTGTGGGTATGGAGTTGAGTAAGAACGTACCCGACACCACATCGGCGGTTTCCTTAGCTTCTTACGTCGTCATCTGGAAGGCCCTCCCCTGAGCTTTAGGGATGGTCTCCTTCTTCGGATGGAATCCCGAACTAGCCCCTCTCGCGCCCCCTCTCAACTTGGGACACTCCCTCTTCACGTTCCCCACCTCTTTGCAATCGTAACAAACGGTTCCCCTTATGGGACAATCCGGGCTAGTGTGTCCTGTTTTTCCACACTTGAAGCATGTGACTTGATTAGGACTACAGTTGTCGAAATGCATGCTCTTGCACTTTGGACAGCACTTCTCCTCCCAGCGGTTGTCCATCCTTCTATTACTTGGGTGAAATCTCGCCTTTTTGAATGAGTTTTGTGGGCTCTCCCACCTTCTCTTCTCTCCGGTTCCGATCTTCTCTTCCTTGTCTCTAGCGTAGACCCTTTCCATAACCTTGGCCTCCTCGATCGTCTCCTTAAGGTTAGTGGCTTTAGAGTTGCGGACCATTGCCATCATGTCCGTGGGCAAACCTTTCAAGTATGCTTTCATCTTCTCCTTTTCAGTCGGGGCCACATGCCCCACGAGGTTCAACTTTTCCATGAAGAGTCGGGTGTACTCCCTCACCGACAAATTCCCCTTTTTCAATGATCGAAACCACTCTTCGATCAAGTCCATCTCTTGCTCATTACAATATTCTTCCAGAATCTTTCTCTTGAATGCGGCCCAGGTCATCTTGGCCAAAACAGAAGCTTCCAAAGTTGCGGTGAAAACGTTCCACCAAGTCAAAGCCGAACTTCGGAGCATTTGAGAACCAAATTTCACTTTCTGGTTTTCTTCACATTCGCAAGCCCGGAAAGCTTGCTCGATCTCTCTTAACCAGTTCACACATGCCACCGAATTATCAGAACCGGCAAATTCCAGTGGCTTACAACACAGAAACGTTTTGTAGGAAAAAGTTCTCCCCGTCGGCCTTGTTTCCAAAGTAACCAACCTATCCGTCCAGTTCTCATCACCGGTTCCACTAGATCCTGCTACGAATACGTTCTCTTCATTTGTTTCATGACGACGCTGGTTAGCATCCCGGTCCTCCAGAAGTTTCATGAACAATTCCTGTTGCTTAACCATGGTATCGTTCATGGCCCGCATCATGTCCATCATTTGCGTTTAAGGAGTCACTTTTGTTATAACCGGATTGGCAGAGGTAATGTTTGTCCTTGGTATTTGTTCCACTCTCCCACCCAACAGAGGTGGAAGTGGAGCATTTGGTTGATCAGTCGTGGATTCAGTCACGGCGTTACCTTCCGGTGAAGAGTGAGGCCTATTCCGCGTGCTTACCATTTTTGTCTATCACATTCGAGAATAAAGATGAGAAAATAGACTACGAGATACACATAAGGAAACGTATTAGTACAATCATCGGTCATCATAATCATAGCAATCAAGTATGCTCACGTAACAATATATTCATAATAGTAGTAGCTAATTGGAATTATGAACATACTACACATAATAATTCTCGTTACCACTCTCATAGATCACAATAATGTAATTTCCGTCGACTCCAAAACGCCCCATCTTAATGTTTCTACCCACATTTCTCACACTTCATCACTTATTAGTCTCAGCTTAAGACTAGGCATCACACTAGAACACCTAGTTCACTTAAACTAGAGCTCTGATACCAACTTGTAACACCCTAAAATTTAAACAATAAATATAGGGAATTTTCCGGAAAAGGGGTAAAATAAAACTTCTAAAATTAGACCAACTAAAACCCAATAATCACAACGAGATAGTTTGACCAAAGTAATGAAGCGAGTTGTGAGACATAATACACAACAACCTACTAATCTAGAAATAAGTTAAACTGATTAACACGGGTGTCGCTATATCTCCAAAAATCTATCATCTCATAAATTCCCAAAAAGCCCGACCCTCCAAGCTTCTAAAGCATGGTCGGCAACTCAACGCGATCTAGACACACCACTAGTAGGACCTGTAATCCATAAACATGCAACATCAAGTGCTAGACCAAAAGTCTAGTGAGATCTAATAATTTAAACAGTTTATAATTCATGGAAATAATGACGTAAACTAAAGATACCGACTCCACTTGATATTAGATTACCAATTTCCAAAAAACCATGATAGTCCACACCTGAACATAGTACAAAAGAGATATATCTCTAATTACGGGGGGGGACCCGTTTCCATCGGGGTAACGAGAACACGTGAGTGGAGTCACCTTTGATGTTATTGGATTACACCTTAAGTCTCGGTCTTAGTTCCCATGCCATGAAGACATCACAACCTCAGACCATATAAACATTGCCTTTATTGCCTACTCCTTCGAGTTATACCTCAAGGACTTACGGGACCATATTGCCTATCCAATCTAGACGAGTTACACCTTAAGGACATTACTGTCCCCCATTGCCTACTCGCTAGTGACCCAACAATGGTCAAGAAAACATGAGCATAAAACCCACCAGTCTAAATCCTCGTGCACGAGGACTTAGACATCAACAGTTTTAGCTGCATGATTATAATCAAGGTCGACCAACATTTCGAATAGTAGTAAAACAATTTCTCCACTTGAACCATAATGAGCATTTCAAACATGTATCCCATATAATCACCATACCATATTCCATTAAAGTATACTCATGCAAGCTTATACATAATATCATCCAAACATGCTCGTATGTACCACATGAATACCCATATGTCAATGGATAAGTGTATATATATATATATACATATTTACATGCATAATAAATAAATAAATATATATATATATAGGGAAAGGTTCAATAGAGAAGTGCAAATATTTAGAGAAATAGAGAAGTAAAAAAACACGGGACCGTTCATATATGAATGTTCATATATAAACAGTCATATATGAACGTTCATAAATGAACGTTCATATAACAGTCATATCTGAACGTTCATATGAACGTTCATATATGACTGTTTATATATGAACGTTCATATATGAACGGTCCCGTGTTTTTTAATTCTCTATTTCTCTAAATATTTGCACTTCTCTATTGAACCTAAGGCTATATATATATATATATATATATATATATATATATATATATATATATATATATATATAGGGTTGGGTTCACATGAGACCAATCAGTTTTCGTGAGACCGTGAGAACACAAAATTAACACTAAACCTTCACAGTGATTCATTGTGAACGTAAGAAAAACAACCAATCTTCACAGCAAAAACACTGTGAAGGTTTACCATCACAGTACCTTCACAGTCTTTTGCTGTGAAGGTTTAGTGTTAATTTTTTGGTCTCACGGTGTAACGACCCGAAATCTCATACATAGTTCAAATAGCATACATTGCATAATGTCGTTAAAACAAGAGATACATTATATAACAAATACGGTCCCCTAGTCTTTACAAACATTCAGTACATCATTACAAACGTTTACATAGTAAATTACATCATTACTAATATATACTGTAACTACAAAACACAGCATAGTCTTCAACTACATAGTCCTCCCAAAAGCTATTCTCGGTTTAACCTTCTTATTTGCTCTTACTCGATCCACGACCTGGAATACATATTTTTAAAACAAAATGAGGGTTAGACCTTAAGGTCTAGTGAGAAAATCCCCGTTAGTTAAAAACCATTTGCACAATATCATACACATAATTCACATAGGAATACCAATTAAAACTCATGCATCATGTATCTTTCCATCTCATTCTCTTGGCCATATTAATTGGTTGCGAGCCACCTAATCAATTTACACCATTGTACTAAATACAGCCAACACCACTGTCCCTCTGTACAGCCAACATACACCGGTCCTAAGCCCGACCAACTAGCACCCATGCAGTGTAATACTCATATAAACACAATATGCACATTATTACACTCATTCACATATATGTATTCCAGTTAGAAAACATTTTAAGTAAAAACTCACTTGTTTGCTTATCCAAAATTCCTTCCACAAAGAACTCAGCTTTCACCTTCGATTCACAGTATCTGAAACAAATAGATGCAGATATCTCTTTACCATACAAAACACATAAGTCTTACTAAAGCTAAGAACTCTAAAGAACTCAAATCCTCAAATGTTGCCCCCAAACCCGAACTTAAGTCAAGTCCACAGTACATTCGGTCCTCATTCATTCCCTATCCATGAATTAACAAAACACATGCTACTAGATACTTAAAAGCATCTAAACTCACCAATTTGACCAAACAGCAAAAAGTATCCGGACAACACTAATATTCCGGACAACACCACTTTCCGGATAACATTACTAATCCGGATAACACATTTTCCAGATAGCAAAGCAACCCGGATACCATCCGGTATCCCATTCCATCCGGAAACTTATAACAAAAAGGAACTTACCCGGATACTTGACTCGTCCGGACACCTTAGAACATCATCCGGATACTGTTAATCAAAATCATCCGGATACATTCAACTTATCCGGAAACCACTGTCTGTTCATGCATTTTCTACCCACATTCGACTGTAATTACTACCAGGCTTGAAATCAACTATTCTAATCCGATAGAAACCTTCTAAATACAATTATACACATAAAATGTAAAGGGACATACCTTAATTTCACTTCCAAGCACACCAAATTGAATCCCTAGCCTTTTATCTTCTTTCTTCTTCTTTTGGTCTCAAAACACACACACTACACACACTGATTTTCTGGATAATATCTGACTTTATGAAATATCTAATTTCATCAAGAGGTAATATCAACCCATTTTACTACTTTAGTCCTTTAACTTATCACTAATGACCAAAACACTCTTAACTTATAAATTAACCCAAACTTACCCTAAACATCTAACTTTAAAGTTACTAAATTTTAACGGAACTAACATTTAACTAACGAACTTACCCGGGGTATTACATCATCTCCCCCTTAAAAGAATTCTGTCCCGGAATTCGGTTTAGGCAAAAAGGTGCGGGTACTTAGTTCTCATTTCTGATTCTGATTCCCAAGTAGCATCCTGACCCCAATGATGTCTACACTGAACTTTCACTTGTCTGATTACTTTGTTCCGCAACACTTTAACTTTATGGTCAACTATGGGTTCAGGTTCCTCCACATAATTCAGCTTTTCATCAACTTGTATATCTGGTAGAGAAACTGCCTGATCCGGCGTAACCAAACACTATCGGAAATTCGATACATGAAACGCGTTATGAATCCTGCTTAACTCTGGTGGAAGATCTAACATGTAGGCTACTTTGCCGATCCTTTCTATGATTGCAAACGATCCAATGTACCTCGGGCTCAGCTTACCTTGTTTCCCGAATCGAACGACTCCTTTCCAAGGCGAGACTTTTAACATCGCAAAATCTCCAACTTGGAACTCTAACGGTTTTCGGCGTCGGTCGGCGTAGCTTTTCTGTCTGTCTTGAGCTACTTTCAAACGTTCCCGAATCTAAGAAATCTTATCCGCGGTCAACTGGACTATATCTGGCCCTGCTAACTGTTTCTCTCCCACTTCGTTCCAACACAGAGGCGTTCGGCATTTTCTACCATACAGAACTTCAAACGGTGCCGCTTGTATGCTGGAATGGTAACGGTTGTTGTAGGCAAATTCTATCAGTGGTAAGTGCTTATCCCACGATCCCCCAAAGTCAACAATGGAAGCCCGAAGCATGTCCTCTAAAGTCTGAATCGTCCGTTCACTCTGACCGTCAATTTTAGGATGATACGCCGTACTTAACTTTATCTGCGTTCCCATTTCCTTTTGCAAACTTCTTTAGAATCTTGAGGTAAAACGGCTGTCACGATCAGAGATAATCGAAATTGGAACTCCATGTCGTGTTACTTGTAACAACCCAATTCCCATATAGTAAACAATTCACACAAAGTAACATAACATTGATATAACAAACGAAACATTATATTACAAGTACGGTCCCGTAGTCTTTTACAATCAGAAGAAGCCATCCTACTACAAACTTTATACTAAATACATACATAACATTTAGTTATTAAATTACAACTGCTAAACATGCCAAAATCTTCATCATATGTTCCTTCACAAAAGCCATCCCTCGATTACTCTAATTACTTGCTCTTACCCGATCCGCCACCTGGAATACATATTTTAAAACAAAATGAGGGTTAGACCTAATGGTCTAAGTGAGATAAATCCCTGTTAGTTTGAAATCATTTATATAAACCCTATTTATATAAATCACACAGCACGATCAAATATATCAATTTGAACTCACACATCATGTACCTTCCCTGCTCATTCCTCCTGGCCATATTAGTTGGTTGCAAGCCAACTAATAATTTACAACGCTGTACAACATCTACAGCCAAACAACGCTATACAGATTCTATAGCCAAACACATCGGTCCTAAGCCCGGCCAACGTATTATAACACATTATAATACTCATGTAAATATAATACCTCAATATATTATAATTCACATATATCGCACATATAAACACATAATCACCAATTAGCACATTCCCAAATCATACGTATATGTATTCCAGTTAAAAACGTTTTTAAAGTAAAACTCACCTGTTTTGCTTATCAAACACGCTCGCAAGCTTCTTTTAAAAAGATTATATCTTTCACTTCTCCTCCACAGTATCTGAAACAATTTAAAACACATATATCGCTTTACTAGCCAATTACATAAAGCCTAACAAGTTCCTATCCTCAACTGTCCCATTACACACTGCACTTAACCCACTACCGGGACTACACAGGGTACCGGGACTTTACAGTACCGGGACTTTACAGTACCGGGATTCTTTGGTACCGGGACTTCACAGTACCGGGAGTTCGATCATCGGAAGTTGTTAATACCGGGAGTTGGCAGTACCGAGAGTTCACATTATCGGGAGTCGACTATACCGGGACTCTACACTACCGGGACTCTCAAGAACACAGTTGGTTTCAACATACCCAGAATCGATTGAGACTAATACCAATCGATGAAATCGTGATTTCTAAACCGCTAAACATCTTCTACTTAAGATTACAAGCATAAAATGTAAAGATACTTACCTCCAAATCGCCTCTAACCCAATCGATTGAAGCCTTAACCATGCATTTTCTTCTTCTTGCTTTCTTTCGCCTCCAGAACTCCCGCACACACACACTCTTTCTATTTTAGGTTATCAGAATAATATCTGATGCTTAAGAGGTAATATCAAACCAAAATTACCAAATGAACCTTGAACTTCTTAAATATAACCCAACCATCCCTAAGCTTATAGATTTACCCATAATTACCCTAAACACCAATTATAGAGTAAATAACATTAACGGAATAGGGATTTCAACTAACGGTCTTACCCGGGGTATTACATCATCTCCCCCTTAAAAGAATTCCGTCCCGGAATTCAGTTAAGCAAAAAGATAAGGGTATTTGGCTCTCATTTCCGCTTCTGATTCCCACGTAGCATCTTGACCTCTATGATGCCTCCACTGAACTTTCACTTGCCTGATCTCCTTATTCCGTAGCACTTTGACTTTATGATCAACTATAGCTTCCGGTTCTTCCACATAATTCAATCTTTCATCGACTTGTATTTCTGGTAGGGAGACTGACTGTTCTGGAGTAACCAAACACTTTTGGAAGTTCGATACGTGAAATGCATTATGGATCCTGCTCAATTCCGGTGGAAGATATAATCGGTAAGCTACTTCACCGATCCTTTCGGTAATTGCAAACGGTCCGATATACCTTGGGCTAAGTTTTCCTTGTCTCCCAAATCGGATGACTCCCTTCCATGGCGAAACTTTTAACATTACGAAATCCCCAACTTGAAATTCCAAAGGCTTTCAACGTCGGTCAGCATAGCTCTTCTGTCTATCTTGAGCCACTTTCAATCTTTCTCGGATCTGAGTAACCTTATCGGCGGTTAACTGAACTATTTCTGGCCCCGCTAACTGTTTCTCTCCAACTTCGTTCCAACACAGAGGCGTTCGGCATTTCCTACCATACAGTACTTCGAACGGTGCCGCTTGTATGCTGGAATGATAACTGTTGTTGTAAGCGAATTCGATCAACGGTAAATGCTTATCCTACGATCCCCCAAAATCAATAATGCAAGACCGGAGCATATCTTCTAAGGTCTGAATCGTTCGTTCACTCTGCCCATCTGTTTGGTGATGATACGCCGTACTTAACTTTATCTGTGTCCCCATTTCCCTTTGAAAACGTCTCCAAAATCTCGAAGTGAAACGACTATCACGATCAGAAATGATCGAGATTGGAACTCCATGTCGAGTTACTATTTCGTCAATGTACAACTTAGCTAATCGCTCCATCGAATCGGTTTCCTTTATCGGTAGAAAGTGTGCAGACTTTGTCAATCTGTCGACGATCACCCAAATAGAATCAAATCCTTTCGGAGTCCGTGGTAGTTTCGTGATGAAATCTGTGGTAATCTGTTCCCACTTCCACATAGGTATTTCTAGCCGCTGTAGTTGACCAAACGGCTTTTGGTGTTCGATCTTTACTTTCTTACAAGTATCACATCTTTCCACATACCGAGCAATCCCTCTTTTTATCCCCGGCCACCAATAGAATTGCTTTAGGTCTTTATACATCTTGTTTGTACCTGGGTGAATAGAGAAACGGGATTTATGAGCTTCTTGTAAAACACGATCACGTAACCCACCCAAACGAGGTACCCATACTCTGTTTCCCAAACACAATAACCCACGTGCTGACATCCCCGCTAACCGTTCTAATTTCAGATGTTCATCCTGATAAGCTTCCACTTGACACTTCTGCAATTCGTCAAATATGTTGGGCAGGAGTTCAGTTCGTAGCGAAATAACTTTTATTGTTCCACTCCTTTCTTGACGACTCAGCGCATCCGCCACCACATTCGCCTTTCCCGGGTGATAAAGGATTTCACAGTCGTAATCGTTCAGCAATTCTAGCCATCTTCTTTGTCTCATATTTAGTTCCTTCTGGTCAAAGAGATGTTGGAGACTTTTATGATCGGTATAAATCTGACATTTGGAACCATACAGATAATGTCTCCAAATCTTTAACGCGAAGATAACTGTTGCAAGCTCCATGTCGTGCGTAGGATACTGTCTTTCATGATCCTTTAATTGACGAGAAGCATAAGCAATAACTTTCCCACGCTGCATAAGCACACATCCCAATCCCAGTTTAGACGCATCACTATAAACAACAAAGTCTTCCGAACCTTCAGGTAGTGATAGAATCGGCACGTTGCACAGTTTCTCTTTCATTATCCGGAATGCCTCGTCTTGTTCTGCTTTCCATTCAAACTTCAGGTTCTTCCGGGTCAGCTTAGTCAAAGGCGTTGCGATACGAGAGAAATCTTTTATAAATTTCCGATAGTAGCCGGCTAAACCCAGAAAACTACGTACTTCGGTTGCTGTTTTCGGCGGTTCCCACTTTCAACTGCTTCCACTTTCATCGGATCAACTTGTATACCTTTCTCAGAAACCACGTGCCCCAGAAATTGAACTTTCCGTAGCCAGAATTCACATTTAGAAAATTTTGCATACAACTTTTCCTTCTTCAGTAGCTCCAGAATCAAGCG
Organism: Saussurea involucrata; assembly: GCA_033807775.1. Classification (NCBI taxonomy): domain Eukaryota; kingdom Viridiplantae; phylum Streptophyta; class Magnoliopsida; order Asterales; family Asteraceae; genus Saussurea; species Saussurea involucrata. The sequence goes on along the minus strand of CM066320.1, from coordinate 151,635,954 downwards.
AAGATGTTGCGCGTGCTCTTCCTTGGATCGGGAATAGATAAGGATATCATCGATAAATACAATAACAAATTTATCGAGATACGGCTTACATATCCGATTCATTAAATCCATAAAGGCAGCTTGAGCGTTCGTCAGTCCGAATGGGATCACTAAGAATTCGTGATGTCCATACCTTGTTCGAAAAGCAGTCTTTAGAACGTCTTCTTCTTTAACTTTCAACTGGTGATAACCGGATCTTAGATCAATCTTGGAGAAATAGCAAGATCCAACTAACTGATCGAAGAGGTCATCAATTCGGGGTAACGGATACTTGTTCTTTATCGTGCGCTTATTCAGTTCTCGGTAGTCGATACACATTCTCATCGAACCATCCTTCTTTTTCACAAATAACACTGGTGCTCCCCACGGTGAAGAACTAGGTCTGATGAAGCCTTTATCGGATAGATCTTGTATTTGTGCCATCATCTCTTTCATCTCTGGAGGTGCCAGACGATAAGGTGCACGGGCTATAGGAGTGGCTCCAGGAATCAGGTCTATACCGAACTCTACTTGTCTAACAGGCGGAAGACTATTCAAGTCTTCGGGGAATACTTCAGGGAATTCACTAACAATAGGAATATCTTCCATCCTATTCTTTTCTGGCTTAATATCTATCATGTAAGCCAAGTAACTCTGACAACCCTTATTCACACACTTACGGGCTTTTATCATAGATATAAGGCTAGACTGATGATTCCTACGATCACCATAAATCACTACTGGTCCCTTCTCAGGTAATACCACATTTATTAACTTCTTATCACACACTATGTTAGCCTGATTCTCGGCTAACCAGTCCATTCCCACTACGACGTCAAACTCTATCAAAGTTATAGGAAACAATTGTATCGGCACTCTACACTCCTATATATTTATCACACAGTCATCAAATACTTCTTTAACTGACACTTGATTATCATTTTCCGTATCTACTGATAGAGCATGTTCTAGCATTTTAGGTTTCAAACACAGGCAAGCAGCAAATGCAGGAGACACAAACGATCGGTTTGCACCGAAATCAAATAACACCTTAGCACGTGTAGAGTTTATTAAAAATGTACTTGTGACCACATCCGAAGTTTCCTCCGCTTCTTTCTCAGTCATTTGAAATGCGCGACCCCTGGTTACTGGCGGTTCCAGTCTTGGTATTACTGGTTTAACAATTGCTGGCCTGCCCGATGACCCACCTTGCTGTATCCTCCCCGTGGACAGTCCGACTGAAGGTGATCCGGAGAATTGCATAAGAAACATAACCGCGTTACCTTACAACCTTTAATGACGTGTCCGGTCTTCCCACACTTATAACACGCTCGTAAATCACCTTGGCAATTTCCTTGGTAGACACGGTTGCACTTCTGACATGGTCTTTCCGCTGGTCGAAACGGCGGACGGTTATCATACCTCTGAAATCGGGACTTCTTCGGATCGTGTTGTGGTCCTTCCCACTTTCTCTTCCCGATACTTTTATCGCCAGCATCCCTTCTAATATCTCTTTCAACATTCTCCGCGGCATCAACTGCAGCTGAGAAGGTATCGGGTCCTTTTGCAGTCACTAGCCTTCTGACTTCTGAGTTCAACCCAAAGATAAACCTTTCCGTCTTCATCGCCTCCGTAGCAACGTAGTATTCTGCGAACCGAGACTTTTCCAGAAAGCTAGCGGTGTAGTCTCGAACGGATAAGTTTCCTTGTTGTAAGTTCATAAACTCCCCTTCTAGTTGTATGACGGCTGCTTGGGGACAAAATTGTTTCCCGTAGGCTATCACAAATTCTTCCCAAGAGAGGGTAGAGTAAACATCAGATCCTTTAGAATGAATAAAAGATTCCCACCAATACAAAGCATCCCCCTTTAACATTGCTGCTCCATACAATACTCTATCTTCGTCAGCGCACTTACTCGTCTTGAAAATAGCTTCTATTTCCTTCATCCATCTCATTGCTTTCACTGGATCCCTGTCGCCTGAGTAGGTCGGAGGTCTACAGCTTAAAAACATTTTGTAGTCCCACCTCCTTTGTACTGGTACAACAGTCGATGTGATTGGCATTTCATCTTCCGGTCCGGGATTCGGTATTTCAGCTTCATTATGACGGTTTCGATCAAACATTGTTTGTATGCTAGCCTGTAGTCTTCCCATTTCTGCCATTAGATCATCCCTGGTAACGAACTCTGTACCATGTGGCTGGACTCTGCCTCCGGCTCGACCTCCAACTCTACCCCCGTTTCTACCCCGACTATGCCCCCGGTTCTGCCTCCCCTGTCCCCTGTTCCTATCGGCGGATTAGTACTATTCAGGTTTCCTCCTCCTCGGTTCTTTCGTCTAGTACCACTTGCCATTCTGTAGATTCAAACAAGGTTAATATACACTTAAGCACATACCCCGTATAACAAGGTATTCCAGTTCAAACATGTACCTGTAAGATCACAATTACACTGGCCAGGTGTAATATGAAATTGCCTTACATGATGTTCCTTCTACCTTTTATACTTAATATCCCAAGGTTCTACAATAATAGGGACATCCTACTTCACATGCAGTTTAAGTCTAGGTACAGATACAAATACCTAAATCCCTTAAACTAAGGCTCTGATACCATTTGTAACAACCCAATTCCCATATACTAAACAATTCACACAAAGTAACATAACATTGATATAACAAACGAAACATTATATTACAAGTACGGTCCCATAGTCTTTTACAATCAGAAGAAGCCATCCTACTACAAACTTTATACTAAATACATACATAACATTTAGTTATTAAATTACAACTGCTAAACATGCCAAAATCTTCATCATATGTTCCTTCACAAAAGCCATCCCTCGATTACTCTAATTACTTGCTCTTACCCGATCCGCCACCTGGAATACATATTTTAAAACAAAATGAGGGTTAGACCTAATGGTCTAAGTGAGATAAATCCCTGTTAGTTTGAAATCATTTATATAAACCCTATTTATATAAATCACACAGCACGATCAAATATATCAATTTAAACTCACACATCATGTACCTTCCCTTCTCATTCCTCCTGGCCATATTAGTTGGTTGCAAGCCAACTAATAATTTACAACGTTGTACAACATCTACAACCAAACAACGCTATACAGATTCTATAGCCAAACACACCGGTCCTAAGCCCGACCAACGTATTATAACACATTATAATACTCATGTAAATATAATACCTCAATATATTATAATTCACATATATCGCACATATAAACACATAATCACCAATTAGCACATTCCTAAATCATACGTATATGTATTCCAGTTAAAAACGTTTTTAAAGTAAAACTCACCTGTTTTGCTTATCAAACACGCTCGCAAGCTTCTTTTAAAAAGATTATATCTTTCACTTCTCCTCCACAGTATCTGAAACAATTTAAAACACATATATCGCTTTACTAGCCAATTACATAAAGCCTAACAAGTTCCTATCCTCAACTGTCCCATTACATACTGCACTTAACCCACTACCGGGACTACACAGGGTACCGGGACTTTACAGTACCGACACTCTTTGGTACCGGGACTTCACAATACCGGGAGTTCGATCACCGGAAGTTGTTAATACCGGGAGTTGGCAGTACCGGGAGTTCACATTATCGGGAGTCGACTATACCGGGACTCTACACTACCGGGACTCTCAAGAACACAGTCGGTTTCAACATACCCAGAATCGATTGAGACTAATACCAATCGATGAAATCGTGATTTCTAAATCGGTAAACATCTTCTACTTAAGATTACAAGCATAAAATGTAAAGATATTTACCTCCAAATCGCCTCTAACCCAATCGATTGAAGCCTTAACCATACGTTTTCTTCTTCTTGCTTTCTTTCGCCTCCAGAACTCCCGCACACACACACACTCTTTCTATTTTAGGTTATCAGAATAATATCTGATGCTTAAGAGGTAATATCAAACCAAAATTACCAAATGAACCTTGAACTTCTTAAATATAACCCAACCATCCCTAAGCTTATAGATTTACCCACAATTACCCTAAACGCCAATTATAGAGTAAATAACATTAACGGAATAGGGATTTCAACTAACGGTCTTACCCGGGGTATTACATTACTATTTCATTAATATACAGTTTGGCTAGTCTTTCCAATGAATAGTTTTCCTTTATTGGTAGGAAGTGAGCAGACGTGGTCAACCTGTCAACGATCACCCAAATAGCATCAAACCCTTTCGGAGTCCTTGGTAACTTCGTGATGAAAATCTGTAGTAATTTGATCCCATTTCCACATCGGTATTTCTAAACGCTGTAATTGCCCAAACGGCTTTTGATGTTCAATCTTCACCTTCTTACAAGTAGTACAACCTTCCACATACTGAACAATACTCCTTTTTATTCCTGGCCACCAATAAAATTGTTTCAGGTCTTTATACATCTTATTCGTACCTGGATGAATAGAAAAACGAGATTGATGAGCTTCTTGTAGTACCCGATCAAGTAAACCACCCAAACGAGGCACCCAAATTCTGTTTCCCATACACAATAATCCACGATCATCTTTTACAAGCAATGCTGATATACCCACTAACCGTTCTGGTTTTAAGTGTTCATCTTGAAAAGCTTCTATTTGACACTTCTGCAAATCGTCAAAGATGTTAGGTAGGAGTTTAGATCGTAGTGAAATAGCTTTTATTGTTCCACTCCTTTCTTGACGACTTAGCGCATCAGCTACCACATTTGCCTTTCCCGGATGATAAAGGATTTCACAGTCGTAATCATTCACCAATTCTAGCCATCTTCTTTGCCTCATATTTAGTTCCTTCTGATCAAAAAGATGTTGGAGACTCTTATGATCAGTATAGATTTGACATTTAGAGCCGTAAAGGTAATGTCTCCAAATCTTCAACGCGAAAACAACTGCTGCCAGTTCCATGTCGTGTGTAGGATACTGTCTTTCATGATCTTTTAACAGACGAGAAGCATAAGCAATAACCTTTCCACGCTGCATTAGTACACAACCCAATCCCAATTTGGAAGCATCACTGTAAACAACAAAATCATCGGAACCTTCAGGTAATGCTAGTATCGGTGCGCTACAGAGTTTTTCTTTCAATATTCGGAATGCTCCATCCTGTTCTACTTTCCATTCGAACTTTAGATTCTTCCGAGATAGCTTAGTGAGAGGCGTAGAGATACGAGAAAAATCTTTTATAAACTTTCGATAGTAGCCGGCTAAACCCAGAAAACTTCGTACTTCGGTTGGCGTCTTCGGCGGTTCCCATTTTTCAATTGCTTCTACCTTCGTTGGATCAACTTGAATACCTTTCTCAGAAACTACATGTCCGAGAAACTGAACTTCCCGTAGCCAGAATTCACATTTAGAGAACTTAGCGTATAACCGTTCCTTCTTCAACAATTCCAGAATTAAATGAAGATGTTGGGCGTGCTCTTCTTTGGACCGGGAGTAGATAAGGATATCATCGATAAACACAATAACGAATTTATTGAGATATGGCTTACATACTCGATTCATTAAATCCATAAAAGCAGATGGGGCGTTCGTCAATCCAAAAGGCATTACTAAGAATTCATAGTGACCATACCGTGTGCGAAAAGCAGTTTTCAGAACGTGTTCTTCTTTAACCTTCAGTTGATGATAACCAGATCTCATATCAATCTTGGAGAAATAGCAAGCTCCAACTAGTTGATCAAAGAGGTCATCAATTCTAGGAAGCGGATACTTGTTCTTGATCGTGCGCTTATTCAGTTCCCGATAATCAATACACATCCTCATCGAACCATCCTTCTTTTTCACAAACAGAACCGGTGCTCCCCACGGCGAAGAACTGGGTCTGATGAAGACTTTATCTGAAAGATCCTGCAGTTGAGTCATCATCTCTTTCATCTCTGGAGGTGCCAAACGATACGGTACACGGGCAACATGAGCGGCTCCAGGAATCAGATCTATATCAAACTCTACTTGTCTAACGGGCGGAAGGCTAGTCAAATCTTCTGGAAAAACTTCAGGAAATTCACGAATAACCGGAATATCTCCCAGCTTATTCTTTTCTAGCTTAATATCTATCACATAAGCTAAGTAACTTGAGCAGCCTTTATTGATACACTTACGAGCTTTCAACAAAGAGATAAGGCAAGACTGATGATTTCTACGGTCGCCATAAATCACTACTGGTCCCTTCTCAGGTAAGACAACATTTATCAACTTCTTATCACAAACTATATTAGCCTGATTCTCGGCTAACCAATCCATTCCCACTACCACATCAAACTCGATCAAGGCTATAGGAAATAACTGAATAGGTACTCCACACCCATCTATGTTTTTTACACAACTATCAAATACCTCATTAACCGGTACTTGATTATCATTAGTCGTATCTACCATTAACGCACGATCTAACACTTTAGGCTTTAAATGCATATAGGCAGCAAAAGAAGGCGACACAAACGATCGGTTTGCACCGGAATCAAATAACACTTTAGCACGTGTAGAATTTATTAAGAATGTACCTGTAACCACATCGGGAGTCTCATCTGCTTCTTGCTCTGTCATCTGGAAGGCACAAACCCTTGCTCTTGGTACTTCTGGTCTTGGTACTACCGGTCTAACACCCGTTGGTCTTACTGACGTACCACCCGGTTGTATTCTCCCCAGTGGACAATCGGACTGAAGGTGATCAGGAGAATTGCACGAGTAACAAAATCTAACTACTCGACAGTCCTTAGCAATATGACCGATCTTTCCACACTTATAACAGTTTCTAGGATCCATTTGACAACTTCCTTGATGAAAACGGTGGCGCTTTGGGCAAGGTCTTTCAACTGGTCGGAAAGGTGGACGGTTATCAAATCGCTGAAACCTGGACTTCTTCTGATCATATTGCGGTCCTTCCCACTTTCTTTTCCCCACATTCTTATCACTAGTACTTCTCCCTTTATCTTGTTCCACGGTTTCCGCGGCGTCTACTGCGGCAGAGAAAGTTTCTGGTCCTATAGCAATCACAAAACTTATGACTTCTACATTCAATCCAAAGATAAACCTTTCAATCTTCATGGCCTCCGTAGCAACGTAGTATTCTGCAAAACGAGACTTTTCCAAGAAACGAGCGGTGTAGTCCTGAAATGACAAATTCCCTTGCTGCAAGTTCATAAACTCCCCTTCCAATTGTTTAACTGCGGCTTGAGGACAAAACTGTTTCCTGAAAGCTATCACGAATTCTTCTCAAGAGTAAGTAGAATATATATCAGATCCTCTCAAGGACATATGTGCTTCCCACCAGTATAGGGCATCGCCTTTCAACATTGCCGTTCCATAGAGTACTCTATCATCTTAAGCGCATTTACTAGTCTTGAAAATGACTTCTATTTCCTTCAGCCACTTCATAGCTTTTACCGGATCCCGATCTCCTGAGTAAGTTGGAGGCTTACAACTTAAGAACATTTTATAGTCACACTTTCTTAGTACTGGTGTCATTGTAGGTGTAATAGGAATCTCGTCTTCCTGACCAGGATCTGGTGTATCAGCTTCATTATGACGAGTTCGATCAAACATGGCTTGTATACTGGCCTGCAGTCTTCCCATTTCGGCTGTTAAATCATCCCTAGTAACAAATTCATTACCTCGCGGCGGAGCTCCACTCCCAGTTCTACCCCCAATTCTGCCTCCACCTCTTTCTCCCCCTCTTCCTCTTCCTCCGGCTGTTGGGTTTGTTCTATTCAGATTTTCTCCTCCTTTCCGATTAGTTTGTCTAGTACCACTTGCCATTCTGTTGATTCACACAAGGTTAATATAGACATAAGTACATACCCCGTATAATAAGGTATTCCAGTTCAAACATGTACCTGTAATATCACAATTACACTGGCCAGGTGTAAAATGAAATTACCTTACATGATGTTCCTTCTACCTTTTTATATTTAACACCCCAAGGTTCTACAATAATAGGGACATCCTACTTCACATGCAGTTTAAGTCTAGGTACAAATACTAATACCTAAATCCCTTAAACTAGGGCTCTGATACCATCTGTAACGACCCGAAATCCCATACATAGTTCAAATAGCATACATTGCATAACGTCGTTAAAACAAGAGATACATTATATAACAAATACGGTCCCCTAGTCTTTACAAACATTCAGTACATCATTACAAACGTTTACATAGTAAATTACATCATTACTAATAAACATACTGTAACTACAAAACACATCATAGTCTTCAACTACATAGTCCTCCCAAAAGCTATTCTCGGTTTAACCTTCCTATTTTCTCTTACTCGATCCACGACCTGGAATACGTATTTTTAAAACAAAATGAGGGTTAGACCTTGAGGTCTAGTGAGAAAATCCTCGTTAGTTAAAAACCATTTGCACAACATCGTACACATAATTCACATAGGAATACCAATTAAAATTCATGCATCATGTATCTTTCAATCTCATTCTCTTGGCCGTATTAATTGGTTGCGAGCCAACTAATCAATTTACACCACTGTACTAAATACAGCCAACACCACTGTCCCTCTGTACAGCCAACATACACCGGTCCTAAGCAGGCCAACTAGCACCCATGCAGTGTAATACTCATATAAACACAATATGCACATTATTACACTCATTCACATATATGTATTCCAGTTAGAAAACATTTTAAGTAAAAACTCACTTGTTTGCTTATCCAAAATTCCTTCCACAAAGAACTCAGCTTTGACCTTCGATTCACAGTATCTGAAACAAATAGATGCAAATATCTCTTTACCATACAAAATACATAAGTCTTACGAAAGCTAAGAACTCTAAAGAACTCAAATCCTCAAATGTTGCCCCCAAACCCGAACTTAAGTCAAGTCCACAGTACATTCAGTCCTCATTCATTCCCTATCCATGAATTAACAAAACACATGCTACTGGATACTTAAAAGCATCTAAACTCACCAATTTGACCAAACAGCAAAAAGTATCCGGACAGCACACCCTTTCCGGATAACATTACTAATCCGGATAACACATCTTTCCGGATAGGAAAGCAACCCGGATACCATCCGGTATCCCATTCCATCCGGAAACTTATAACAAAAAGGAACTTACCCGGATACTTGACTCGTCCGAACACCTTAGAACATCATCCGGATACTGTTAATCAAAATCATCCGGATACATTCAACTTATCCGGAAACCACTATCTGTTCATGCAATTTCTACCCAGATTCGACTGTAATTACTACCAGGCTTGAAATCAACTATTCTAATCCGATAGAAACCTTCTAAATACAATTATACACATAAAATGTAAAGGGACATACCTTAATTTCACTTCCAAGCACACCAAATTGAATCCCTAGCCTTTTATCTTCTTTCTTCTTCTTTTGGTCTCAAAACACACACACTACACACACTGATTTTCTGGATAATATCTGACTTTATGAAATATCTGATTTCATCAAGAGGTAATATCAACCCATTTTACTACTTTAGTCCTTGAACTTATCACTAATGACCAAAACACTCTTAACTTATAGATTAACCCAAACTTACCCTAAACATCTAACTTTAAAGTTACTAAATTTTAACGGAACTAACATTTAACTAACGAACTTACCCGGGGTATTACACACGGAAATGACCTGGTCTCACTTGATCTCAAGTCTCTCTCTCTATATATATATATATATATTTTTTGAAATGAGATTAAGCATATGAGCTCCATTTTTGTCAACAATAGTGAAACCCTAGCTTCCAAATCAAGACCGAACAAGGCTATTCAAGTTATATGTAGCACATAATATGATGATAAGTAAAACTTTAGGGTTTAGACACTCACCTGTGGGTTCTTAGAAGAAACCCTAATGAAGATGGTATACTTGGATCTTGAAGGTGGAAATGGAGGTTTTCCCTTTGGAAGTGAGAAACCTAGATTTCAAGAGATATTACTCCTCAATATGGTGATCTTACATAAAAGTGTAGAAATATTGCCAAGAAGAAACTTACTTGAAGAGTTGAAAGTGAGAAAACTCTAAATAAGGAAACCCTAGCTTTCATAGTAGCTTTTCTTCATGAGATCTTGAAAAGAGGAGCTAGCTACCAAGGAGTTAATGCAAGATCACCAACTAACACCTACTAACATTAATTAAGAAACCCTAACATTAAATGAGGTGAGAAGATGGGAAGGAGGAGGGAAAATCGCCAAATGGAGAGGAGAGGCCGTAGGTTTGGTGCTAGGAAGAAAGTGAGAAGAAGTGAGGGTGAGAGCCTCCAAATTCGACCTTAAGCTGCTGCTAAAAGCCCCGACCGCAACCTTGCCCCATGCGACTATGCCTTTGGCATTGTCGTCGGGCATAGTCGCCGACCGTGTCCCACGTTCTGCCAAAATTTCTTTAACTTAGCGACATTGACCATTGCGACTATGCCAAGGGCATAGTCGCCGGTCATAGTCACCGGGCGCGGCATGCCTGCTGTCCGAACGATCCAAAAAGCTCGAAAACGAATCCCGTCGTCGCAAAGGTTGCTCGGTCCAGTGGTACGCATGCAAGGTTGGTAGACTTACGCAAGGTCAACTAATTAATACGCATGCAATCTACATGAACCAAGATTTCTATCAAGATAGGTTGAAAGCGGAAATATTTTACTTAAACAAAAATTCAGGGTGTTACATCCTGGGATCACCCTCACCTTTTGAAATAACATGTGTTCTTGGGAGTGATGAACTCCATAGTTTTAACCATCACACTTATCACTTAGTCATTATCTCTTTATTTCTATCTGTAATTGTTATATATGAATATGATATTTTAGTTTATAAAAATTACAATATACACGTATTTATGTATGTCTTGTGGAATTAGAAAACGGTTTTATTAAGTTTTACAAGAAGTTTCTTATTTTTATTTATTGCAAGTTTCAACAACTCTTTCGTTCCACGTTTTCACGCTTCGGGGGATGATCTGGTGCATCTCATCCTAATGTGCATTCAACGATTGATAATCACTTCTCACGCTTCTCACGTTAACTCAACTTCTCATCGGAACCTAACCTAATATATATCCCATTTAGGAACATTTATAAAAAGAGATTGAAAGAGAACTTGACACAATCTAAAAGTGATTGGTGAAATTGCGAAAAATATGGTTGAAGCAAAAGGACCACCCTCATTAAAAATTCTGGCTCCGCCCATTTATTTATTTATGTTACATCAATTATATTAGCTTACGTATACCTTAAGTAATCCATATTATCAACGAATGACTTTAAATAGATATATAATAAATTAGAGCATTTCCAACACATTTTTGATAATTTTTTTAAAATAAAGAACTAATGTTATATTTGGCAAACTAGCTGATAAGCTAGCTGATAACTGATAAGCTAGTTGTTGACTCATAAGCTAGCTGCTAGCTGACAAGCTAGCTGATGAAGAAGTCACGTTTGACAAAAACTATCTTATAACATGCAAAATGAACAAAAATGACATCTTCAAAAAATTATCAATTACAATATTTAATTATATAATTAATACAATTTTATAGCAATATAATATGTTAATTAGTAAAGAAAATTTGAAATAATATAACATGTTAGTTAAAAGAATTTAAAATTTATTATACACATATACTATAAATTTTGAATTTGTTGAAACAACTTTTAGAGAAAATATACATTAACTTATGATTTTAAATAACCGTTAGTTAAAACGATATTAGTAATTGATAATTAAAACATATTGATTAATATTAAAAAATATACAAAAATAATTTATATGATTAACAATAACTATAAATAATTAAAAATAAATATCAATGTATAGTTAAAATTTAATAATTTCCAGTTAATATTAATTAATATATATTAATTAATAATTAGTAAATTTGAAAATTAATATTTGTTTATAATAATAGTTAATTGTTAACACCAGATCTATTAGGTAATCAATACGTCATCCATTGATTTTGATAATTCTAGATATTACATGTGAATTATGAACTTTCTGTCTCTCTAGAATTCTCTCTAACTTTCTCTCTCTAAGATATTACAATCAAGCTTCCTTCTTATCACCTAGCTTAACAACAAAGCTAACAAATTCTATTTATACTTCCTAATTACAAGACAATAAACTATAATTACATTGACTTTATACTAAAACTACTTTGACTGGTTTGACTTTTACTTTGACTTTACAATATTTGACAAATACATTGACTTTCTCAGTAAATCTTGAATACAATATAATGCTCTAACATTCTGCCCCTTTGGATTCAAGATTTTAAAAAATATGGCAACAGTCTTCAGCACTTGATCTTCAAAACTTTAACTCTGACCGCTTTAAACTTTGAAGCTCTGACAATCTTCAAACATCTTTAACTTCACAAATTCACGTCGAACTAGATGTTTTGACAGTTTTTAAACTCTCATCTTTGAAGAATCTTTAATCAAACTTGGAAATTATTTGTCTTTCACAATGTAAAGTCAATCTTCTTAAAATGTAATCTTCAACAAATTGTCATCAAGTCTTGAACGCGAATTTCAGATCTTTGCATCTTTAAAATCTTTGAAGCTTTAGTCTTTGAAGCTTTGAATTCAAACTCTTTAAACTCTTTAAACAGTTTCTTGAACCTTGAATCTTCATCTCTTTGAACTTGTCTTTGAACAACGATCTCTCTTGAAATATCTCGGAACATCTTGTTGACTTTGACAAACTTTATGCTATTTCTCCCCCGTTATCTTCCATTGATATATCTCCACATTTTCTTCAGTATGTTATTTCTCCCCCTTTTTATGACTGTGAGCATCATGATCATCAAAACTTTCATCAATTCCAGCACTGTCTTAGTTCACCACTAACATTCTGCTCCTTTTGATATTATATAGCCATCAATTATAAAAAATACTTATCCGGATCTTTTCAAATTCAGATAGAATGAATGTGGTAACCCTGAAACAACTGATGAATCAGTTGAAATGCCTGTAAGTAGCACGGAGCCACTAATTAGTACAACGGATGTACTTTGTAAATGAGCTTTTTGATGTTCACTCCCCCAAGGCTTCCATTCAATCATCGAAAAACACTAAGGAATTTCTATGAATGTTATGACAAGAAAACATATTCCTTGTGTGTACGTGCATGTGTAGAAATGATTAAAGCAACATATGCTTGATTATTAGGCTCAAAGTGTGTAAACTGTTGAGACAGCCACAAGTTTTCCACGGACTCAATGTGCATGATCGAAGTGCGAAGGTCGGGCAAACTTCCTTATTTTTCAATATCCAAACCTTCCGAATGAAGATTAGATAGATTATATGTTGCGTCCCCAAAAAAAATCAAAACATTTCTTTGTTGAGAAATAAATGAATAGCTGGTGGGGTTAAATGCAAGAGTTGGCATGGGCTAACTGGCTATTTCAATGATGGTCACCAAAGAATGTGATCCAATCAGTAAAGTGGCTTCCCGGCTCAGAAAATGGTTGGTGTAGAGTTCTCTTATTCTTTTAACTTTGTTCTCACACCCTCTTTCTGTTTTTAATCCGCTCACTTCTACCCAAACTCTCATTTACATTTTACCTCAGCACAATGAGATTACTCAATCGGATGAGTTATCTCCCCCACTCTTTGATGTAGACCCCTCACCCCTCAATCACTCAAGGATAACTTCTTTGGTAGGAAACACTGGTTAACGTGAACCCATAGAAGTTCTTTATGCTCACACACTGATCCCATGAAATTTTGTCCTAAAAAGTTTTGTTGTTCAACAGTTTAACTTGAACAATTATGAATTTCAGCATTTTGACATTGTCATCAGAATGTATGATCCTCAGTATTTGAGCATTTGAACGATGAAGAATTCTCAAAACAAGGATAAAGAATGAATGAAATGAATTCGAAGTACTTGTTTGAGAATCTGACAATGTATCAATCGGATCAAATATCATGAATGATAATCATAAAAGGATAGGGTATCAAAGAATTGAAATTTGTTTATATGAACAGATATAAACAATCTTTAAATGAAACGGTCAATTCTCACGTTGAAGAAAAATATGATGCTCAACAAAATTGAAAAACAAACGGGAGTATTACCATCGAAAAATTGTTTCGTTTTGAGACATGGTAATAACAAAGTCAATATGAAGTTGTACCGGTGTGTATGAATACTTGAAAGTATATAGAAAAGATAATACACAAGTATTAATCTTTGGAAACACTCGGTCAGAATTGATGTTACAGTAATCCGAGATCTCCATGAAAAACATTTAAAATCACACTTCTAAATTCATAAAATCTGTTTGAGAATAGAGAAGTGGTTTGAACTTTTAAGCAAAACATTTTTCATGCTTGAAAGTCGTTCTTCTTTCAAACAATCTAAGATTAAGGTCAGAAGATACCTATATTCAATGATATTTGAGCTCCCCCTCAAATCATGATAGAATGATTTAAAATCTTATAATCTCCCCCTTAACATATGCAAAGTATCTTTATCTGAATAAAATCTGCACAAATGAATTACCAGGATTGAAGTAAATGCAGAAGTCTTAGTCGTTGAAAAACGAGTCCTGATCTGATATGATCAGAAGTCATAATCATTGAAGTGTGGGTTCTGAACTGAATTATTCAGAAGCCAAAATCTCTTTACTCCCCCTTAAAAGCACATATATTCTTCTTCAAATTTCTGCACAACTTTTCTTCTGTTTTCCAGTCATGTTTTTGTTATACTTATAACATTAAGCACTACACATGATGAACCTGCAAAACAGATTAAGTAGATTTTGGTACCCAACGGAACTTGGGTCCTGATTTGTTAGATGCAGTTTTATTTGAAGAAACTCTGTATGTACCGTACCAATAAGAAGCGAAATTCTTATGAACAAAATCATTAGTTCCACAATAAGAACAACAAATTTTCTTTTGTGCTAACCTGATTAATTGATGTACAAAATAAACTACATCAGGTTTGATAAAAGATTTACCTTGATAAGCATTGTTTTTCTTGGCATTTGGTGTGGGAACTGTTGACTTTGGCACATCTTTCTTGGGAGTTGTGCCTTTAACTCTCCAAACCATCTTAACCTTCTTAAAAACTTGATTATCTTTAGGCTTAGAAGAACTATTAACTTTAGGCACATTCAAATTATTAGCTGAATTATCAAACAGAGGATTATAAAAGAGATTGGAAGGATGATTCTGATCATTTTAGAAACCATTTGATCTGTCAAATTCTTTTGAAAAAATGTCTTTATTGATTAAATTTGAAGCCGTCTTAAATGAACATTCAGAATCAGTTGAGTCTACAAGTGGAGTCTGAACAATCGTGTCAGGACTAACTTGTTTTGAAACCTCAACCTTAAAGATAATCTCTTCAAGTTCTTTAACTTTGTTAAGTAAAACATTTCTCTCTTCAAAAATTAGATCATATTTCCTTTGAAGATCAGATTTTACCTTTTGCTCTTTCATAATATTTGTTGATAAACCAGATAAATTCTTTGTTAGCTTCTTTATTTTATTTTGAAAAATCTTTCTTTCATCAGCAAAAACATCTTTCACACTTTTTGCTTGAAAGTTCTCAACTTTCATCTTTTCAAGCTCTTTTCTATCCATTTCAAGTTCTGTTTCCAAATCAGATATTTTGTGTGAAAGTTTAGTTGACTTTTCTTCAAAAGATTTCCGTTCAACTTCAAACTCAGATCTCTCCTTTTCAAGCTTTTCTTTTTCTAAAAATAAAACTTTTTCAAAATCTGAAATTTGTTTTGAAAGTTTTATATTTATAGTCTCCCAAGAGAAAAGTTTTCTTTTGAAATCATTTCTTTCAGATTCTAAAGGTTTTCTTTCCAAACAAATCGTTTCTTTCAGCTTGGCATTTTTTCTTTCAAAGGATGTTGCCATCTCTTGAAGCTTCTTGATTTCATCGTGAAGAATAGAGTTGTCTCTCTTTGCTTCAAGATCTGCAATATGAGATTCAAGATCAGTAATCCTGTTTGAAAGTTTAATATTGCGTTCTTCTAAAAGAAACTTTTCGTTTGAGGATGAGATTTCTGAAATATGTTTCTTCAGATCAACGTTTTCATCTTCCAATGCTTTCATGTTCCCTTGAAGCTTTTTTATATCATCCTGAAGAGTTGAGTTGTCAAATGTCTTATTTTTCTCTTGTGTATCTTCAAGAACTGCAATCTTTCTTCGTAAGTCTTCCATTACCAAATATTGATGATAAAATAACTGATCATCAGATATAGACATTGTTGGACACCTGGAAAAATATCAAATACAAGAATTAGATGTAAAATATCAAAATATTAGCAAAAATATACCTAATAGAGTGATCGTCAAAAGAAACTTCGCTTAGTAGTTAGTATTTGTGCACAAGTGAAAAAAAAATATGAAAATTAACAGAATATATGAAATATGAGTAACAAAATTTTAAGCTCTTTGATCTTCGCAGAGATGTCTTCACACTTTTATGTCCCCCTCCTGAGACTTAGCACGGGGGTTCCGCAGAGATGTCTTAACACTTGGATGCGAACAATACGAATAGTTCACTTCTTGCAACAAGAGCAATACGAACAGTTTACTACTCGCAACAAGAAGATGCGAACAACAAACTTTTCGCAACAAGAAGATGCGAAAACCAAACATCTCGCAACCAAGCTGATGTGAACAATACACTTCTCGCAACAAGACTAATACGAAAAATTCACTTCTCGCAAGTAACTAGATACGAACTCCTTACTTCTCGTATCACACTAATACGAACAATTCACTTCTCGCAAACAACTAGAAACGAACTCCTTACTTCTCGTATCACACTAATACGAACAATCCAACTATTCGCAAAAAGCTGATGCGAACTATCCAACTTCTCGCAGTAGACCAATGCGAATTCTTCAGCTATTCGCAATAAGCTAATGCGAACTCTTGACTTTTCGCAACAAGCTAATGCGAAATCTTGACTTTTCGTATTAAGACCAATACGAAAACCTCGATGAAAGATGCGAACAGTTTATGAATGATGCAAGAACTTTATGAATCTTGCGAGTTCTTCAGATCTTGCGAGAACTTATCCGAAAATCACAATTTTGGCCATAACTTGCTCGATTCTTCGAATTGTGAACTGAAATTTTGCAGGGTTGCTCGAAATTCAATCCTGAACAACTTTGTAGTTGATCAAAACTTCTGATAACGTCAAATTCAAATACTTTCGATCCATATACAGAACTGATAACTTTTGAACAAAATTCTCACAAAGTTTACCCAATTCTCTTAATCTGTGAAGAATTGGATCAAATCATCTAAACGAACTGTGTTCCAAACACTAAAACGAATCTATCTCAATCAAATTCGAATCCTAATATTCTCATATCAATAGAATTCAAAATCTGAACAGTAACTTTTTAAAATTGGTAAAAACTTCTAAAATCAATCAAATCTTGAACGAATTTAGATGAATTTGTGCACAAATCTTTCTCCCAAAGCTCTGATACCAATTGTTAACACCAGATCTATTAGGTAATCAATACGTCATCCATTGATCTTGAGAATTCTAGATATTACATGTGAATTATGAACTTTCTCTCTCTAGAATTCTCTCTAACTTTCTATCTCTAAGATATTACAACAAGCTTCCTTCTTATCACCTAGCTTAACAACAAAGCTAACAAATCCTATTTATACTTCCTAATTACAAGACAATAAACTCTAATTACATTGACTTTATACTAAAGCTACTTTGACTTTGACTGCTTTGACTTTTACTTTGAGTTTACAATATTTGACAAATACATTGACTTTCTCACTAAATCTTGAATACAATATAATGCTCTAACATTAATAAATAATGGGGGTAATATTGGAATATTCACAAAAAACTACTGAAAAGCTACTCCAAGTAGCGTTTCAAAAAGCTAGCTTATGGTTAACCAAACATGTACCTAGAAAAAAAGCTAAACGATGCCTAAAAGTTGATTTTTTTAAAGGAGTTACATTCTTCTCCAACAAGTTTTCTATTTTAGAGATTTTAACAAAGTTATATTAATATATATTCTTTAATTTATTTTTGCAATACATTTTTTAAAAAAACTTAATAAAAAATGATAAAAACTCGATCCCATTAGTGAGATTGAATAAAATAATTATTTTTATCTCCTACCATCAAGTTTTAGAGAATTCTCTAAACTTTATTTTTTTTAAGTTTTCTCTGTTATAGAAACAATATAGTAAAGCTGTTGGAGAAGTATAGAAAACAAAAATCTAAAATTTTCTATTTTAGTAAACTTGCATAAGATGCAGTTAAAAAAAAGACAAGCAATCAATGACTTATTTTAAGAAATGATGGTCTTGTCAAGCTTTCAATTCACTTCACGTCACGGATAGATTCAACATGGTTACTTTTGAGTTTTTGATCTTGAACAAAAAATGCAACATCGAATTCTTGGTTCAATTAACATGTTTTTTTGTATTTTATTTTTAAGTAAGCTTATGCAAAAAAAGTTTGATCAAACATGTAGAAGAGTAAATCAACCCTAAAGTATACTAAAACTTCTGATAATAGTCATTAGTGTTTCAGTTTCATATATAAGTAACAGACCGTCCATCGTTTCAATTTGTTTTCATGGATCACTCCTGGCCCTAATCCGTTAAACTCCCTCACGTGCTATTGAATTTTAATGTGGGTGTACAAATGTTTAAAAATTATATACAAGTTAGAAATCAAACATAAAGAAAACAAAAAGAACAAAATAAACCTAACCACCATCCTCAAGTTAAAACTCTCATTTCCGACTGGAATCGAGAGCATCCCGATCCTCAGGCGACTTCATATGCGGCTAAAGTCGCCGCTAAAGTCGTTGGCGATGGTTTTTAGGGACTAGTTTTGGGTTTCTTCGATTCTTAGACGGTTTCTTCACATGACTCGTATAAATTGGCAATGGTAACTACACTTGAAGGGGGTTGATTTATGGGATTTACACGGAACAAGGAACGATTTTGGAAGGCAAGGATTCTCATCTATTTCTACTTGGTTGTAGGTAAAGTAATCACCATTTTATTGTTATTACACCACACTTTAACCCGTAGCGAAACACTTCATTCACCGGACTTTCGAATGAAACTATATTTTGATAGTTAGACTGTTTGGACATAAGAATTATAAACCCTCTACATGATCCAAAATACCTATACAATGATCGATAGAGGTTCAAAAAAATATAGAAAAAATGAAAAAGAAAAAAATAATAATGAATAAACGGAGACCAATCTTGAGAAGAAATACAATTATCTTCATAAAGTGCTAAACAAAATAAGAGCTCAAAAATTGATAGCTTTGTTGTCTAATGTGTGGGAGTAGACAATTTGATTCATAGTTTATTTTTCAAATCTAATTTTAGTCACTTTACCAAAATTTTCCTACCTTGACCCTTAGCCAAGTTCAACCCATAACTAAAGTCATTTTGATTCATGCTTAGTGTTTACTATTAGCAATAGAGAATTGAGACTTGATGCAAGCTTATGGTAGTGCATTTTCGTGTGAATTGATGCTTTGAGTGAAAATACCTACACCTTTTGCAAATTGACAGATTATAGTGCATTTTATATATCTTTGTGAGGTGTTTGTGAAATTAGCATATATTCATCTTTGATTTGTCTTGTGTGTTGATTATTGCTAGTATGGTTAAGTCGCACCTTCGTGAAATGCTATGCACTTTTTTTTTATCAATTATCTAAAAATCAATTCTTGGGTTTTCTTCATGCTAAAACCTTATTGTTCGCCAAATGACAGTCAAAATTCTAAGCGTGGAGATATTTTGATTGTTGCATTTTTATGGATAAAATTCTAGTCAAAATACCCAATTTTTATGTTGAAGTTGTGACTAAAATATATTCTCAAAAGCCTCATTCTTTTGTTTGTGAAGTCCAGCCCAAAAACAAGGTTTAAACCCCAAAACCCCAAGAAATTGGTTTCTTTCCTTTATGGACTCCATCCAGAATCGCACGCAGGATAAAAGGCAACAACCACATTGAAACTCGCCTTTCCCACTGGAATCGAGAGCATCCAAAACCTCGGGCGAATTCATCTACGACTAAAGTCGCCGACGATGGTTTTTATGGATCAATTATGGGTTTTTTCAATTCTTGGACGTTTTCTTCACAAGATTCGTATAAATTGGCGATTGTAATTGCACTTGAAGGGGTCGATTTCTGGGATTTGCATGGAACAAGGAACGATTTTGGAAGGCAAGTATTCTAATCGATTTCTACTTAGTTTTAGGTAAACTCTCATATTTTGTAATTTGGTAACTTAGGTTTATCCTTTTATTCGAACATTGGTTTGCTTTGACTTAGATGGTTTGTTACCTTGAGATTCCATTGTAAACAGTTCGGGACAAGTTTATTTACTTGATTTATAATTTCAGTGTCACATGCATTTGAGTATTCAATTAGTATGCTGAATTAGTTGAAAATTCTTATGGAAATTGTTATTCTATGTAATTGTCTTAGAACTTTGATTAAGTAACCAGGGGCACCATACTTTTTCATACGGTTTTTATCGACAGGTCTTCATCACTTTACTAACGTTCAATATCGTTCGATGGGTTTTTAGCCTAATTCCACTGTTTCTAGGAATTTTTAAAATTTTGTTTTTCTTGACTTCGAGAGTTTTTATGTTTCTTTAGCGATTTCGAGGGACTTTTTCGGTTTTTTGGTTGATTTCAAGAGTTTTTCTCGGTTTTTATGGTTGATTTCAAGAGTTTTTTCTCGGTTTTTATGGTTGGTTTCAAGAGTTCTTTTAGTTGATTACGATACACGGTTGCATTTTCTAAAATAGTACGGTTGCAACTTCTAAAACAATTTGGTTGCACCTTTCACAAACATAATTTTTTTTCCTTATGGTGGAGAAACAATATGGTGGCACGTGCCAACGTTGGCACCACTAGAGGTCCGCCGATGACAATAACAGTTGAAATCATTTGGTCTCAACAAAGTTTTCGAATTCGGTTGTTGAAATTGCAATCATATCCTTAATAAGTCAAGCTTATGGCTTTGAGTTTGATGATTTTATAGTTTCTATGAAGTTAATCATACCTAGGAATTTGAGAGTTTATTCAAATTCATATTAGTGATTAAGATTTGAAGAGGTTATATTAACCGGTGTGAATCCAAGGAAAATACAGGTCATTAAACTTTGTTAACAACCATAACCAATTTGGGGTTGTTTAATATGTTTACTGTAACAACCCACATGTTGGTCCCGAAGGTTATACAAGTTTGTTGAAGGTTGGTTGGGGGGGGGGGGGGGGGTTGAATACAAACACAATATTTTTATCTTTAAAATTGATTATTGATATAATCAAACAATTTACAGTTTGTTGCGGAATAAGATCAAGTATAAAACCTAATCTAAACAAACTAAGAGAATCACACAGATTTCTTGGCACTAAGTAGTTCAGCGAAAGAAAGGCAAGCACTTCAGAAATGAAGTAGGGTTTCCTATTTATACTGCATGCATTAAATGCAAGTCAGTACAACTTTACACGTGGCAGCGTCTGGTTGGTTGCATGGATTTGGCTTTAGCAAACATCCTAGTGGCCGCATGATGCACAGTGTAGTTGGCAGAGTGGTTTGTACGATCCTGGACAAAGGGATGTCCTTCTGACAAATCGTACAAAAGCGTGCAAGGAGATAATTAGATAAAAGTAACTTGTAGAACAGGCTTCATGATCAGCGATTGCTGAATTGATCTTTATCAACGAATGATAAAGTTCAGCTCTCGCTGAAGTCTTCTACTTGAAACTTCGCGTGGAATGGACAAGTCTTGGCTTCGCTGATATCCGCATCAGGTCACTAGTAGACTTAGTCACTCGTTCGTCAGCTTGGTCTTCGATTTCAGCTTTGAATTCAGTTTTCGTGAATCTTGTCTTCATGGATCACAAACAAATAATTACATGAAAAGCATTCAGCGATCATCAGCAAGACTGAACAGGCTCAGGTCTCGCTGATGTACAGTTATCGCTGAAGTATAAATTAAAGAGCACATGTTTCCATCAGCGATACTAAACAGACTTAGTATATTTTCTTAGATGGTGAAACACTGATACATATTGTTTACTTACAGTTTTCACTAAGTGGTTCTAACGGTCATTATCAAATCACTGAAGGGTTTGGATCAACAATCTCTCCCTATTTGATGATGACAAATAAATAAAAGAAAATTGCTAAGTTAGAAACATAAGGATAAAAAGGACTCATAAAATACGTGTCCCATTTACTGTTTTTAGGGATCTTTTCTAGTACTGATGAATCAAAGTACTTCACTGAAAATTTCATTACTTCGTAAATACAAGATTACAAGGGAAGTTGAAAAATTACAAGTACAGTGAAAAATAATTACAAGTACAAAAGTTATCAACTAATAAGATAGAAGAATTACAAGAGATCGTATCAGCTATTCAGGTTCTTCCTTGATAAGAAGTTCATCAAGGGTGCCAGTCTTTGGAATCATCCAATCAGGGACTCTTACGCCCTGTTCCCGTCTTTGTTTGGCTTCGCGGTAGATATGGGGTTTCATGAATGTTCCAAGGAAGGAGCGATCACACCAGTATTATAGGTCTCTGAGTTGATCGATAGGAGCGATGGGTAACTTAGACCAGCATTGGAAGCACTTGCAACCAGTGTAATCAAAAACGAATATGCCGTAAGGTTCACTCACCACTTTTCCAGCTTCGAATTTTTCAGCAGGTGGCAGTGAGATGTTGAGGCCTGACAAATCAGCATTGGGACCGAGTACAACTTCACGAGAAAAGTCAACACCAGTGTCGATCCGTATAGCAGGCCCTGAAGATGGCGGAGCCTTCTTCTTTGGAGCTCTTCGTTTTTGTTGGATGGCTGGAGGAGGAGGCAAATCAACCACTGAAGAGACTTGGTCGATTAGCTTGTTGATAGCACTTTCAACACAGGGTTTAAAGCTTGATCGGGATCACTGAATTGCAACCTGAATCACCAACTATTCAGTTAGCCCAAGATGTTCTAATGCTGAGAGATAACAGGTTGTCGCCACAACGTTCTCCCTGATCATTGTGACATCGATCAGTGAGACTCCTCTGACAGTTCTCCTTTTCAGGTTTTTATGTTTGATTCTTGGTGGTAAACACCTGAAGTGGGCTTTCTTTTTACACCAGGCCAGGATGGAGTCGCTGACTTTAACCTTCTTTTCTTTCTTCTTACCAGCCTCTTTTAGCAGTTGTTGCTGGACTCTGAGGGGAAATTTCTTCAGCTGAGGATCCTTTACTGAACGTTGGGAAAGCTAAAAAGAAAAGGTTTTATCAGTAAGCTCAGTCTTCTGTTGTTCAGTGAGGATCTTCTCGGCTTTGAGACTTTCAGCGATTTCCTCAGGAGTCAGACAGCTAAGGTGGGAAGGGATGAGTCACTGACTTTCCAGCTTTTGGATCATAACTACTTTCCTTCTGTGTTCATCTTCATCTGACCGCCGACGAGGCAGAGAAGGCCTTCTAGGATGTGAAAGCAGTTGTTGTTCTTCTTCAGCTTGTTCATCAGTCTCATTCAGGACATAGACCGGGATTATTTGTTGGGCAGAGGGAGCTTCAGCGGTATCCTCAAGCAGTGGAGAGGACTGGCTGAAACAAAAATATCATTAGAGTTAGATCCTTTGAGGGTTAAAAGATAGAAAGAAATGGCTAAGTGTTTACAGGTTTTAGGAGTAGGGTAGAAATTAAGAAGGGATAAAGGAGAGAGGCAGTGTATGGGAAGAAAAAGTAGCATACCTGACAAGTTGGTTTTGTTGACTCTATTTTTATATTGTATTCAAGATTACTTGCTTAAATTATAAAAGCCCAAATTGTAAAAGCCCAAATTGTATTTGTGGGCTTTAGTGGCTTATGGGCTTAGGCCTTAAAACCTAAGAACTTAATGTCTAATTTGTTAGAGTTTTAGGTTAAGCCTCGAAAAGTCTCCTAGCCTCCATCTTGAAAAAGTCATACGTATAGAGAGAAAGAGAGCTTCAAAGAGAGAGTGTTCTTAATTCCTATCTTGTAAACTCCTCTTTATTAGTCAATATACAAAGATTATTGCTATTATTATTGTTACTTGTTGTATCTGGGTTCCTACAATTGGTATCAGAGCCAAACAGATTTGAATTTGTGCTTCAATCCATTGATTTTTATCAATTTTTGAGAGATTATTGTGTTTTTGTGCAAAGTTGAGAGTTCTTCAAGTTCTTCATCTTTTTGGTTGGTTTTGGCCATTAGAGTTCTTCTACTGGTTTAGAATCGATCAAGGGTTGTTAGTAGAAAATACCTGAGTATTTTATTCCGCAAAATCACTAGGTTTGTAGCTCAGTTTGTTCATTTACTCAATTTTCGGAGTTTTAAACTTTTATTTTTCTGCACTCTGTTTTGTTTCGGGAAACCATTTTCTGTTGGGTTTTGGACAAAACACCAAGCATTAAAGTTTCTCAGAATAGTGTCACGAACCTGTGTACCAAATTTTAGCTCAATCCAATCATTTTTGAAAAAATTTGACTCAAGAACATTTGAATCTTCATCCTTAACTATTATTTGCTGCACACGTTTTTGCTTCGAAAAACCATTTTCTGTTGGTTTTTGGACAAAACTCGAAGAATTAAAGTTGTCCAATCTCCTCGTGCACCTACCTACAAAATTTCAGCTCAATCCGACAAGATTTGGGTTGAGACAGGTTAGTGCATTGAGACAAAAGACTGTGTAACAATTAATTATTCTTCGCACAAAGTATCTGTTAACGATCTTTCAAGTAACAATATGTCAAGACTAAGATTTAGTGCTGATGCTGATGCTCATTATTATTCTAAACTCAGTACTAATTTTGGTAAAATTATTCCTAATCTTGAGAAAGAGTTGGAGAAAAAGAACAAAAGCATTCTGATTGACTCAGAAAAGATTGCTAAGCTTGAAGAATCAGGTAAACTCTTAACCTGTGAAAATCTCGATCTTAAGAGAAAATTATGTGAGTCTGAAAAGATTTTTGAAAAAGAGAAGAAAAGACTTGAACTTAAATGTTTAAATTTTTCTAATCTAATTTCTAATTTTGAAAAGCTTGTAATTTGTGAAAAAGAGAACTTTGAAAATGAAAGAAAATCTTTTGAAACAAAGTTTGTTAAGCTTTCTAACAAATTATCTGACTTAGAAAAGACTATTGAAAAGGAGAGGAGAGAGCATGATTTTGAAAGAAAAGAGTCTGAAAAGGTGAAGGTTGAAGGATTTCAAACAAAGTGTTTGAAAGATGATTTTGAGAGAGAAAGAAAGGTTTTTAAAGCTGAAATGTCCAGATTGACAAAAAGACTATCTGTTTTGTCAACCAAGATTATGTTGGAGAAGATGTATAAATCAGATCTTCTAAAGAAGTTTGATTTGAATCTTAAAGAAAAAGATGTTTTAGCTAAAAGGCTTAAGGACTTTGACTTAGCAAATTCTTGTGCTGATAATACAGATAATCTTATTTTCAAAAGAGTGAAAATGGCTTGGAAAGTCAAAAGCTCTACACCTGTAAAAAATACTCCAAAGCCTTCTGTTTCTGTTAAACATTCATCTCTTCATTCTCATAACTGTAAATGCTTTGATCTTATGTTTAAGTTAAAGAACCATTTCTATAATTCAAACTGTGTTCATAATGGGTCATTTCAAAAGGAAAATTCAAAGACCCATAGTATGAGATTTCATAGGAAGGAACCTGGCAAACCATAGGACCTGAAGACAGCTCCAAATCCTAACAAAATAGGACCCATTTGGAAATGGGTACCAAAAGTTCTTTGATCTGTCGTGCATGTAAATGGACTCCTTAATACATCTGTTAAGGACTCACACTTCAGTGGATAATGGACTCTTAAACACTCAGTTTAAGACTCATCCTTCAAAGGCAATTGATTTCTGTGCACAACAATACAGAACTCAAGTACTATGACAGCATGCTGACAGATTTGCGATGCTGTAGTAAATTGATCATATCTCACTAATCAAGACACCAATTGATGCGATTCAAAAGGCCATGGATTTAAAACACATTGATGAACAGCTTTCGTGTTTCAAGAATTCAGAGATTCGAAATTTAGAAGGGTCATATGCATCGTTGAAGTAGACAACAGTATGCTGATACAAAGCTGTTGGACAGATCTGCGCGACTGTGGTAAATCAACCATATATTTTTCGTCCGAGCTCCAAAAGAGGTGATTCTAGATGCTCTGAAAATATAACAAACCAATGCACACTCTTTATGTTTTGAGTTTTTGCAAACTACAGAGATATCATGGTTTAAATCAGTATCAAAGTTAGTGTAACAGTTCTGTTAAGCTGTTGCCGAGCCGCGACCAAACCTCTGCCGGCCGCGACCAAACCTCTGCCGAGCAGCGACCAACCTCTGCCGAGCAGCGACCAACCTCTGCCGAGCCGCGACCAGACCGCTGTCATGCCTTGCTAAGGCTTGCCAAACCTCTGCCGAGCCTTTGTCAAGCGTCTGTCAAGCCGTGCTCATTCTTTGTCGACCACTCAGACCAACTTCTGGCGACAACACAAGCTTTGGCTCAGACTTTTGTGACCACCCTCTGTGGTACTGTTCACCACAAAGCCTCTGTGAAATCTGACAGAGCCTCTGTGGACTGAACCTCTGCGACTGAACCTTAGAGCCCGTAGCCCAACTTCTGAGTACTTGCTGTCAGCTTTGCGTACCTGTCGTATTTTCAATAGAACTCCCTCCTCGAAGCTCCAAATGTGATGAGTCCAGATGCATTGGATTCCTAAGACAAAGATGAACAATATTTGTGTTTTGAGCTTGGTCTGAATCAGTGTTCTTCTTGGTCAGATTCTCTGTTAAAGTCGCGACAAACCTCTGCCGAGCTGCGACCAACCTCTGCCGACCAACCTCTGCCGCCAAACCTCTGCCGACCAACCTCTGCCGCCAAACCTCTGCCGAGCGTTTTCAGTTCAGAGTTTTTACTGGATATCTGATTTCAAAGTGAGCTTAAATGAGATTTAATGCTCAATTTGAGGGGGAGAATGCAAATCTGACCATGTACATGCAAAGGTAAATTTCTAAATCTTTAGACTCATCATTTTTAAAGAAGACTAACTTTAAAATGATAAAACCTTTCTAAAATGGTCAAACCACTTCTAGATGCTAAATGCTTTTTCTGATATAGAAGTTGGATTTTAAATGCTTTTCTGAGACTAAAAATAGTTAGTGTGTTGAACAATACAATCTTTAAGACAACAATTTCATGGGTTCAATGTGTGATATTTATAGTACTTCTATGGATCACTTAAACCTGTGTTTCCTACCTAAGAAGTAAACCTTGAGTGTTTGAGAGGTGAAGGGTCTACATCAAAGAGTGGGGGAGATAACTCATCTGAGTTTTTCCCATTGTGCTTAAGAGGTAAAAATTGAAAAGCGAGTTTGGTTAGATGTGAGCTACATGATAAAAAGAAAGAGAGTGTAAGAACAGAGTCAAAAGAATTATACAACTCTGCACCAACAACTTTCTGAGTTGGACAGCCACATTACTGATTGGTTCACATTCTTTGATGACCATCATTGAAACAGGCAATTAGCCCATGCCAACTCTTGCATTAAACCCCACCAGCTACTCATTTCTTTCTCAACAAAGAAATGTTTCACTTTTCTACGGGGAAGCAGCATATATGCTATCTGATCTTTATTTGGAAGGTTGGATATTGAAAAGAAGGAAAATTGCCCCACCTTCACACTTCACTCATGTACATTGAGTCTGTGGACACCTGTTATGTCCAAGCAGTTTACACACTTTTGAGCCTAATAGATAATATTCTATTTTTCTTCCGCACAATATCACGAATCTTTGTGATTCCACATGCATATCTATGTGATATTGCCAGAACAGTTTGAGAAGTTTAATTTTATAATTCTACTCCTAAGATAGCTAGAAGTCCTATCAGAGCTTCATATTTGTCAACTCTGAACATAGGCCACACAATTATTTTAATTGTTGTGATAACAGTTTCTATGTGCTTTTGTGTTAGATGATTACCCCTGGTTACTTATTCTTTAATGCAGATTCTCATGAGCCGAATGTGTTCGCTACTCTTCATCTCCTAGCTGTTTTTCTACCATCGGTTATTACTCAAACTGGTAATACAAGCTTCCGCACATAAAATCGTTCTCTGATTGTTTGAGTTTAATCTTTGGGAGACAACCGAGATCAAAAAGGTAAAGCAACAGTCAAGGGGGAGTATGCAACGATCAAGGGGGAGTTAAAGAAGGAATTGAAGCAACTGACTTTGTGGAAGATCGGGCTATTTTTAATCTTGAATACAAAGGGGGAGAATGTTGACTCTATTTTTATATTGTATTCAAGATTACTTGCTTAAATTATAAAAGCCCAAATTGTATTTGCTTAAATTGTAAAAGCCCAAATCGTATTTGTGGGCTTTAGTAGCTTATGGGCTTAGGCCTTAAAACCTAAGTATTTAATGTCTAATTTGTTAGAGTTTTAGGTTAAGCCTCAAAAAGTCTCCTAGC
Organism: Saussurea involucrata; assembly: GCA_033807775.1. Taxonomy (NCBI): domain Eukaryota; kingdom Viridiplantae; phylum Streptophyta; class Magnoliopsida; order Asterales; family Asteraceae; genus Saussurea; species Saussurea involucrata. The sequence goes on along the minus strand of CM066320.1, from coordinate 151,607,406 downwards.
CTCCATCTTGAAAGAGTCATACATATAGAGAGAAAGAGAGCTTCAAAGAGAGAGTGTTCTTAATTCCTATCTTGTAAACTCCTCTTTATTAGTCAATATACAAAGATTATTGCTATTATTATTGTTACTTGTTGTATCTGGGTTCCTACAGGTTTCTTCAAGAGGATAGCCAAATTGTCAGCGGCAAGGCCCTTTTCCATGCCTGAAGTCTTCTTCGCATGAGACTTGGTGGTCCTCTCCCCTGGTTCATTTATGGAGACGCCTTTCAGTATTGGGGCCTTGATGGCGGCAGACTCAAACCAAAAATGGTCTTCATCATCCTCATCATCATCCTTAGGATCAGGATGAGATGAAGGTTCTTCATCTTCTATGTTCAGATCCTCCTCCTCTTCTCCTTCATCATCATCATCAGTGATGAGTTCAACGGTCTTTTCAGCTGGAGAGTGAGGAGGACCGTCGCCTTGCTCCCCCTCAGAAGGAGAGGGATCTTCAGCGGTTCCCTCAGGATGATCAACTTCGTGAGTGTCTTTGTCAGCAGTTTCTTCCTCCCCCTCAGCATTCAGAGGGAGGTCGTCATTCTTCTCCCCCTCTCCATCTGAATGGGGGGAGGTAGTAGTAGTGGCATCCGCATCAGCAACAGTAGCTTCACGGACCCTGTCTTCTTGGCCAGGGTGTCCTGAAGTTGAGGCTTGAATCTTTTCCACCTTCTCCATTATGTCTTTCTAGGCCAGAAATGGAGGGTGTAGCCTGAATAATGAAGTCCACTACCATCTCCAACTTCTCTCGATCATCCAGAGTGAAGTGAGATATTGGGACAATGAGGGCTTCCAAGCGATTGAGAATTTTGGTGAGCATGGAGTTTGAATCAACAACTTTGGAGGTTAAGATGCTCACCTCACTTTGAAGGCCAGTAAGTTCGGTCTTCAGCGTTCCAACCTCGCTGCTGAGGTTGGAGTAGTTGGTGGAGAGATCAGTGATGGAGGACTAGAGAGACTGGATGGCGGTGGTGTTGTTGTTGATACTTGTTTCCAATTTTGTCACTCCCCCTTGCAGTGAGGAGATATCTGCAGAATTAGACTTGTCTGCAAGGGTGGAAGAGATATTCTTCAGCGTTTCCCTAGCATCAGTGATCGATGAGGTGTTCGTGAAGAGGTTGGTGGAGAGATTCTTCAACTTTTCAGCGATGTCCATGAGGGACGTGCTGATCGTGCCCAAATTAGGACCTGAAAAAGAAAGTAACTTGTGAGCAAAGGAAAGCTGAAAAGTTGGGGTTTCAGAGAGGGATGAGGAATTTGTTTGGATACCTGTAGGATTCAGGTTGGAGAAGGCATTGATGTCCCTGTTACCTCCAAAATATTCCATGTCGTCCTCAAAAGAACTAACAGGGATAGTTGTAGAAAATCCTACAGATCCTGTAGAGTTGTGCTGCATCAAATTTCAGAGCATAGCAGCGCTTGTATCCATCAGAGAGAAAGATGGAACCGTGGGAGCGGTGCTGAAGGTAGAGATGGCCAATGGAGAAGAAGAAAAAGGGGTTGAGAATAATGGTGCAGCAGTTTCAACGCTGGAGTCGTTGATGAAGATCTCTTCAGCGTTTAGAGGCACTGAAGATATTGGGGTAGCTTCCAGTGAAGCTTCAGAGACTTAAGGCTCTGAAGTGGTAGTAAGGGTTGTTGTTGAAGATGTGGAGGAGAGTTCCATGAATTTATCAAGTGTTGCCTGTGAAGAGGAAATCACTGATTCTTGAGCCTGGGAAGGCTTGGGGTTCTCTTTGAAGGTCTTCTTGGACTTATGGGCGACAAGGGGGGTTGAAGATGGTTTCCTCTTTTCAGAAGAGGTAGTTGTAGCAGCCTGGGTATCAGTGGAGGGTAGTGCCGCTGAAGGAGAAGAAGTAGGAGGGTTAAGAAGAGAGAGTAGAGTAGAAAGACTTACCTTGCCTTGGATCGGTTTGAAATCGAGAACCTTAGGGCCGACCTGAGGGAGTTTGTAATCTCCTGACTTGGGATAATGTGACCCAAGGAGCATCTGGAGGATTGTAGAGATAAAGCGGGGGTAGGGAACGTTCATGGATCGTTCAGGCTTCTCAACCTTCTCCATCAGGTCTTCGAAAATTATTTGGGCATAATCAACATTTAGCCCTTTCAGTAGGCAGTATCCCATGGCTACCTGAGGCTTGGCAGCCTGATCAGTGGAGCCCACCTTAGCCGTCATGCAGGAGATGACGTGGGCAAATATGAAGTTTAGCTCTGCAGGCATTTTGTTCTTGAGGACTTTGGTGAGTTTCTTGTCATCCTCCATGCTGCGGTTCTTATCCTATGCATAGTGCATGAGATCAAGGAAAGCAATCAGCTCTTGTTCTCCTTTAGTAGTGTTAGGGTCGATGAATGGGACGAAGGGGTGTTAGGGTCAAATTTGGTTGAATAGAAGTTCAAGGGCTGAATTGTTATTTCTTGTAATTTGAGCCTTAATAGTGTAACGGGCCATGGGCTTGTAGTCATGGGCCCAACATATATAAAGTTCATTCTCTTAGAAAAACAAGTTAGTTGTCTTTTACACTTTCTTGAATCGTATTCTAAACTCTCTCAACATTGAAAGTGAATTGGATGACCAGTTGAAATCATATTATATGTTTCATATCTATTGATTTCTGTTATTCGTTGCACTGATCTGGAACTCACAATTGGTATCAGAGCAAACGGATGAATCGGTTCAAAGTGATTCTTGATTTCTGGTAAGATTTCTATTCAAAAAGTCGAATGTGTTCTTGATATTAAAAATCTCATATCTTGATTTTGCTAAAATTGATTGATTTCGCATATCATACTAGAATAGTATCATCATTATATGCAAGTCTGCAAGTTTACACATCTTAATTCGACTGTTTGATTGTGTTATTGGCAAAATCAAGTTCCATAAGTTTTTGGTCTATGTTCTTGCAAAAATCCGATTTTTACCATCAAAAACTTGTTATTTTGCTTCAAAATCGATTTGGGTATTGTTATTATTGCGTTTGGTCGAGTTCCTAACCTTTCAGGAACGATTTTGAAGAACCCTAGTCGAATTCCTGTGTTTTTGGAAACCACAGCCGTGGTTACCGGGTCCTTCATAGTGTTACCGGGTAAGTTTCCTATTCATTCAATTGTTACCGGGTAACTCCAAGTTACCGGGTAACTTATCACTTACCGGTATTATCAATACTTAGGGGCCGTTTACAAAACGCTTACCCGGGTAAGTGCTTCCCAAGTCATATTCGCTTACCGGATGAATATGGCAAGTACTAAGAATCTTACCCGGTAAGAGCGGAAGCAAGGACCGAGAGTCGAAAGTAAGGACCGATAGTCTTACCCGGTAAGTGAGTGCGACGGCTCTTACCAAGGTTAGCGCTTACCGGCTAAATTATTGCATACGATGTAATTTTGGTCGACTAAAATCCTACCCAGGAAGTAAGTGATAGTGTTGAATTTTACCGGTAAGCACTTACCCGGGTAAGTGACTAGGTAAACGGCCCCTTACCGGACAAGTTCCCGGTAAGTACATCCGGTAACTTACTTTTCATCCGGTAAGTTCCCTCATCCGGTAAGTGTGTTATTTGTTTCACTCGGTAAGTTCTTGATTCATTTGTTCCATCCGGTAACATCATATCATCAGGTAACAACAAGTCACCCGGTAAGTCCTGTCATCCGGTAAGCACTTCCACCAGGTAAGTTTGTTTTTTGCTTATTTTAATTCATCCGATAACCCTCAGTTACCCGGTAACTCAAGTTCATCCGGTAACCTTTGCAAATTTGCCTGTTTTTCACAATCTGATCCGGACAATTCCAGATTAGATATCTTTCATCCTGATTTCTATCCGGTAAGTTCTGCTTAGTCGATTTCTTACCTGATTTAGCATAATCCACTCTTAGAACCTGTGTTAGGATATCACTCTTAGTGCCTTGCATTAGGTTATCACTTTGAATCGAATCAATCTTCTGACGATCACGTTAGTGCAACACAAAATGTCTTCGTGCGACGCCCTTGCTATCGGCACCGACTCCAAGCCGCCTTGTCTCTACCAATGTGAATACAGCCAATGGCAGGACAGATTTCTAATCTTCATTGAGTCAAAGGATAACTTCAAGTTTATCTGGCGAGCTCTAGAAGACGGGCAAATTCCTGAACCCATGAAGACTATACAAGCAACTGAAGTAGGTGGTCAAGCTCGTGTCGAGAAAAAGGCACTCTCCGAGATGACTGACGATGAAACAGGCATGATTGAGGGAGGAAAGCATGCTAAGAGGTACCTTGTTCAGGCTCTACCCAACACGATCTACACAACCATCGACAGCTACAAAAAGACAGCTAAGGGCATGTAGGATCAAGTAGAGAAAATGATGCGTGGGAGCGAAGTCGGGAATCAACTGAAAATCAACAGCTCCATAACCAAGTTTGATGGGTTTAAACAGCGCACCAGCTTGATCAGAGGAGCCGGACTTCGTTGTCATGCAGCTTATCAAGTGGACGAAGATGAAGTTCATCTCGCTTGGCATTTTGGACTTCTTGATGAGGATCAATTTCTTCTCAATCTCCTTGTCCCTTCCTGTGTCCCATGCGTAACCCATCGCATCAAAGAATGCAGTGATGGCTTCCCTATCAGCATGGTTTTTGTGGTTTGGGAAAGGAATAAAGCGATTATCTTTGTTGGCAGTGGGTAGGCTGAGTGCTTTCCTTATAATGGCAGGGGTGATTTTTATGGTGCCATATTTGGGGTCACATATAATGGTGTTAATGAGTTTCTTTGGGTCTTTGGTAGACTCAAGCTGAGCTCTTCTGGCAGTGTACCAGAACTGAGATAGAAGGAATTTATGAGAAGGGGGTACGATGGTTAGGGCTTTGAATAAGCAGCAGGTTTGTAGAAAATTCACAGCCTCATCCAGATGCCTGAGTTGCTTTTTCGTAGGAAAGTCGAAAAGCGCATAGAGGTTGTTTGATTTCGAAAAGTCTATTTTCTCCAGCGTAAACTTTACCTGAGCAGCCTTGGTGATAACCACTTTCTCAGCGGTAGGAGTCTTGGGAGTAGGAACGTCAGTAGAGGATGTCATAGTTGTTTATCAGTTCAACCAAAGATCAACAACACAGAAATAGTCTTAATGTAGAAAGATTTTTCAATAAGATGTTTTGAATTTTGTCCATTTCTTTCAGACCAAAATGCCTTAATGAAGATTAGGGTTTTCTTGTTGAAAAAGAAATGCAAACCTAGTAAAAGTCTTGTTTTCCATTTTCCTTTAGAGATAAGGATTCTGGAAAAACGAATGAAGAACAAGTTTAAGATGAGTCCAGAAGCATTGGATTCCTAAGACAAAGATAAACAATATTTGTGTTTTGAGCTTGGTCTGAATCAGTGTTCTTCTTGGTCAGATTCTCTGTTAAAGTCGCGACAAACCTCTGCCGAGCTGCGACCAACCTCTGCCGACCAACCTCTGCCGCCAAACCTCTGCCGACCAACCTCTGCCGCCAAACCTCTGCCGAGCGTTTTCAGTTCAGAGTTTTTACTGGATATCTGATTTCAAAGTGAGCTTAAATGAGATTTAATGCTCAATTTGAGGGGGAGAATGCAAATCTGACCATGTACATGCAAAGGTAAATTTCTAAATCTTTAGACTCATCATTTTTAAAGAAGACTAACTTTAAAATGATAAAACCTTTCTAAAATGGTCAAACCACTTCTAGATGCTAAATGCTTTTTCTGATATAGAAGTTGGATTTTAAATGCTTTTCTGAGACTAAAAATAGTTAGTGTGTTGAACAATACAATCTTTAAGACAACAATTTCATGGGTTCAATGTGTGATATTTATAGTACTTCTATGGATCACTTAAACCTGTGTTTCCTACCTAAGAAGTAAACCTTGAGTGTTTGAGAGGTGAAGGGTCTACATCAAAGAGTGGGGGAGATAACTCATCTGAGTTTTTCCCATTGTGCTTAAGAGGTAAAAATTGAAAAGAGAGTTTGGTTAGATGTGAGCTACATGATAAAAAGAAAGAGAGTGTAAGAACAGAGTCAAAAGAATTATACAACTCTGCACCAACAACTTTCTGAGTCGGGCAGCCACATTACTGATTGGTTCACATTCTTTGATGACCATCATTGAAACAGGCAATTAGCCCATGCCAACTCTTGCATTAAACCCCACCAGCTACTCATTTCTTTCTCAACAAAGAAATGTTTCACTTTTCCACGGGGAAGCAGCATATATGCTATCTGATCTTTATTTGGAAGGTTGGATATTGAAAAGAAGGAAAATTGCCCCACCTTCACACTTCACTCATGTACATTGAGTCTGTGGACACCTGTTATGTCCAAGCAGTTTACACACTTTTGAGCCTAATAGATAATATTCTATTTTTCTTCCGCACAATATCACGAATCTTTGTGATTCCACATGCATATCTATGTGATATTGCCAGAACAGTTTGAGAAGTTTAATTTTATAATTCTACTCCTAAGATAACTAGAAGTCCTATCAGATCTTCATATTTGTCAACTCTGAACATAGGCCACACAATTATTTTAATTGTTGTGATAACAGTTTCTATGTGCTTTTGTGTTAGATGATTACCCCTGGTTACTTATTCTTTAATGCAGATTCTCATGAGCCGAATGTGTTCGCTACTCTTCATCTCCTAGCTGTTTTTCTACCATCGGTTATTACTCAAACTGGTAATACAAGCTTCCGCACATAAAATCGTTCTCTGATTGTTTGAGTTTAATCTTTGGGAGACAACCGAGATCAAAAAGGTAAAGCAACAGTCAAGGGGGAGTATGCAACGATCAAGGGGGAGTTAAAGAAGGAATTGAAGCAACTGACTTTGTGGAAGATCGGGCTATTTTTAATCTTGAATACAAAGGGGGAGATTGTTGACTCTATTTTTATATTGTATTCAAGATTACTTGCTTAAATTATAAAAGCCCAAATTGTATTTGCTTAAATTGTAAAAGCCCAAATCGTATTTGTGGGCTTTAGTAGCTTATGGGCTTAGGCCTTAAAACCTAAGTATTTAATGTCTAATTTGTTAGAGTTTTAGGTTAAGCCTCAAAAAGTCTCCTAGCCTCCATCTTGAAAGAGTCATACGTATAGAGAGAAAGAGAGCTTCAAAGAGAGAGTGTTCTTAATTCCTATCTTGTAAACTCCTCTTTATTAGTCAATATACAAAGATTATTGCTATTATTATTGTTACTTGTTGTATCTGGGTTCCTACAGGTTTCTTCAAGAGGATAGCCAAATTGTCAGCGGCAAGGCCCTTTTCCATGCCTGAAGTCTTCTTCGCATGAGACTTGGTGGTCCTCTCCCCTGGTTCATTTATGGAGACGCCTTTCAGTATTGGGGCCTTGATGGCGGCAGACTCAAACCAAAAATGGTCTTCATCATCCTCATCATCATCCTTAGGATCAGGATGAGATGAAGGTTCTTCATCTTCTATGTTCAGATCCTCCTCCTCTTCTCCTTCATCATCATCATCAGTGATGAGTTCAACGGTCTTTTCAGCTGGAGAGTGAGGAGGACCGTCGCCTTGCTCCCCCTCAGAAGGAGAGGGATCTTCAGCGGTTCCCTCAGGATGATCAACTTCGTGAGTGTCTTTGTCAGCAGTTTCTTCCTCCCCCTCAGCATTCAGAGGGAGGTCGTCATTCTTCTCCCCCTCTCCATCTGAATGGGGGGAGGTAGTAGTAGTGGCATCCGCATCAGCAACAGTAGCTTCACGGACCCTGTCTTCTTGGCCAGGGTGTCCTGAAGTTGAGGCTTGAATCTTTTCCACCTTCTCCATTATGTCTTTCTAGGCCAGAAATGGAGGGTGTAGCCTGAATAATGAAGTCCACTACCATCTCCAACTTCTCTCGATCATCCAGAGTGAAGTGAGATATTGGGACAATGAGGGCTTCCAAGCGATTGAGAATTTTGGTGAGCATGGAGTTTGAATCAACAACTTTGGAGGTTAAGATGCTCACCTCACTTTGAAGGCCAGTAAGTTCGGTCTTCAGCGTTCCAACCTCGCTGCTGAGGTTGGAGTAGTTGGTGGAGAGATCAGTGATGGAGGACTAGAGAGACTGGATGGCGGTGGTGTTGTTGTTGATACTTGTTTCCAATTTTGTCACTCCCCCCTGCAGTGAGGAGATATCTGCAGAATTAGACTTGTCTGCAAGGGTGGAAGAGATATTCTTCAGCGTTTCCCTAGCATCAGTGATCGATGAGGTGTTCGTGAAGAGGTTGGTGGAGAGATTCTTCAACTTTTCAGCGATGTCCATGAGGGACGTGCTGATCGTGCCCAAATTAGGACCTGAAAAAGAAAGTAACTTGTGAGCAAAGGAAAGCTGAAAAGTTGGGGTTTCAGAGAGGGATGAGGAATTTGTTTGGATACCTGTAGGATTCAGGTTGGAGAAGGCATTGATGTCCCTGTTACCTCCAAAATATTCCATGTCGTCCTCAAAAGAACTAACAGGGATAGTTGTAGAAAATCCTACAGATCCTGTAGAGTTGTGCTGCATCAAATTTCAGAGCATAGCAGCGCTTGTATCCATCAGAGAGAAAGATGGAACCGTGGGAGCGGTGCTGAAGGTAGAGATGGCCAATGGAGAAGAAGAAAAAGGGGTTGAGAATAATGGTGCAGCAGTTTCAACGCTGGAGTCGTTGATGAAGATCTCTTCAGCGTTTAGAGGCACTGAAGATATTGGGGTAGCTTCCAGTGAAGCTTCAGAGACTTAAGGCTCTGAAGTGGTAGTAAGGGTTGTTGTTGAAGATGTGGAGGAGAGTTCCATGAATTTATCAAGTGTTGCCTGTGAAGAGGAAATCACTGATTCTTGAGCCTGGGAAGGCTTGGGGTTCTCTTTGAAGGTCTTCTTGGACTTATGGGCGACAAGGGGGGTTGAAGATGGTTTCCTCTTTTCGGAAGAGGTAGTTGTAGCAGCCTGGGTATCAGTGGAGGGTAGTGCCGCTGAAGGAGAAGAAGTAGGAGGGTTAAGAAGAGAGAGTAGAGTAGAAAGACTTACCTTGCCTTGGATCGGTTTGAAATCGAGAACCTTAGGGCCGACCTGAGGGAGTTTGTAATCTCCTGACTTGGGATAATGTGACCCAAGGAGCATCTGGAGGATTGTAGAGATAAAGCGGGGGTAGGGAACGTTCATGGATCGTTCAGGCTTCTCAACCTTCTCCATCAGGTCTTCGAAAATTATTTGGGCATAATCAACATTTAGCCCTTTCAGTAGGCAGTATCCCATGGCTACCTGAGGCTTGGCAGCCTGATCAGTGGAGCCCACCTTAGCCGTCATGCAGGAGATGACGTGGGCAAATATGAAGTTTAGCTCTGCAGGCATTTTGTTCTTGAGGACTTTGGTGAGTTTCTTGTCATCCTCCATGCTGCGGTTCTTATCCTATGCATAGTGCATGAGATCAAGGAAAGCAATCAGCTCTTGTTCTCCTTTAGTAGTGTTAGGGTCGATGAATGGGACGAAGGGGTGTTAGGGTCAAATTTGGTTGAATAGAAGTTCAAGGGCTGAATTGTTATTTCTTGTAATTTGAGCCTTAATAGTGTAACGGGCCATGGGCTTGTAGTCATGGGCCCAACATATATAAAGTTCATTCTCTTAGAAAAACAAGTTAGTTGTCTTTTACACTTTCTTGAATCGTATTCTAAACTCTCTCAACATTGAAAGTGAATTGGATGACCAGTTGAAATCATATTATATGTTTCATATCTATTGATTTCTGTTATTCGTTGCACTGATCTGGAACTCACAATTGGTATCAGAGCAAACGGATGAATCGGTTCAAAGTGATTCTTGATTTCTGGTAAGATTTCTATTCAAAAAGTCGAATGTGTTCTTGATATTAAAAATCTCATATCTTGATTTTGCTAAAATTGATTGATTTCGCATATCATACTAGAATAGTATCATCATTATATGCAAGTCTGCAAGTTTACACATCTTAATTCGACTGTTTGATTGTGTTATTGGCAAAATCAAGTTCCATAAGTTTTTGGTCTATGTTCTTGCAAAAATCCGATTTTTACCATCAAAAACTTGTTATTTTGCTTCAAAATCGATTTGGGTATTGTTATTATTGCGTTTGGTCGAGTTCCTAACCTTTCAGGAACGATTTTGAAGAACCCTAGTCGAATTCCTGTGTTTTTGGAAACCACAGCCGTGGTTACCGGGTCCTTCATAGTGTTACCGGGTAAGTTTCCTATTCATTCAATTGTTACCGGGTAACTCCAAGTTACCGGGTAACTTATCACTTACCGGTATTATCAATACTTAGGGGCCGTTTACAAAACGCTTACCCGGGTAAGTGCTTCCCAAGTCATATTCGCTTACCGGATGAATATGGCAAGTACTAAGAATCTTACCCGGTAAGAGCGGAAGCAAGGACCGAGAGTCGAAAGTAAGGACCGATAGTCTTACCCGGTAAGTGAGTGCGACGGCTCTTACCAAGGTTAGCGCTTACCGGCTAAATTATTGCATACGATGTAATTTTGGTCGACTAAAATCCTACCCAGGAAGTAAGTGATAGTGTTGAATTTTACCGGTAAGCACTTACCCGGGTAAGTGACTAGGTAAACGGCCCCTTACCGGACAAGTTCCCGGTAAGTACATCCGGTAACTTACTTTTCATCCGGTAAGTTCCCTCATCCGGTAAGTGTGTTATTTGTTTCACTCGGTAAGTTCTTGATTCATTTGTTCCATCCGGTAACATCATATCATCAGGTAACAACAAGTCACCCGGTAAGTCCTGTCATCCGGTAAGCACTTCCACCAGGTAAGTTTGTTTTTTGCTTATTTTAATTCATCCGATAACCCTCAGTTACCCGGTAACTCAAGTTCATCCGGTAACCTTTGCAAATTTGCCTGTTTTTCACAATCTGATCCGGACAATTCCAGATTAGATATCTTTCATCCTGATTTCTATCCGGTAAGTTCTGCTTAGTCGATTTCTTACCTGATTTAGCATAATCCACTCTTAGAACCTGTGTTAGGATATCACTCTTAGTGCCTTGCATTAGGTTATCACTTTGAATCGAATCAATCTTCTGACGATCACGTTAGTGCAACACAAAATGTCTTCGTGCGACGCCCTTGCTATCGGCACCGACTCCAAGCCGCCTTGTCTCTACCAATGTGAATACAGCCAATGGCAGGACAGATTTCTAATCTTCATTGAGTCAAAGGATAACTTCAAGTTTATCTGGCGAGCTCTAGAAGACGGGCAAATTCCTGAACCCATGAAGACTATACAAGCAACTGAAGTAGGTGGTCAAGCTCGTGTCGAGAAAAAGGCACTCTCCGAGATGACTGACGATGAAACAGGCATGATTGAGGGAGGAAAGCATGCTAAGAGGTACCTTGTTCAGGCTCTACCCAACACGATCTACACAACCATCGACAGCTACAAAAAGACAGCTAAGGGCATGTAGGATCAAGTAGAGAAAATGATGCGCGGGAGCGAAGTCGGGAATCAACTGAAAATCAACAGCTCCATAACCAAGTTTGATGGGTTTAAACAGCGCACCAGCTTGATCAGAGGAGCCGGACTTCGTTGTCATGCAGCTTATCAAGTGGACGAAGATGAAGTTCATCTCGCTTGGCATTTTGGACTTCTTGATGAGGATCAATTTCTTCTCAATCTCCTTGTCCCTTCCTGTGTCCCATGCGTAACCCATCGCATCAGAGAATGCAGTGATGGCTTCCCTATCAGCATGGTTTTTGTGGTTTGGGAAAGGAATAAAGCGATTATCTTTGTTGGCAGTGGGTAGGCTGAGTGCTTTCCTTATAATGGCAGGGGTGATTTTTATGGTGCCATATTTGGGGTCACATATAATGGTGTTAATGAGTTTCTTTGGGTCTTTGGTAGACTCAAGCTGAGCTCTTCTGGCAGTGTACCAGAACTGAGATAGAAGGAATTTATGAGAAGGGGGTACGATGGTTAGGGCTTTGAATAAGCAGCAGGTTTGTAGAAAATTCACAGCCTCATCCAGATGCCTGACTTGCTTTTTCGTAGGAAAGTCGAAAAACGCATAGAGGTTGTTTGATTTCGAAAAATCTATTTTCTCCAGCGTAAACTTTACCTGAGCAGCCTTGGTGATAACCACTTTCTCAGCGGTAGGAGTCTTGGGAGTAGGAACGTCAGTAGAGGATGTCATAGTTGTTTATCAGTTCAACCAAAGATCAACAACACAGAAATAGTCTTAATGTAGAAAGATTTTTCAATAAGATGTTTTGAATTTTGTCCATTTCTTTCAGACCAAAATGCCTTAATGAAGATTAGGGTTTTCTTGTTGAAAAAGAAATGCAAACCCAGTAAAAGTCTTGTTTTCCATTTTCCTTTAGAGATAAGGATTCTGGAAAAACGAATGAAGAACAAGTTTAAGATTTTTAGTTTTAAACTTGAAGAACAACCATGAAAAGGCTGTGTTCATAAAACCATGAAAGAAATGATTTCATTTTAGAAAGGTTTCTTTTGTTTGATCTGTTAAAAGCAACAAGAAGATCAGAAACAAATTAAAACAGGTAAATAATGAGAATATTAACCTGGTTGTCGAAGAAGAAGATGAACAGTTTTCTGGAAAAACTCGAGTTCAATAAGCAACAGTAAATCTTTTCTTGCTTGGAGAAGAAGATGTTCGCGTAAAAAGAAAAATATAAACCCGAATGCGTTTATATAGTGAAATTAGAGAGAGAGAAAAACTAGAGCGGGAAAGTTTTTCATCATGACACGGACACGTGTTTGCATTTGATTGGATGGTAAACGAAACGTGCAAACGTGTGTTAGAAAAAGAACGTGCCAGGGTTTATCCGTTGTGATGATGTCACAAACGTCCTTTCATATTTTAGGATGTCTCTGAGGTTTTGAAAGCTCAAGGACTATTTTGAAAAACATGAAGCACTGAATAGAAATATCAGTGTTAGTTTAAGAAATTTCAAAGTATCGCTGTTAAGGAAAAGATATTCAGCGATGTGATTTGTTTTGAAATCTTGCATTTACATGCGAATGTCAGCGAGTAAAGAGAGAACATACCTTGATATCAGCGAATCAACTTTGTTCAGAGAGAAGATGATAGAATGGGTTATATAAGTTGGTTTTATCCGATCGCTGATCAAATGTGAACCACTGAAGATTTTATTCTTCAAAGTTCAGCATTCCAAGCTCGCTGATGAGAAAGTTGAATCTTGTCTCATCAAGAGGTTTGGTGAACAGATCAGCTAACTGATAGTCAGTTGGGATAAAATGAAGATCTATATCACCATTCATCACATGATCTCTGATAAAATGATACCTGATTTCGATATGTTTGGTCTTTGAGTGTAGCACTGGGTTGTTGGCTATAGCGATGGCACTTGTGCTATCGCAATAGATTGGAATTTTTTAGAGCTGAAGGTCATAGTCTAGTAGTTGATTTCTCAACCACAAGACCTGAGAACAACAGCTTCCAGCGGCTACATACTCAGCTTCAGCAGTTGAGGTGGACACTGAGTTTTGCTTTTTACTTGTCCAACTCCCCAGCTTTCCACCCAGGAGCTGACAGCCTCTTGTGGTGCTTTTCCTATCCAATTTGCAACCTGCAAAATCACTATCTGAATAGGCGATTAGATCAAACCCTGAGTCTTTGGGATACCAAAGACCTAGTTTCGGAGTACCCTTAAGGTAACGAAAGATTCGCTTTACAGCGATCATATGAGATTCCTTAGGTTCAGCTTGATATCGGCTAGCTGTAAGATACAAGAGAGAGCCGATCATCCCACAGTACAGTGTGACATTAACATGTATTCCATTTGAATCCTTGTTTAGTGTCAGCGGTGGTGCATAGGGGTTTTCATAGGTGAACTCTAAGTTAAATCAAATTTCTTCAGCATATCTTTAACATACTTTCCCTGATTAATGAAAGTTCCTTTTTCATTTTTCCTTATCTGAAGACCAAGGAAATATGTTAGCTCACCCATCATACTCATTTTATACTCTGCTTTCATTCTATCAGCGAAACGACTACAAAGGTCAGGGTTAGTAGAACCAAATATAATGTCATCAACATATATCTGAACAAGAATGATATGACCTTTTACTTTCCTGAAGAATAGAGTCTTATCGATTTTACCACGCTCAAATTGTTCAATGTGGAGGAGCTTGCTTTAAGCCATAAAGTGCCTTATCCAGTTTTAAAACATAACCTGGACGCTTAGGATCTGAGAATCCTGGAGGTTGTTCCACGTAGACTTCTTCATTCAGCTTTCCATTTAGGAACGCTGACTTAACATCCATCTGATAAACTTTGAAGTCTTTGTGTACAACATATGCTAAGAATAGATGAATAGATTCTAGTCTTGCTACTGGAGTAAATGTTTCGTCGTAGTCTATACCTTCCTCTTGTTTGTATCCCTGAGCAACAAGTCGAGCTTTGTTGCGGGTTACAGTTCCATGTTCGTCCAACTTGTTTCGATAGACCCATTTAGTGCCTATCACTGTGTTATCAGTTGGTCTTCGAACAAGATTCCAAACTTTGTTTCTTTCAAATTTTGTCAACTCTTCTTGCATAGCGCTGACCCAGTTTGGATCTCCGAGGGCATCATCTATTTTCTTTGGTTCAATCAGAGAAATAAAGTTAACAACTAAACATATATTACCTGCACTTCGTCGAGTCTGAACACCAGCGTTTAGATCACCAAGAATTTGATCAATAGGGTGATTGACAGTCTATCGCTGAGTCGGAGCATGAATTGTTGACTCAACCTGAACTGGAGGGGCTGAAGATGAGGCTTCAGCAACTTCTGGAATATCAGCCAAGAGATGAGTAGGTGCAGATGTCATCACATTCACTGATTGCTGAGAAGTAGATGGAATGTCTGAGGTAGAAGGTTTAGTAGCAGGCATAGTGTTTAAAGTAATAGCTGAGACCCATGAAGTTTCAACTTCACTATTCTGCATGTTTGGGATGATAGTAGGACCATCATCTTCAACGGTATGATTGTGAGGAGTGGGAATATCTTCTGAATCACCAAGATGTGAAAACATCCATTGATTCAGCTCTTCAGTATCAGCAGAAGGTCGAGAATTTGCTGAACGGGATTCGTCAAAGGTGACGTGAATAGTTTCTTCAACAGTTTGTCTTCTTCGATTGAAGACTCTGAAGGCTTTGGAGACTGAGGAGTATCCAAGAAAGATTCCATCATCAGCCTTTGGATCAAACTTTCCAAGGATATCTCTGTTGTTCAGTATGAAACACTGACATCCAAAGATGTGAAGAAAGCTAATTGAAGGCTTTCTCCCATGAAAAAGTTCATAGGCTGTCTTGTTGAATCTTTTGACTATCAGCGACCTGTTTTGCGTAAAACAAGCAGTGTTGACAGCTTCTGCCCAAAACTGAGTAGACAGGTGAGAATCGTTGAGCATTAAACGTGCAGCTTCAATAATAGTTCGATTTCTTCTTTCAGCGACTCCATTTTGTTGCGGTGTTCTCACTGAAGAAAAGTTGTGAGAAATACCCTTACTCTCAAAGAAGGAATCAAGAGAACTGTTTTTGAATTCAGTCCCATGATCACTCCTTATTGAGCGAACGGTCAAGTTGTTCAGGACTTCCATTTTCCTGACAAAGGTGATGAGTTCTTCAGGGGTGTCACTCTTAGAACGGAGAAACATTACCCATGTATAGCGAGAGAATTCATCAACTATGACCAGTGTTTATTTCTTTCCAGCGACGGATTGTTTGTTAACAGGGCCAAACAAATCCATATGGAGAAGTTGTAGAGGAGATGACACTGAGGAAACTTGCTTTGACTTAAAGCTTGCTTTGGTTTGCTTGCCTTTCTCACACACTGAACATAAGGACTCTTTGGCGTATGAGTACTGAGGTAGACCAGTGACTAACTCTTTTGAAGAAAGAGTGTTCAGTGTCTTGAAGTTGAGATGAGAGAGTCTCTTATGCCATAGCCAGTTGACATCAGATGAGGCTTTTGAGAAGAAACAGGAGTTCTCAGTGGTTGTTGAGTCCATGTTTATTACATAAACATTTTCCAAACGATAACCGCTGAGAGCTATCTTCTCCTTTTTGTCAGTGACAAAGTAGGATTCCTTAGTAAAGATTACTTTGTTATCCTTGTCGCAAAGCTGACTGATGCTTAGAAGATTATGCTTCTGCCCTTCAACATATACGACTCTTCTGAAGGTTGTTGTACCATTAGAGAATACACCAAACCCTCGGGTATGTCCTTTTTCGTTTCCACCGAAAGTTATAGAGGGACCCTTCTCTTCTTTGTACTCAGTGAGCAGGTTCTTCTTACCAGTCATGTGTCTAGAGCATCCGCTATCGATATACCAGATACCCTTCTTAACCTTAGTAGCAGAGGTTGAAGTAGAAGGTATGTCAGAATTTTCTTCCTCGTCTTCAAGTTTGGCCATGAGACATAGATTGGCTTCATCATCATCTTCAGAGTCAGATGATTCTTCTTCGCCAGAGGCAGCCCAATCATAGTCAGCCATAAGGCCTTTGCCTTTCTTCTTAAAGGTTTTCACCTTTGAATACCTTTCTTTCAGCTTTTTGTATTTTTCATCTCTAGTCCTGGGTGTAAAGTTTTTTCTTGGGAAACGTTGAGGGTCTAGAGACTTTCTTTGACCTACACTCGCTAGCAAAATGTCCTATCTTTTCACAGTTGTAGCAAGTAGCAGTAGCCTTATCAACAGGGGTTGATGATCTTGGCTTGTCAGTAATAGCAAGAGGTTTGTTCTTTTTGAAATTACTCTTTCTAGCAAATCTCCTGAACTTTTTAGCCAGGAATGCCAGAGTTTCATCATCATCTGAAGCGTCAGAATCTGATGAACGTTCAGAGTTAGTTTCCAACTTAGTGACAGTGATCGTAGATCGCTGAGTGGAAGGTAACTCTGAGAGTAAAGCAACAGGGGTGCTTTTGGAATCTTTTACAAGATTCTTCTTAAGATGACTCGATTGCTCATGATTCAGCATCGTGCCATATAAGGTAGAAAGAGTCATAGATCTAAGATCTTTTGACAGCTTGAGACACATTGAATAACTGTCCCAGCTTTCAGGTAAACATTCTAAGAACTTTGTCAGTACTTCAAAGTTAGAATATTCCTTACCAACAGTTTTCAGATCTATTATTAAACAGTTAAAACGTTGGTGTACTTCAGAGAGAGATTCATTCTTACCACAAATGAAGCTTTCATACTGTCTTACCAGGTTGATCTTTCGAGAGTCATGGACTTCAGAAGTACCTTCATACTGAAAACAGATTGTATCCCACATAGCTTTTGAGGTTTTCAGGTTCATGATGGAATGATAGACTTCGTCAGGAAGAGCCATGGAGAGTATGGATCTGGCTTTGGTGTCGATAGCCACTTTCTTCTTATCTTCATCACTCCACATATGAATTTCCTTGGGAATAAGCCTTTCTGGAATAGCAGGTCTATTCTCAGCGGCTGGAACTGCAGGATCAATTCTTATAGGAATATATGGGCCGTTTTCAAGATAGTAAGGCATATTAGGGTCTACACCTTCTAAGAAGAGAATCATCCTATTTTTCCATAGATTAAAATTATCTCTAGAGAATCTAGGGGGTTTTGCAAGAGAACCATTGTCAATATAGTTAGTGTTTGTGTTGGTGGCCATTTTAAGAAATAGCGAGGAAGATAAATCTTAGTATAGATCAGATCTTGTTTATGAGATTAAACAAATCCGCTCTGATACCACTTGTTGGTCCCGAAGGGTTATACAAGTTTGTAGAAGGGGGGGGGGGGGTTGAATACAAACACACTATTTTTACTTTTCTAAATTGTTTATTGATAAATCAAAACAATTTACAACTTGTTGCGGAACAAGATTAAGGATTAACCTAATCTAAACAAGTTAAGAACACTAAGTTTCTTGCACTAGAATAAGATAGAAAGAAGATAAGAATATTAAGTATAATATTCTAACACACAGATAGAAAGAAGAAGATGGTCCGAGCACACTTCATTTCTGATGTAGGGTTTTTCTTATATACTGCATGCATTTAATGCATGGCAGTATTGCTTTACACGTGGCAGCATCTGAGTGGTTGCATGTCATTGACCTTTGTAGACAACCTTAGTAGCCACATGGTGCACAGTGTAGAATCAGAGTTTGTTGTACGATCATAGACAAAAAGGGATGTCCATTCTGACATTTCGTACGGAGACGTGCAAGGGAGGTAAGACAATATTACTTTGTAAGGAAACTTCATGATCAGCTTTCGTTAAAACAGATCTTTATCAGCGAATGATAAAGTTCAGAGATTGCTGAAGTCTTCTACTTGATACTTCACGTTGAGTGGACAAATCTTGGCTTCGCTGATATCCGCATCAGTTCATTAATAGACGTGTCGCTGGTTCTTGGGCTTGATCTTCGACTTCAGCGTAGAACCTATGTTGACGTGAAACTTGTCTTCAGGGATCATAAGTAAATAAACTAAATTATCAGCGATTATCTCATAGACTGAACAGGCTCAGAGCTATTCGATGAACAGAGTTCACTGACTATTTATCTTTAAAGAGCGAGAGTTACTATCAGCGGTACTGAAACAGTCTTAGTAATTATCAGCGATAGTGAAACTCTAATACATATCATTTACTTATAATTTTCACTAAGTGTTAAGAGAGGGTCATTATCAAATCACTGAGGGTTTGGATCAACAATCTCCCCCTATTTGATTATGACATAGCAACAGAGACAATTGCTAATTAATGAAAACATAAGGATAAAAAGAACTCATAAAATATTTGTCCCTTTTACTGTTTTCTGGGATCTTTTCAGTACTGATGGAGTAAAGTACATTCGCTGAAATTTTTCTTTAAACTTCGTAAAGGTTACAGAGGGAAGTGGAAAAATCACAAGTACAGCAAATAAAATTACAAGTACAAAAGATGTAGACAGATAAAGATAGAAAGAATTACAAGGCGATCCTATCCGTCAAAAGGTTCTTCCTTAATGAGAAGTTCCTCAAGGGTCTTTGATGTGGGAATCATCCAGTCAGGGACCGTTACACCTTGATCCTTTTTGTTCTTTACTTCTTCAAAGATCAGGGGCTTGAGGTGACGTGCCTTAAGATCGCGTCTGACTTCACACCAGTATATGAGGTCTCTGAGCTGTTCGATGGGAGTGATTGGAAGCTCAGAGATGTGTTGAAAGTGTTGTCGTCCATAGCAGTCTAGAAAGAAGATGCCACAGGGTTCACTTAAGACTTTTCCAGGGATGAAAGTTTCACCAGGAGGCAGGGAGGTGTCAAGTACTGAGAGGTCAGGGTCACGACCAAATACTTCTTCACGTGAAAAACCTATACCTGTTTCATTCCATATAGGAGGACCTGAGTCTGAGGTTTTCTTTTTCTTTGCAGAGGCCCTTCTTTGTTGAGGTGGAAGAAGAGTGGAAGGAGGAATATCCTCAGCAGAAGAAACCAAGTCGATTTGAGAATTTAAAATTTTCTCGACATGGCTCTTGAACTTTGAGCGAGATCGCTGAATGGCTAATTTCACTTCCAACCATTCAGAGAAACCAAACTTCTTAAAAGTAGTAGCATAGAAGGTTTGCTTGGTTTTGTCTTCTCTGAATACGTCAATTTCAACAACAGGAACGTCTACAAACAGTTTTCCTCTGATAAGTACCTTGATGATTTTGGATGGTCGAGATCGATAGTTCAGCATTTCTTTACACCATTCCAAAGTCGAGTCAGATACCTTAGTCTTTTCTTCAACGATCCTTTGGGCATCATTCCATAGCTGACGTTGGACATCAATGGGAGTTCTTTTCAGCGCGGGGTCTTTCACCGATTGTTGGACAAGCTGGATGGCGAGAGCCTTATCTTTTTCTTCAGCTTCCTTCTTTTCGGCGAGTAATCGTTCAGCTCTTAAATGATCCTCGTATTCTTTCCTTGATATCCTGAACTTTGTGGGAACAGGGATTTTGGAGCGAGGGAGGATGATTCGCTGATCTTCGAATTTCTTTATTATTTCTTCTCTCCTTTTCTGATCCTCTTCACTTAGCTTTTGAGGAGCTAATGAAGGTCTGTTTTTGTGAGAGAGAGGTTGTTGTTCCGGTTCATCAGTCTCAGAGGTCAAATCCAAGACTGGGATTATTTCTTCAGCGATAGGAGCTGGAATTATTGTTGGTGTTGTTGTAGGAGCTTCAGCGGGATCCTCAAACAGGGGAGAGGACTAGCTGAAACACAACGATTGTTTAAGTAAGAACATGGGAAGAAAGAGATAGAGAAAAGAATGTGGTTAAGTGTATAGAGGTTTTATGGATAGAAGGATTGAGATTGAGAAGGGATAGAGGAGTGATGCAGTATAAGGGAATAAGAGATATTGTACCTGACAAACTGGATTTGTCTGAAGGATTGCCAGATTGCCTTCTGCAGCGAGGCCTTTGTTCTTGCCTTGATCAGCTTCAGATGCTGCAGGCTTTGTCTTTGTCGTCTCCCTTGATTGATCTCTGATCACAATCCCTTTCTGAGCAGGGACTTTCACGACAGGTTGGACGAAGAAGAAAGAGTCATCATCATCATCGTCGTCATCATCATCTTTAGAGGATGATGATGGTTCTTCATCCTCAAGGTCGAGGTCTTCGTCATCTTCAGCTTCTTCAGCTTCAGATTCATCATCGTAGGGTTCGGTTACATCAGTAGCAGCTTCAGTTCCCTTATCCTCTTCGAGTTGCTCCCCCTCAGAATCAGAGGGAGGTTTCTCGGTTCCCTCAGGGTTTTCAACTCCCTGAGGTTGTGAAGTAGAAGAAGCAGCAACATTTTCATTTATCTCCCCCTCGACATTATGGGGAAAATCTTCATCTTTCTTCTCCCCCTCTTCCACATGATGAGTGGGGGAGGAAACAGATTGATCAGCAGCAGCAGCATTCAAGGGAACACTGTCTTCTAGGCCAGTGAGACCCATGGAAGTTTCAATCACTATGATTCTGTCTTCTAGGCCAGTAATCGCAGGACTGATCTTTTGGAGATCATCTCTATCAGCCTGAGTAAAATGAGACTTTGGGGCGTCCAGGCGATTGAGTATCTGCTGAAGTAGATCTTTGACCGTCGTCACTTCACCCTTAAGAGTACCAACCTCTGTCTTCAATGATGTGACTTCATTGGTGTAATACCCCGGGTAAGTTCGTTAGTTAAATCATAGTTCCGTTAAATTTATTTAATTATATAATTGATGTTTAGAGTAAGTTTGGGTTAAATTATAAGTTTAAGGGTGTTTTAGTCATTAGTGGATAGTTAAAGGACTTAAGTGGTAAATATGGATAGATATTATCCTTTAATGGAATCAGATATTTCATAACAGCAAATATCCAGAAAATCAGTGTGTGTGTGTTTTAGAAAGAAAAGAAGCAAAAGAAGAAAGGGAGGTTAGGGATTCAAATGGGTGACCTTGGAAGTGATTTCAGGTATGTTTCTTTTACAATTTATGTGTGTAATTGCTATTAGGTAGTTTCTATCGGAGTAGAATAACCGATTTCATATCTGGTAATGATTCAGTCGGATTCTGGGTAGAAAAGTGATGAACAGTCAGTAGTTTCCGGATAAGTTGAAGGTATCCGGGTAGTTTTGTTGGTAGTGTCCGGATAACGTTCTGAAGGTGTCCGGACAGGGTTTTATCCGGGTAAGGTGATCTTTTCTATGTTTTCCGGATGGCGTCCGGATTACTTTGGTGTCCGGATTCCTTATGCTGTCCGGGAAGTTGTTCTGTCCGGATTAGTCATGCTGTCCGGGAAAAGTAGTGTTGTCCGGATTCTTTGTGTTGTCCGGAAAGTTGTCCGGATAGCTTGAGGTTTCCGGATAACTTGGCTGTTTGGGTAGTTTTGAGGATAAAAGTTATGTAGATGTATCTAGAGTCCATAACCTGCTAGTAAGTCTTATACATAAGTTGGTAAGGAGATATTTGTATGTAAATGGTTTCAGATTCTGAGAATTTTGGATAAAGGATCGGATAGCTCGGAGAAAGGTTTGGAAGCATATTGTAAGCATTCAGGTGAGTTTTGCTTTAAACGTTTTCAACTGGAATACATATATGTGTTTATATATGTATGTGAGTATGTGTATATATAAATGAGATGATTATGTGGTAGGAATATGATTATGAGTATATAAATGACAATATGATGTAATGAGATATATATTGTATTTATATAAGCTTTGCACTACACGAGTGCACTTGTGCCGGGTTCCGGTGTGCGGACCGGTGTGTAGCCGGGTTCCGGTGTGCGGACCGGTGAGTAGTCGGGTTCCGGTGTGCGGACCGACAGGTAGCCGGGTTCCGATGAGCGGACCGGTTGTTGATTTATTAGTTGGCTTGCTACCAACTAATATGGCCATTTGTGGAGGAATAAGGTGAATGAGATGTACACGATGCACGAGTCTGGATTGGTAATTAAAATACGTGTGGTATATATATATGACGTTTATATACTTATGGTATATGTGTGTGTATTGGCAAAGGTTGTATCTAAACTATTTTGATACAAAGGATTTACATAAAAGGTTTTATAATGATTTTGGAAAGGACCGGGATTAACTCACTAGACCCGTTTGGTCTAACCCTCATTTTGTTTTCAAAAATATGTTTTCCAGGTTAAGGATCGACAAAGGAAAGGATTAAGAGTAAGGAGCATTTGATGGGCGTTGATTAGGAAGCTTAATGTATTTTGTAGTTTCGAGACCGAGGGGACCGTTTGTGGTTTATTTTGTATTTTTATTATGAATGTAATGAAGTTATGCAATGTATGTTATTTGAAGCATATTTGGGAAACCGGGATGTTACAAATGGTATCAGAGCCAGGTTTAAGGGATTTAGGTATTTGTACCCGTACCTAGACTTAAACTGCATGTGAAGTAGGACGTCCTTGATATATTAGAACCTTGGGATGCTAAGTATAAAAGGTAGAAGGAACATCATGTAAGGTAATTTCGAATTACACCTGGCCAGTGTAATTATGAACTTACAAGTACATGTTTCGACTGGAATACCTTATTATATGGGGTATGTGCTTACGTGTATATTAACCTTGTTGAATCAACAGAGTGGCAAGCCGGACTCGACGTATGGATAGAGATGAAGACAGGTATATTTATTAAACTCTACACGTGCTAAAGTGCTATTTGACTTCGGTGCAAACCGAATTAATTGTGTTTTCGTTCTTTTGTTGCTTAATTGCATTAGAAAAGAACTTGATAATTGTGTTGGCGATATAGATGGGTGTGGAGTGCCTATTAAGTTATTCTCGATAATCTTGTTAGAATTTGAAGTAGTAGTAAGCATAGGAGGATGTTGGAACTTGATCTTGTTAACATTTTGATTAGGTAATGATAAGGGATCCTCGATAATTTGGTATGAGAAGATAAAGTTGATATACTGGAATAACTGAGGTTATGACGAAAGTAAGGAATTGTTGGGGGATTGATTTATAGATTTCGATTTTTGCAAATTCGATTGGAGATGTAAAGAAAGAGTTGCAGCATGGTTGTAGTCATCTTCTTCAAAGTATGGTTTCTTCTTATTTTCCTCTCTTTATTGATTAGGCAAGTTTATGGCTAGGGATTTGATAATCCTATCGTGGGATGAGTTTTAACCCATAAGAAAGAAGGCAAATGATTTTGGGATTGATTCCCTATGAATTTTGATCAAATCAGTAAGAAGCTTCATCATAATTGTTTGATAATCTTCATTTTTTCCATGGATTGAGTTTTTAAGCTTTGGAGTGATAGATTTGATAGGTTTTATGTCGTTTAAAATGATGATTATTGGTTCTTAATGTTTAGAGTATCTAAAATATCTATTTGGGGGCCTTAGAACTGATTTGGGAATGTTTTGGGGATGTAATTAGATAGTTAACACCAGTTTTGGTGGCGATCATTTTAGGTGTTCGGTTTGAACTAAAGTGTATCCCGGAGCGTGTCGAAGTGCTAAGGCTAAGGTGAGTTCCCTTACCTTCTTTGTGTGAATGAAAGGTTTTACGAAAGGTTTTCATAATTGATATTGGTTACGAGCATGTTGATCAGATTAAATTATTTGAAAGGTTTTATATTACGTGATAGGAAAACGTGTATTAAAGCATGCGTGTTGTTTATATGTTCAATTCTATGTAATTGTTGATTGCATGCTGTTGTGATGTTTTTGTTATGTGTGGAGGATATGGTAGTGTGTGAAGTCTTGACCTGGTTATGAAGGCGACGGTTTAGTGTGTTGTGTAGATTATACTTATTGTGATTGTCGGCACTATCTAAAAGGTTATGGTTTAAAGGTGTGGGATGATGTGGATAAGATGATGGCAGTTTATAGTTAGTGAGCGTGTGAGGCGTGGTAGTGATGAATTTTTGTATGTGATGAATTATTAATGATATGTGGTGAGTATAAGTGGAAACATCTGCTCGGGATTTTGTTTATAAGTTGTTCAGATGTGACAAAAATATATGTGGAGAGGCATGGATGTCTAAGTGGTGGTTAGCTAAGGAGTGGAGTATTACGGTTTAAGAAATGAAAAGTGTGTGGTTGTATCGAGTATTAAGTGTGATTTCGAATTAACTCAGTTAAGTTCCTGATATGAGGTGTGGTGAAATTGTTGGTTAAGTATGGTAATCATTGAAATTGGGTGTGTGCGGTTGGTTTGGAAGTGAAAGAAAGCCAGCTCGTGGGTGAGCACCTCCTAGTGAGCTGTCCTTGGGGAAACATGTTTTATATTGAGAAGAGAGTGGAGGAAAGTAGTCGAATGTAATGCTCAGGATGAAGGACCATTGTATAGGATATGGTAGTAGTGCGAGAGTGATGTTGTGGCAAGTGTGGGAATCAATTGTTATCTATGGTTTGTGATCGGTGTAATTCATGCAAGAAAGTGTTGTCTGTATTAGATATGTTTTGGATTAGAGAAGTGACGGTAGAGTTGGGGATGACCTATGGAGAAAAGTTCAATTAACGGTTAAGGTGATACTCCGAGTTGTTGTCGTAACCTATTGGGAAGTAGAATGTTGTTATTTTTGGAGTATTGGATTGTTGGGACATGTTAGAGTCGGTGATTGAAAGCGCGGTGTGTACAATCGGCCGATGCCAAGGGAAAAGGTAGAGTACTCAGTGTAAATTTTTGCTTTCTAGAACATGGGAGTATGTATGCTAGATTGCCTGGTACTTATTACACTTTGTTGCATGACTATTACATGCTAGTAGGAATTTATGTTAGTCCTGATAGGTTGTTAAGTGAATGCCTTATAAGTAGTGTACAGTAGGAACTAAATAGCCTTAGAATAATTGATTTAGTTCTATTGCGCAGCTCTTGTTTGAGTCTAACCGTTGTGGGATAGAATCTTTATTTCGAATGTCTATCTGATTTCACACTGTATGCGACTGTGCATTCGCGAGGCGACTCATCATGACTAGTGGAGATTCCGTCATAGTAAGGGTAGTAGGATGAGGTGAACCTGGAGTCTGGATTTGTGAATGATATTGGTATGATTGATCTGGGATATTATACCTTGTTTGTATCACGCGGGTTTCCTTCTTGGAGTAAGAATTGTTTTAAACTTGGTGCAGGACTTTGCATGTTAAGCCGTTAATGAGTTATATGGGTAGTGACAGGAAATTTTTAACGGAGTTGTGATGAATTCTT
This sequence comes from Saussurea involucrata, assembly GCA_033807775.1. NCBI lineage: Eukaryota > Viridiplantae > Streptophyta > Magnoliopsida > Asterales > Asteraceae > Saussurea > Saussurea involucrata. Next base: position 151,581,763 of record CM066320.1, on the reverse strand, counting down.
TTCGGCTTAGTTTTGTAGTGAAATTATTATATGATGATTTGGTAATTATATTAGTTGGGTAAGGTGAGACCGGTGTTGATGAATTTCAAATTGCGGAATGGTTTAAGTGAAGCAAATGTCTAAAGTTTTGTGTTAGTATTTTTGTGCTAAGTTGGAGATTGTGTTTTGCTGATATTCTATTTAGACTTTATTTTAATTTGATATCTTTTCAATAGTAGTTATCCCAGTTCGTTGCTTAACCGAATTCCGGGAAGGAATTCTTTTGAGGGGGAGATGATGTAATACCCCGGGTAAGTTCGTTAGTTAAATCATAGTTCCGTTAAATTTATTTAATTATATAATTGATGTTTAGAGTAAGTTTGGGTTAAATTATAAGTTTAAGGGTGTTTTGGTCATTAGTGGATAGTTAAAGGACTTAAGTGGTAAATATGGATAGATATTATCCTTTAATGGAATCAGATATTTCATAACAGCAAATATCCAAAAAATCAGTGTGTGTGTGTGTGTGTTTTAGAAAGAAAAGAAGCAAAAGAAGAAAGGGAGGTTAGGGATTCAAATGGGTGACCTTGGAAGTGATTTCAGGTATGTTTCTTTTACAATTTATGTGTGTAATTGCTATTAGGTAGTTTCTATCGGAGTAGAATAACCGATTTCATATCTGGTAATGATTCAGTCGGATTCTGGGTAGAAAAGTGATGAACAGTCAGTAGTTTCCGGATAAGTTGAAGGTATCCGGGTAGTTTTGTTGGTAGTGTCCGGATAACGTTCTGAAGGTGTCCGGACAGGGTTTTATCCGGGTAAGGTGATCTTTTCTATGTTTTCCGGATGGCGTCCGGATTACTTTTGTGTCCGGATTCCTTATGCTGTCCGGGAAGTTGTTCTGTCCGGATTAGTCATGCTGTCCGGGAAAAGTAGTGTTGTCCGGATTCTTTGTGTTGTCCGGAAAGTTGTCCGGATAGCTTGAGGTTTCCGGATAACTTGGCTGTTTGGGTAGTTTTGAGGATAAAAGTTATGTAGATGTATCTAGAGTCCATAACCTGCTAGTAAGTCTTATACATAAGTTGGTAAGGAGATATTTGTATGTAAATGGTTTCAGATTCTGAGAATTTTGGATAAAGGATCGGATAGCTCGGAGAAAGGTTTGGAAGCATATTGTAAGCATTCAGGTGAGTTTTGCTTTAAACGTTTTCAACTGGAATACATATATGTGTTTATATATGTATGTGAGTATGTGTATATATAAATGAGATGATTATGTGGTAGGAATATGATTATGAGTATATAAATGACAATATGATGTAATGAGATATATATTGTATTTATATAAGCTTTGCACTACACGAGTGCACTTGTGCCGGGTTCCGGTGTGCGGACCGGTGTGTAGCCGGGTTCCGGTGTGCGGACCGGTGAGTAGTCGGGTTCCGGTGTGCGGACCGACAGGTAGCCGGGTTCCGGTGAGCGGACCGGTTGTTGATTTATTAGTTGGCTTGCTACCAACTAATATGGCCATTTGTGGAGGAATAAGGTGAATGAGATGTACACGATGCACGAGTCTGGATTGGTAATTAAAATACGTGTGGTATATATATATGACGTTTATATACTTATGGTATATGTGTGTGTATTGGCAAAGGTTGTATCTAAACTATTTTGATACAAAGGATTTACATAAAAGGTTTTATAATGATTTTGGAAAGGACCGGGATTAACTCACTAGACCCGTTTGGTCTAACCCTCATTTTGTTTTCAAAAATATGTTTTCCAGGTTAAGGATCGACAAAGGAAAGGATTAAGAGTAAGGAGCATTTGATGGGCGTTGATTAGGAAGCTTAATGTATTTTGTAGTTTCGAGACCGAAGGGACCGTTTGTGGTTTATTTTGTATTTTTATTATGAATGTAATGAAGTTATGCAATGTATGTTATTTGAAGCATATTTGGGAAACTGGGATGTTACAATTGGACAGAGTGGTGAAGTTTGTTGCGAGAGTGGTGTTGGTGAGGTTGAGATTGTTGACGTTGGTGGAAGTTTCAGCGAGGGTGGTAGCAAAAGTTGCAATGCTGCCATCCACCTTCTCCATATCAGCTTTGGAGGCTTTCATGTCAACAACCTCGGTCAGCTTCTTGAGGTTCTCTCCAGCGTCTGTAACCGCTGAAGAGTGGGTGGAGAAAATGGTGTTGTATGATTCCATCTTTGTTTCCAGGGCCTTCAGGGAGGTGTTGATATCCCCTAAATTAGGACCTGAAAAAGTTGAGAACTTACGAACAAAGGAAAGCTCAGAAGTTTTGGGTTGAGAGGGAGGAGTGTTTATGGATTGAGGTGTACCTGTGGGATAATTTACGAAGTCGTCGAAGTTTCGACGACCAGTCAGCGTTTCGAAGTCATCTTCCAGTGTGCCTTGACGCATGGAAGTTTCCGCAGGTCCTTTATTTGCATCCATCATCGCTTGTAAATTATCAGCAGCTGAATCATGAACGATGACGGGAATTCCTGAGAATGTTGGGAAAAGAGGTGGAGTGTCCAAAGATAGAGATGGAGGAGTGAAGGATGAGAAGATTCGTTGGTTGCGGGGTTCAGCGTTGGATCCGCTGTTAATCACTTCAGTCTGTAGAGTGGCTGAAGGAGGTGGGTTCAGTTCCAATTTTATAAACCAGTGTCTAAAGACGTTGAGGGCGGGATGGAAGGGGTGGCTTGTTCAGCTGTGGTGGAGCGTACCACGGAACTATCCAGCGACTCTTTTTGAAGATGAGTCGTGGAGTCTTCAGCGTGTGATTGCTTGGGGGTTGCTCCTTGGTTTTCTTGATCCTTTTGGAACCAAGTTGCGAAGTAGATTGTTTCCTTTTTCGAGAAGGAGTGAAGGGTGCAGCTTGGGTATCCTTTTGGGCACTGTTGTACGTCGCCCGGGAACTCTAGTTTACCCGGTAACATTCATGTTACCCGGTAACTAGCTTGTTACCCAGACACTATCATCATACCCGGTAAGTTCAAATTATCAAATATTCCGGACACTGTGATACCCGGTAACCCATGTCGTCTGGATACCTTTTGTATCCGAAAAGTTCAACAATCCGGTAAGGTCGGTATCCTTGAGTACCCGGTAAGTCACCATGATCCGGTAACCATATATCATCCGGTAAACTATGTTTACCCGGTAAGACTCAATCACCTGGTAACCCTGTTATACCCGGTAAGTCCTATCTGTCCGGATACCCTGTTTATCCGGACACTGCTTGCGTCCCGTGCCTTTGCCATTTTTCACACATTGGCAATCCCAATGTCCTGCACCTACTGCCAGTCCTCAATCATTCGCTGATTGAGCCATTAAAATGGTAAGGTACGCATTGAAGTTAATTTTATCCAGTCCATGATCTAACACTGTGCTTTACAGGTATACTAAATGGCGGATCAACAAGATGACCCACGACAGATCATCCCGCCTTAGGAGGATATTATAGATGACGCGGCTGACGATGCCTTGGTTCCCGAAGACCAGGGCATTGAGATCAATCCGAACAACCACCATCTTGATGCCGCCGAATTCCGACCCACACATCTAGTAGTGGTGGATATCATGCTCGGCCACCCACTTCGCCGAGCACTCACTGTCACAACTGACGTGCCGGTAATCTACGTCTACCTGGTTTGGCACACGGCGCGAGTTGTCACTGTCAACAACATCCAGACTATCACGGTAAACATCGACCATCATCCATTCACCCTAACACCGGAGTCCTTCCTACGACTCCTGTCTCTTCCGGAACCTAATGTCGTAGGCCACGCCGCCTATGCACCCGCCGTCGATGACGCTACTCTATGCGCTGACATACGTGCGCTTGGATATCATCACGAGCTCACACGCCCCATCGGCTTCAAACGCAAGTATATCGCACCGGTCTGGTATACTTTATTCACTATCTTGAATAGATGCCTGTCCTCCCGATGGAAAGGGAGAGACCAGTGCACCATTGAATTTCTACGCTTGTTTCACGCGGTGTGCTACAACCGGCACATAGACTACTCCGCAATCATCTGTCGTAAAATTGTGAAAGCCATCCGACAGACGGGTGGTTCCAAGAAGAAATTCCTCCCATTTATGTGATTCTTTTCACTGGCCATCCGACAGCACATGGATGCGAATCCCCTTATCCCGAGACGTATCAATCATCCGGTATGTCTTCATAATAACCTTCAGTATTTAGTTATTTGGAATCCACCTGATACCCCAGCCATGCCTATACCTGAACACCTACTGGCACACGCGGACCCCAATGCACCGGATGTGATAGAGTATAGGCGAGCGTTAGGGAATCCCATGGTCCAGCCAGAGCCGAAGGGACCTCCCCCGGGACATAGAACTGAGAGACGTGAGGGTCCGAGAACGAGAGGTGGTAGAGTCCGGGCAGCTGGGGCTCCCGGACGGGGTGTGTTGAGATTACATGGGACGGGAGCAGGCACGGCCGGTGCATTGGATACGCATGCCGGTACTACCCAATCCCACCAAGCCGGTACAAGCCATCAACCTTCCATTCCCATTACCCGTACCACGACCGACACAGGACCGTCGACTAGCCTACACGAGGACCAGGTCGTCACAGAAACCGAACGCCCAATGCTTCACTGTGACACGGAAGCATACATATCTGACCCTTCACCACCCAGACAGGTTGAACAAGTGGAATCTGACTCCACCGAATCCAATACAGACCGTGCCATACGCGCATCCTTAATACCTACCCGTATCGGACCAAACCCAGAGTTGACCTAAGGAATCCCATTCTGACTCACCCATAACCCCTCTAATCCCTACTACCCAGCCTGATACGGGAGACATAAGGAGAGCGGAGGGAGTATTAGTTGAAAATGCAGAAGAGGTGAGACAGAGTGAAGTCAGGTCCAAAAAGAATCAAGAGAGAATAAGCCGTAAAAATAAAGAGGCTTCTGAGCGACCCCAAACCAGCGTCATCCAGGTAGCCACATCTGCTATCTAGTCTCATCCGTTGGGACAGGGTATTGAAGAAGCCGTCGTGGACCTAGCGGCGCAAGTGCACGACCTCCCAAGCCACTCCTCTGTCTCTCAAAAGACGGATGTTTCAATTTTGCACGGGGACATAGCACAACTTCTACCGATATCTCACTTGGAGAGTATGGGTATTGAAACAAGAGACCAGCCTCCCCCGGTCTCGCCTTCTTTCAAACCACCATCGAGTCTAGAGCCACTTGACATAGTACATTCTTCGGCTAGGACACAATATGAGATTCTACAAATCGATGCTCTTTGTGACTCGATCGGAACTTCCGTAGTGTCTCCGCCTTTAAGCGGAACGCGAGGATCGGAAGGAAATCCTACCACGGACACACCTTCGCCAACCGTGAACGTAGGTGGCTCTACCTCTAAGGTAGATGCCTCAACGGGTGCTCTAAGTGACCCTGGAGTTATTTTACCCGACTTTGTGTCACAGGAATATCTGGACAGCGCCGTAAAGGCTGTCCGTGAGGCCATGGAGCAGCGATTCACCAACGAGTTCGATAAACTGAAAAGCTTGATCAAAGGAAAGGAGAAAGTAGTCGAAGCTGAAACCGCACCAACACCTCCACCGACTTCCGTTCAGCCAAATTACTCGGTGGAAACCTTAAAGACTATGCTCCTTGCTCAGCTGCTCCAACACACCGACACTGACGCCTCTACCGAAGCAGACCTGATCTCTGTTCTACGATCCCAGGTATTTGCTCCTTCATCATCCATCGCCACAAGAATGGATCAGCTTGACACGACTCTCAAGGATGTTCAGCAAGCCCTAACCACCTTGACCGAGAGAGTCGCCTCTATGGAAGAAACATGCAAGAGTCAAGCAGGCGGTCTAAAGCGAAGACACGATGATCAGGATGATCCTGATCACCGTGAGGGGGAGAATAAAAGACTACGATTAGCCGAGACCGCCCCGATCCTCACTGAAACTACTGTGGTTCAACCGGAACCATCAACTGTGGCAACTACAACTGAAGATGAACCTAAAGCCCAGTTGAGCTTAGTCGAGATGGTCATAGATATGGACATCTCCGACGATGAAGACCCGACGGTTGAAAAGCCTGAGGGAACAACACAGGAATTGGTCACATATGATGCATCGGTTAGGCCCGCACTTGATCTAATTGATCTAGATACAGAGATAGACCCGGAGACCGAAAATGCATGGTACGAAAAAGCCGCCAGTGCTATAAATCTCCAGGTAAACCTGATCTTTCCGACTGATGAAGACGACAATGTTGGCTACGACCAGTTTCTGCTGCAAAACCTATATGGTACACCCGTTCATACTGCTCAGGCCACCGAAACTTCTACGATACCCGAGACTTCAACTGATGCTAATCCGACATCTCCTTAACAACCGACAGCTTTAGATCATCCTCCTCCTCAACAGCAACAAATCCGATAGAAGAAGACCATGATCCTCATTCCTCATCTGGAGGAATATCTGAAGAAGCTATATGTTCACAGGTTACGCACTATCGAGCCTTCATTTTGCCTTGGGATTTCCAGTTCCGACCCGGAATACCAAAGCCAGTACTTAAACGCAATGAAGCGGTGTCTGCCAGTTAGCTAAGTCCGAACCAAGCACAAGATCACCGAAGTGCTCAACGTTCAAACAGGTAGAATTCTTAAAGTCATGTTTCCGGTATTCACCGTCCGACGAGAAGACGGTAATGAATGGAGATTTTCCAAAGCTGACTTCAAGCACCTTAGACCGTTCGACTTCCAAGCTATACTGAAAGACCTCCGAACCAGAACCATCCGACCGCTGCATGTAACCAAAGCACTCGAAGTTGTTCGTCGATTCCTAATTCGGACAATTATGATGTCCTATCTTACAGACTTTCAAATGGCAATCGAGAACAGAGCAAAGAAGGTAAACCTGCTGAAACCGAATCTGAAAGCGCCCGAGCAGAAGATGTATCCCGAGAACGCACTGTTTCTAGAACTGGAATTTGGGATAGTCTACATCAACGATCAGAAAGAAAAGAGATTTCTTCGCTTCAGTCAGGTTGACAGATTCTGCGACGGCACACTCCTCAAGGTCAAAGATGCTCTTCATAACATCATCTTTTATGAATCCGAAAATCAAAAGGTTTCGTATGTTCCCAACTCTAATGAGATAACTGCACGAAATGCTTTAGAAGTGATTGAAGAACGCGTCGACTACTGCCGAGCCATCCGAATGTTCGAGGTCCATTTTGTGCTCCGAAAGAGATATGTCGAGAACTGGCGCGAACTCGAACTTCAATTCAAAGGGGGAGATTGTTAGGGTCAAATTTTGTTGAATAGAAGTTCAAGGGTTGAATTGTTATTTCTTTTAATTTGAGCCTTAATAGTGTAACGGGCCATGGGCTTGTAGTCATGGGCCCAACATATATAAAGTTCATTAGCTTAGAAAAATAAGTTAATTGTCTTTTACACTTTCTTGAATCGTATTGTAAACTCTCTCAACATTGAAAGTGAATTGGATGACCAGTTGAAATCATATTATTTGTTTCATATCTATAGATTTCTGTTATTCGTTGCACTGATCTAGAACTCACAAGGGGCTTTCTTTGGTACGCCTTGGAAGGTTCAGTGCAGAGCGGAGGGCTGAAGGAGTAATAGCACCACGACCCATTTTGGTTTGGAAAGCGATCACTGAGTATTCTTTTCCAGTTTTCTTCGAGGTTTCAGTGGTACGCTCGGCAGTGTACCAGAATTGTTGCAGGAGATGGCGTTGTGCATGTGGAGCAATAGTTATGGCAGTAGCTAGAGGGCAGGTCTTCAAGAAGTTGACGACGTCAGTGAGATGGGGGGCTGGCTTTTTCTTAGGAAACTCGAGCAATGCCAAAGAGTTGTTTGCAGCTAGGACGATCTGGTTCAGTTCGCCTTTCATGTTTCCTGCCTTGGTCATGGTGATAGGAGAAATAGCGTTGGGAGCATTTGTAGCAGCCATGTTTGAGGAAGCCATATCTGAACAACAGTCAAAAGTTGAAAAAGAAGGAACTTCTTAAAATGTAAATATTTTATCCAAAATAAGGGTTTTGAAGGTTTTAGGGTTTTACAATGTCCTTTTTAGGGAATAAACAGTAAAATGTGGGTTTTCTAGTTTTGAAAAGGGTAAAACTAGTGAAAAGGATTGTTTTCCAGTTTCCTTTTATCAAAAGGGATTATGGAAAAACGTATGAAAATCAAGTTTAAGATATTTGTTTTAAACTTAATAAGAAAAACTATATTTCAACTTTTATTTCATAAGATCATGAAGAAGATGATCTTATGTGAAGAACGTTTGTTTTGATCATTTTAGAACAAGAAATGTGATCAAAAACAAGTTTTGGAAAAGATTTAAGATAAGAAATGGATTTAAAAGTAAGAACCTGTTTGAAGATAGATTGAAGATTTGAGAAGCAGGTTGTAAAATATTCCAAGAACAATTATGCAAGGTTTTCTTGCTTACAAGAGTATATGCGCGTAAAAGGTAAAAATATAAACATGAAGAGTTTATATAGTGAGAGTAGAGAGAGAAAGTGATGAGCGGGAACAGGTACTCATAATGACACGCAACACGTCCCACGAAGCTTATTGGACAAGAATTCGAAACGGGCGAACGTGTCAGACAAAAAGTCGTGTCAAGGTTTATCCGTTTGATGACGTCACATAGAAAACTGTCTTTTCATTTTCAAAAACGTTTCCCTGAAGGTATTGAAAAACATCATAGAGGATTTTAAAAAGAAGAGTCACTGATAAGAAATATTAGTGAGCTTTGTTATTTCAAAGGAATCACTGAAAGAAAAGCTTCAGCGATCGATTTAGTTTTGAAACATAGCATACCGAATTAAACTTCAGCGAATAGGAATAGAAAAACATACCTTGGTATCAGCGAATCAATTTGGTTCAGAGATTAGATGATAAATAAGGATATAGAATTTCCTTTATCACTACATAATGCATAACCACTGAAGATTTATTCTTCAAGGTTCAGCATGCCAAGCTCGTTGATGAGAAAGTTAAATCTTGTCTCATCAAGAGGTTTGGTAAAAATATCAGCTAACTGAAAGTCAGTAGGGATAAAGTGAGGTTCTACATCACCATTCACCACATGATCTCTGATAAAGTGATACCTGATCTCGTTGTGTTTGGTCTTTGAGTGTAACACTGGATTATTGGCTATAGCGATAGCACTAGTGTTGTCGCAATAGATTAGAATTTTGGAGAGCTGAAGGTCGTAGTCTAATAGCTGATTTTTCATCCATTAGACTTGAGCACAACAGCTTCCAGCAGCTACATACTCAGCTTCAGCGGTAGAAGTGGACACATAACGTTGTTTCTTGCTTGTCCAACTTACCAGCTTTCCACCCAGGAGTTGACAGCCTCCTGTGGTGCTTTTTCTATCCAGCTTGCAACCTGCAAAGTCACAATCTGAATAGGCAGTTAGATCGAACCCTGAGTCTTTGGGATACCAAAGACCTAGGTTGGGTGTACCCTGAAGATATCTGAAAATTCGTTTTACAGCGATCAGATGTGATTCCTTGGGTTCAGATTGATACCGTGCACATAAACAAGTAGCATACATAATATCAGGACAGCTAGCTGTTAGATAAAGAAGAGAGTCGATCATCCCTCTGTAGGGAGTGACATTAACAGTCTTCCCTGAAGGATCTTTGTTAAGTGTTAGTGGAGGTGCCATAAGGGTTTTCATAGTTGAGCTTTGCGTTAAGTCGAATTTTTTCAGCATATCTTTAACATACTTACCTTGGTGGATAAACGTACCCTTATTATTTTGCCTGATTTGGAGTCCAAAGAAATATGTCAGCTCACCCATCATACTCATTTTATATTCAGATTTCATTCTTTCAGCGAAACGAGTACATAGAGAAGGGTTAGTAGAACCAAATATAATATCATCGACATATATTTGAACAAGAATGATATGACCTTTTACTTTCTTGAAAAATAGAGTGTTATCGATTTTACCACGCTCAAATTTTCCGATAAGGAGAAAAGAGGATAGAGTGTCATATCATGCACGTGGTGCTTGTTTCAGACCATAGAGTGCCTTATCCAGCTTACAGACATAACCTGGATGCTTAGGATCAGAGAATCCTGGAGGTTGTTTGACATATACTTCTTCATTCAGCCTTCCATTTAGGAACGCTGACCTGACATCCATTTGATAAATTTGAAGTCTCTGTGAACAGCGTATGCTAGGAATAGCCGAATAGCTTCGAGTCTTGCCACTAGGGCAAACATTTCGTCGTAGTCTATACCTTCCTCCTGTCTGTATACCTGAGCAACAAGACGAGCTTTGTTGCGGGTTACAGTTCCATGTTCATCTAACTTGTTTCGATAGACCCACTTAGTGCCTATCACTGACTTGTTAGATGGCCTTGGAACAAGATTCCAAACTTTGTTTCTTTCGAATTCAGTCAGCTATTTTTGCATAGCTCTGACCCAGTTCGGATCTCTGAGGGCATCATCAACATTCTTTGGTTCAATTAGTGAAATAAAATTAACATATAAACAAATGTTACCTGAACCGCGTCGAGTCCGAACACCTGCGTTTGGATCACCAAGAATTTGATCAATGGGGTGATTTATAGTCCATCGTTGAGCAGGAGCATGAGCCACTGACTTAGAGTGAACTACTAGATGTGCTGAAGAAGAGGCTTCAGCGATCTCAGATAATTCAGGCAAGATAGGTAGAGGTTCAGATGAAAATTTATTCACTGATTGATGAGAAGTAGATGGAATATAAGAAGTTGATGGTTCAGAAGCAGGCATAGTGTTAATGGGAATAGCTGAAACCCAAGAGGAGGAATCAGCTTCACTTGTTTGCATGTTGGGAATGATGATAGGATCATCATCAACGATTGGATTGTTGACCTGAGGGTCAGGGTTAAGATTAGCTCCTGAATCCCCAAAGTGAGAAAACATCCACTGAATAAGTTATTCGTTGTCAGCAGAAGGTCTAGAGTTCGTTGAACGGGATTCGTCAAAGGTGATATGAATAGTATCTTCTACAGTTTGTCTTCGCTTGTTGAAGACTCTGAAGGCTTTGGATATAGAAGAATATCCAAGAATATCCAAGAAATATTTCGTCATCAGCTTTGGGATCAAACTTTCCAAGAGCATCTCTGTTGTTTAAGATAAAACACTAACAACCAAAGTTGTGAAGAAAGCTGGTGGATGGTTTTCTTTCATGAAAAAGTTCATAGGCATTCTTGTTGAATCTCTTGACAATCAGCGATCTATTCTGCGTGAAACATGTAGTGTTGACAACTTCTGCCCCTAATTGAGTTGGATGATGAGAATCGATGAGCATTGAACGAGCAGCTTCGATGATCATTCTGTTTCTTCTTTCAGCGACGCCATTTTGTTGTGGTGTTCTCACCGAGGAAACGTTATGAGAAATACCCTTACTCTCAAAGAAGTTATCAAGGGAAATGTTTTTGAATTCATTCCCATGATCACTCCTTATTGAGCGAACAATGAGGTTGTTCAGGACTTCCATTTTCCTGACAAAAGATATGAGTTCTTCTGAGGTGTCACACTTGGCACGAAGAAACATCACCCAGGTATAGCGAGAAAATTCATCTACAATGACCAGTGTGTATTTCTTTCCAGCGATGGATTGAATGTTGACAGGACCAAACAAATCCATGTGGAGAAGTTGAAGAGGAGATGTCACTGAAGATACTTGCTTGGTCTTGAAGCTTGCTTTTGTTTGTTTTCCTTTCTCAGACGCTGAACAAAGAGATTCCTTAGCGTATGAGTGTTGAGCAAGACCAGTGACCAACTCTTTTAAAGAAAAAGTATCCAGCATCTTGAAGTTAAGATGAGAGAGCCTCTTATGCCAAAGCCAGTTGACATCAGTTGAGGCCTTAGAAAGAAAACAAGCATTCTCAGTGGTTGTTGACTCCATGTTTATGACGTAAACATTTTCCAAACGGTATCCACTGAGAGCAGGTTTCTCTTTCTGATCAATGACAAAGCATGCTTCTTTAGTAAAGCAAACTTTGTAGTCCTTGTCACATAGCTTGCTGATGCTAAGAAGATTGTGCTTCAGTCCTTCAACGTATGCGACTCTTCTGAAGATTGTAGTACCATTAGATAGTACACCAAACCCTCGGGTATATCCTTTGCCATTTCCACCAAAGGTCACTGAGGGACCTTTCTCTTCCTTATAATCAGTGAGCAAGTTTCTTCTACCAGTCATGTGTCGAGAACATCCACTATCGAGATACCAGATGTCCTTCAAGACCTGAGAGGTAGAGGCAGAAGTAGAGGGAATTTCAGATTGTTCTTCCTCTTCTTCTTTGATATTGGCCATGAGGCAGAGATTGGCCTCATCTTCATCTAAATCTGATTCTTCATCAAACTCAGCCCATTCGTTTTCTTCAGCGAACAAACCTTTACCTTTCTTTTTGAAGTTTTTCAGCTTCTCGTACTTTTCTTTATGCTTTTGGTAGTTATCATCTTTACTCCTAGGAGTAAAGGATTTCTTGTGGGAAGAAGAAGCTTTGAGTGCTTTCTTGGACCTGCATTCACTAGCGAAGTGTCCTACTTTTTCACAGTTAAAGCAGGTAGCAGTAGCCTTATCAACATGAGTAGATTTTGGCTTGTCAGTGAGGGAAAGAGTTTTATTTCTTTTGAGGTTACTCTTCCTGGCGAATCTCCTGAAAGAATGTCAGGAGTGCTAGAGATTCATCAAGGTCTGAAGGATCAGCTTCTGATGAATCATCAGAGTGGATCGTTGAGTAGGCACTGACTTTGAGGAGAGTAAAGCAACATGTGTGCTTTTGGAATCTTTGACAAGATTCTTCTTAAGTTGACACGACTGCTCATGATTGAGCATAGTGCCAAATAAGGTAAAGAGGATCATGAATTTAAGATCCTTAGAGAGTTTAAGACACATGGTGTAATTGTCCCAACTTTCAGGAAGACATTCCAAGAATTTTGTCATGATCTCAGAGTTACCATAGGTCTTACCAACAGTTTTTAAGTCTATAATTAAACAATTAAAACATTGGTGAACTTCAGAAAGAGTTTCATTCTTACCACAAATGAAACTTTCATACTGCCTTACCAGGTTTATTCTTCTAGAGTCCTGGACTTCAGCAGTACCTTCATATTGAACACATATAGTGTCCCACATGGCATTGGAGCTCTTTAGATTCATGATGGAATGGTAGACTGCATCAGGAAGAGCAATGGAGATGATGGATCTGGCGTTGGTGTCGATGACCACTTTCTTCTTGTCTTCTTTAGTCCAATGAGAGACTTCCCTAATGATTGTTCGTTCAGGAACAGCAGGAGTCGTCGCAGTGGCTGGAACAGCACCATGAATCACATGAGGAATATATGGTCCATTTTCAACGTAGTAAGGTATAGTGGGATCTACACCTTCCAAGAAAAGCATCATTCGATATTTCCAGAGATTGATGTTATCTTTGCTAAATCGATGAGGTTTGACAAGAGAGCCATTATCTATGTAATTAGTGATTGGGTTGTTTACCATATTGGAGAAATACCACGGAAGAGATAGTATAAGCAAGATCTTGTTTATGGGATTAAACAATCTGCTCTGATACCACTTGTTGGTCCCGAAGGGTTATACAAGTTTGTAGAAGGGAGGGTTGAATACAAACACAAGATTTTTATCTTTAAAATTGTTTATTGATATAATCAAACAATTTACAGTTTGTTGCGGAATAAGATCAAGTATAAAACCTAATCTAAACAAACTAAGAGAATCACACAGATTTCTTACACTAGAAAAGATAGAGAGAAAATAATAAAACCTAAAGAGAGATTTTCTTGGAACTAAGTAGTTCAGCGAAGGAAAGGCAAGCACTTCAGAAATGAAGTAGGGTTTCCTATTTATACTGCATGCATTAAATGCAAGTCAGTACAACTTTACATGTGGCAGCGTCTGGTTGGTTGAATGGATTTGCCTTTAGCAAACATCCTAGTGGCCGCATGATGAACAGTGTAGTTGGCAAGGTGGTTTGTACGATCCCGGACAAAGGGATGTCCTTTTGACAAATCGTACAAAAGCGTGCAAGGAGATAAGACAAAAGTAACTTATAGAACAGGCTTCATGATCAGCGATCGCTGAATTGATCTTTATCAGCGAATGATAAAGTTCAGGTCTCACTGAAGTCTTCTACTTGAAACTTCGCGTGAAATGGACAAGTCTTGGCTTCGTTGATATCCTCATCAGGTCACTAATCTTGTCTTCAGGGATCATAAGCAAACAATTACATGATAAGCATTCAGCGATCATCAGCAAGACTGAACAGGCTCAGGTCTCGCTGATGTACACTTATCGCTGAAGTATGAATTAAAGAGCACATTCTTCCATCAACAATACTAAACAGACTTAGTATATTTTCTTAGATGGTGAAACACTGATACATATTGTTTAGTTACAATTTTCACTAAGTGATTCTAAGGGTCATTATCAAATCACTGAAGGGTTTGGATCAACACATCAAACAAACATGACAAGAGTTACTTCTTTAATTCAAAACGCCAAATGGCCCAACATAGTCACACTATCAAGATTACAAATTTGGGTTCGCGGAAAATAACCCTAACTACAGTTGAGAAATGTATCTAACATTCAAAGGGAAAGTCTTCTAGTTCCTTCTAGACGCAAGCTCCACCCTCAACTACCTGTTCACCTGAAAAGGGTTTTTCATTTTGAAAATAGAGGGTTAGACCATGAGGTCTAGTGGGATCCCTCAAGGTACCAACATCACACCACACATATTAATTAAAAAGAGTTTAATGAAATTATAAACAGTTACGCCCTTATCAGTCCAAGCAAACACACGCATGGTGGTGCTCCACACTTTGGTCACGAACACACTTGTGACAACGTGTTAGGGCACACACCCGCCCTTAGTGGTTATATGAAACACGTTCATATATTTTGTATGGGACACATTCCCCATAAGGCATCACAATAAACCACCTCTAGTCCCGCCCCATGCATACCACAGTATAAATAACACACCTTCAACTTGCATAATTGAAACCATATGGAAACATGCAATTCAATATAACATGTACGAGCAATAAAAGCAAGTATCGACAGAGCTTCGGTTTAGAAAGACTCACCTGATGTCCACGCTAAATGTTCTCACTTGAAACTGTTATCCTCTATCCGTACCTACATTTCACCCAATCACACGAGAGTAAATAAGTCACCCAACAACTATTCAGAGCCAAGGCTCTCGAGACACTCCTTAACAATGCTACTGGAAACATAAAGTCCCGGATACAGGCATATCCGGATTCCGGATACCGCCTTCCGGACTCCTCCTGATCTCATCCATTTCTGGATACACACAATCCGAACTCTTCCGGATTCCCCCTTTTCCGGATACACACAATCCGGACTCTTCCGGATTCCCCTTTTTTCCGGATTCCGGTACTTTTCGGATCCTATTCCGGATTCTGGTACTTTCTGGATCCTATTCCGAATTCCAGTACCTTCCAGGTTCCCCAACATTTTTCGGAAAAACTCTTCCGGACTCCCAAAGGTTTCCGGATAGAGCGACTTTCGGACTAATGGGGTTTTATCAAACAACGATTTTTCCACCAAACACGAAATCCAACTGTACCATGAATTTAAGCTACTACCAAAATGGATATGGCCATTCTAATCAGTAATAGGAATCGGTTCCAAACCAAAGCACACTCTTGACTCACCGATTCCTCCATTTAATACTCATTCCCAAGTTCTCACACCATTTGAAGAGTTCTAAAGAGGAAACATCAACAATCCCACTATAGGCATAGAAATTTAAAGGAGACGTGGTTACCTCTAAGAAGATGAAGATTAACGAACCTAGCTCCAACGACACATCTTCACTCTTGGAAGATTCTCAGATAACCGTACACGTCGACCCGTTTACTTCTCTATAAGGATTCTTTTGCTCCCACTTTGCATAACCCTTCAACAACAGGGCGTATACCAACAAATTATCCCACTTTCGGTTAACTACAACCCTAGATAATTCGCGTAATATGACACCTCAGGCCAATCGTACACAATACCGTCCACATACCTAGACTAACGGTTTTAAAACGCAACACATTAAGAGTTACACACAATTTCACTTCCGAAAAAGAACAAATTTACAGATGTTAACGCCACAACAACATGAATCCCTTATTAAACTAACGAACACAGAATTCGCCAACTTAACACAAGGTCAACCTTGAATATCACCTTAACTCACAGTTATGATCTTCTTCATCAGACAACACACAATTCTACAATCACTTTCCCCAACACGATATACGTCAATGCAAACACTTTCTTTCCTGAATTGCATTGACTATAATTCATCAATGTTAATTCAGTTCATACGTTCTCACCACACCATCATCCCACACTATACTTAGCTAAAAGTATGAAACCTCCACACTCCAACATCTGAAGCAGCCACCAAACCAAGTTGAACCAATCCTGAAGACACACATTCAAACTCTCACTGCATCCAACAATCGTCCATCCACATATGAAATAACTCAAATTTCACCCCCTCAACAGGAAGAAGCGACCACGCTCACACAAAACTATCCCCAATAGCCTAACACCAGACGACAAGCTTACATGGAATATTTCCCACACTAATACCCAGTTTAATCCAATTATCCTTCATTCCAAGCACTACATTCGACTGCCTTCTTCCATTCCCTCCTCAAAACATAAAACATGTTTTCAAAGAATGGCTCGCTAGAGGGTGCACACTTTTGACCAACCACACAAGCTAGCTTCCCTTGACCCTTAAACCATCACGTACCCGCAAATCCTCTTTCTTATACTCCCACTTGGAGTTCATGTATCCAACAATGACACTCTGAAAACGTTGCTTCCCATCTTCTGTATCGCTTGCCAAACTTCCTACTTCCAGTTTACTCACTTATTTCAACATACCATCCCCACTTCCTCAGGCTAGTATGGAACATTGCCCGTCCAACATTGACCACTCCATACACGCAATTTCAACGGTTACTGTGCCTAACCAACAGTTTCACCACATCTCACACAAGAAAATTCAATCAAGTCATTCCGAAATAACACCCAATGCTCGAAACCACCACACACTTCTCGTTTCCCAAACGAGGTTAACCCACTCCTTTGAATTTTCTTTACATACAAGGATTAGCTCAACATTCCCAAAGATTTCGTATCTACTACGAAACATCATAAACTAACCAATCCAACATCTTCACAAATATTTCAATGACACAAGACAAACTCACTCATCAACTCATCGCAACCAAAGAGCACACAATTTCCTCCTTAGGTAGCCACCAACTACCACCCTATTTTTTTATTCTCAAAATAACAATACCACACGCCACTCAAACATTCATGCATCTCAACACACATAATTTGCCACATTTAAATAACTTATTAGCAAACTCCGAGCAAAGATTTCCACTTACGCTCATCCCATATCAATACCAGCCCACCACTTAACCTCACAGCAACTCATTACCACCAACGACTTGCATGCCCACTTTGTATAAGTTACCACTAACTTATACACACACCCACCACACTAGAGGCAAAATCCTCACGATCATTTGTACACACAACAGGCCTTGCCTTCTCCATGCCAATCACAACATATATTGAAATAAAGCTATCTCACGACCTGGTCTTTTCTCAAACCTAGATGAACTACAACTTATGATCGTCTACTTCACTCGATCAAGTCTTTGTCCCCAGCCGGCTCTTCGGAATCCACACGAAACACGCAAAAAATAAGCCAAACGATAAGACACTCCCTTGCAGACCAACATAATCCACGTTTCCCACCTAAGTTGTGCTAACTACTTCATTCATAAACAAAACATCAACCACATAGGAAAATCACCTATCCAACTAGCGATTCTCCACTCTCATAACACTCACATAAGGCGGTCCAACATCCTGTCAGATACACACCTTTCCCCAACCGACCTATTATATCCGCGTATAAACCCGACAAAATAATCACACCAGTATTACCTTTTCCTATTCCAATCTCCCGACAACGGTCTCAACAACCGTCGTTGACTTCAACATCAACGACCGTCATGAAGATGATGTTTCAACGGTGCCTCCGACAACGAGAATTTCCAACGAAATCTAATTCTTCCCACGCATCGTAACTAACTTTTTGCCCCCACAGTCCTCACATGCTTGAGCCACAGGACTTACCCGAAAAATAGCCTAAATACAAGGCCACCTTAAACTCCGGCTCCACGCCGATACCATTTCATCATCATACTACATCGCTACTTATTAACAAGCTACTTTTAGAAGTATCTTGCCCACTTCGAAATTCATCTGGGACACACCCTCCGCCGCCAACTACGCCTCAAATTACTGAACAAGAGCACAGGCTACCCTAATACAAGCATCACTAAAGTCAAAGACTGAGACTTCTGATATTCGTCGCCTTCCCAAAAAGGGACACCAAGGTCATGAATCGACCATCGACGACTCAACCACACACTTCCACTCTCGAAAGCACTCATCATCCTTAAATACGGTATCTCCCATTACCTAGCGAGTTCATAGCCTTCATGCATGACGACACAATGATTTAAATTGTTTTGAACATTTGAAAATACACCGTGAAATAGGGTTAGATATGCATGACACGACACCGCCATAAAGAATAGCCAAATACACATTTTCAAAACAAGACACTCACAAGGCACACACACGCACACACACACACACACACATATCTTTTGACATGAAATGCTCATGTGACTTGATTGAAAACACAATGCATGACTCACTTTACATTGAAGGATATTCGCTCTAGGAAGGTCAACCGTTTACAGTTACAACAAATTTATCATTGGCGCCCTACTTTCGACCACACAATCAAGTTTCTCCCATTTGTCACAACCTTTGGTACCGGTGCTTCCCAACATACTGGTATGTCTCAACTACCCAATTACTACCTTGACTACTGATTTACAAAAATATGCGGCTTTAACTTCAACCCAAATTGGCTAACCAACAATTGCCCCATATTCATCCTATCTTTGCTCCATATTACTAATAAACACGACTATCATTTCTCAACCACCCTTGCAAGCCTTCTACTGACTAGAGAGTCAAAGGCTCATCTCCACTACTCGATTCTTGAGTTGAAGCTCTCAAGATCCAATTGATCGACATCACAAACTCCCAGAATGGAGACTCCCTAGAAACTACGAGCTCACCTCCAATCAGTTATTCTTTCTTAATGAACCCAAGAGGTTCTATTTCATTTCGGACCACGAACACTCAAACAATACTCCTTCAAGAAGGTGTCATCATATACACATGAACGATCTTGCACGACACACTAAACCATTGCTATCATTGCAAGGTTAGAACTCGCTACACACTACCACCTCCGTCGATCATCTGAACAACAGTAATTAAGCATGCCATGCACCTGTAAATTCATAATGACATTGGCCAGATGCGATTTGAATTTACCTTACATGACGTTCCTCGCTACTATCGTCCTGAATTCTCGACGGTCAAGGTTTTCCCTATAGGCTTCCTATATCTCAGTTGTGCCTCCTAATCCCACAGTTTAAGTTTAGGTTTGTCCGGTCACCTAAATCCCTTAAACTAGTGCTCTGATACGAACTGTAACAACCCACACCAAACAAACGTTCCAAGAGCTACTTCTTTAATTCAAAACGCCAAAATGGCCCAACATAGTCACACTATCAAGATTACAAATTTGGGTTCGCGGAAAATAACGCTAACTACAGCTGAGAAATGTATCTAACATTAAAAGGGACGTCTTCTAGTTCCTTCTCGACGCAAGCTCCAGCTCACATCTTGCCTTTGCCCTTACTCGAGCCCTCAACTACCTGTTAAAACTGAAAATGGTTTTTCATTTTGAAAAGCGAGGGTTAGACCATGAGGTCTACTGAGATCCCACAAGATACCAACATCACACCACAAATATTAATTAAAAAGAGTTTAATGAAATTATAAACAGTTACACCTTTATCAGTCCAAGCAAACACACGCACGCCGGTGCCCCACACTTTGGTCACGAACACACTTGTGACAACGTGTTAGGGCACACACCCGCCCTTAGTGGTTATTTGAAACACGTTCATATATTTTTTATGGAACACACTCTCCATAAGGCATCACAATAAACCACCTCTAGTCCCGCCCCATGCATACCACAGTATAAATAACACGCCTTTAACTTGCATAATTTATACCACAAGGAAACATGAAATTCAATATAAAATGTACGAGCACTAAAATCAAGTATCGTCGGAGCTTCGGGTTTGATAAACTCACCTGATGTCCACGCTAAGTGTTCTCACTTGAAACTGTTATCCTCTATCCGTACCTACATTTCACCCAATCACACGAGAGTGAATAAGTCACCCAACAATTATTCAGATCCAAGGCTCTCGAGACACTCCCTAACAATGCTACTGGCAACATAATGTCCCGAACACAAGCAGATCCGGATTCCGGATACCGCCTTCCGGACTCCTCCTAATCTAATCCTTTTCCGGATACACACAATCTGGACTCTTTCGGATTCCCCTTTTTCTGGATACACACAATCTGGACTCTTCCAGATTCCCCCCTTTCCGGATTCCGGTACTTTTCGGATCCTATTCCGGATTCCGGTACTTTCCGGATCCTATTCCGGATTCCGGTACCTTCCGGGTTCCCCAACATTTTCCGGATAACCTCTTCCGGACTCCCAAGGGTTTTCGGATAGAGCGACTTCCGAACAAATAGGGTTTTATCGAACAACGGTTTTTTCACCAGAAACAAAATCCAACTGTACCATGAATTTAAGCTACTACCAAAATGGATATGGCCATTCTAATCATTAATAGGAATCGGTTCCAAACCAAAGCACACTCTTGACTCACTGATTCCTCCATTTAATACTCAATCCCAATTTCTCACATCCAAAGAGGAAACATCAACAAACCCACTATAGGCATAAAAGTTTAAAGGAGACGTGATTGCCTCGAAGAAGATGAAGATTCACGAACCCTAGCTCCAATTTCCAAGCTCTTTTTCCTCAATGGCAAGATTTGCTCCACCCAAGCATCACGCACACAACTGCACAATACTGAAGAATGGAAATGAGGAATTTTAGGGGTTTTAACCCTATTTCCCTTATTCTCACAATTGTCACCAAAGTTTCATTCTTCAAACCACACACCCCCATTAAACTTTATTTACAAAACAAACCCGGTTATTACATTTACGCTCTTAGAATCAATGATAGATGCTAACATTTTAATAGGAGTAAATTAATGTTAGGTTTTTAATTCATCATTTTAATTGGATTTTCACGTGCATGTTTAGTCTATAGCGAATCAAATCCAAACTCCTCTTAGGGATTTCTTTGTTTTTTATTTTTTAATTTGTTTCATAATTTGTATATTTAAATTTTTTTTTAAACGAATAGAAAGTCAAAAACAAATAATATATTTTCCACATAAGATTTATTTTTGCATAAGTATTCAATGAGTTTTTTAGTGTAAACAAAAATTTTGTCGCATAAGATTTTTACCAACATTTTTTTAACGTGTTTATCCTTAAAAATCTTCTTAAAAATCTTTTCCAATGCAGAAAAAATTTCGAAAGTTTTTCATCAATTACATTATACTCTATTCTTAACTACTTAAAATATTTTAAAAAAAGCCCGTCATTTAATTTGGCATTTCTTCGAAAACAAAAATTACTTAACTTATAAAAAATGAATTCGTTAAAAAATTTAAAGACAATGAATGTATTATATGATTTTTTATACTTTGATCGTCGTGACGAAAACTTTTTAATAATTTATTTTGTTATAAAATATATTTTGTTTTATTATTGATATTTAATGAGTTAGATTAATTAATTAAAATATATTAAGGTTTAAAATAAAAATTATATTGAAAGACGAAACAAAATATAAAATTGAAGGGGTAAAATATAAATTGAACTTATTCAATAACCGATTGAATAACTAAGAGCTTTTCATAAATTAAAAAGGTAAATTAATTAAAATACCCTAAGTTTGACTTTGCTTTACCAAAATACCTTAAATCTCTTTCACTTTACCAAAATGCCACAAAAATCCGCGATGGGGCCCGCGATCGCGGGCTAGGCCTACGTGGCACCCCGTGTTTGGCCAAAGTGTCCCGCGGAGCCCCTCAACTATGGCTGCGGTGACACCTTTGGTCCCTCCCCGCGGAGGTTCCCCGCGATGGGCCAAAAAATTACAATTTCATCCCCTGTACTTGAACGAATCTTGCATGCTTTTACTGTTTTTTTCCACAATTATTGTACTTTGAAGACCAATTTGTGGTTAAAATTCACTGGCATGTTTTCATCAATGTTGAATCAGTGTATTTGGAATACCAATTTGTGGATGAAATGAGAGATTGGTTGTCATCAATGTTGGTTGTTTCATCCATATATATATGTAAAATGCAATCCATAATCCACACCGATTCCATACTTCTTTCTTGCTTTCTTTCTTCAATATTTTGTTTTTGAGATACTACTGAAAAAATGAGTTCATCAGTTGCAAAAGCTAAGCTATATTTATGTTTCGATGGTGAATGGGTTCAAGATAACAATGAGTGGAAATTTTCTTATAAATCTAAGCATGGTGTAAATTTGCCAGTAAACTTTTCTCATCAGAAGTTTGTTGCATACGCCATGCAAAAATGTGGAATCAACCCTTCTGCTGTTTGCAAGTTAGTGTTTAAGAATGGTGATGGGTCATTTGTGGATTTATCCAACGATGGGGATATCTCTGGTTTTCTGCACTTTACAGCCGATTCAGAAAGACCGCCATTACTTTTTATGTATGCCGAATCCGACGACGACGCTGATGACGAAGACCTCCAAATAGAGCAGCCTGATTCTCAATTTCAGCCGTCCCACGTCCCAATAGTTCAATTGGATCATGCATATGGTCTTAACGACTGTATTCCTGATTATGTTCCAGAGACGCAACAACAACAACCACAAGAAGGACGTTGGGCTGGAGTTGCTGATGACGAAACCTATGTTTTCAAAACGGATAATGCTGATATAGACAGATCAGATACTGATAGTGATGATCACGAAGAATATATCCCTAGTAGAAAATCATGTAGTCAGATAAATGACTTTTTTGATATGCCCCCTATTCTTCCAGACCAGAATACCCAGACACAAACCTACGAACCTACACCTTATAATCGCAGTGAAAGGTTAAGAGTAGGTCAGATATTTGATTCGAAGGATCACTTGGCAAGTCAGGTCGGACTTAAGTTCTTGGAAGAGGGTTTCGAAAGTCACACGCCGAAATCTGACAAAAGCAGATACATAGTTGAATGTGCGAGAGAAAACTGTGAGTGGAGGATGTACGCGATTTCCGCGGGTCCCAAAGGAGGGGCGTTAGTTATTAGAAATTTGCACGACGTACACACTTGTACGAGGACGCAACTGAATCCCCACCACAAACAAGCCACCAAAAGGACTTTGGGTGCGATACTGGAAAACAAATTTCTTGATGTTAGCAGGTCATTGCGTCCAAAGGACATCGTCCACGATGTTCACCAGCAGTTCGGCGTCACAATTGGTTACCACCAAGCTTGGCATGCGCGATGCAAGGCACTGCTATTGGTGAGAGGCACGTTCGAGGAGTCGTATGAAAGACTCCCAACATATTTATATAATTTGCAGCTGCAGAACCCTGGTACTGTCACGCAGCTACGGACCGATTCACATGGACGGTTTGAGATGTGCTTCGTGGTCCTTGGACCCGCGGTACGTATTTTAACACGTCCTATGTTTACACATTATAAAGTATAACACTTACAAAGGAAAACCACCTATGTTTTTGCAGATCCGCACATTTCTGGCAAATCTACGTCGTGTCCTGGTAATAGACGCAACCCATTTAAAGGGCCGGTACATGGGTATGATGTTCCTGGCGGTTGCCATGGACGGGGATAACTCCATCGTTCCAGTAGCTTTCAGCGTAGGCAAGTCCGAAACTGGGGACGAGTGGACTTGGTTTCTGTCCATGTTGAGACAAGCTATCGGAGACCCGCAAGGGTTGGTGTTTATGTCCGACAGGGCTCCTTCCATAAGCGCCGCAATCTCTGCCATGTACCCAAACGCCCCTCACGCCATATGTTGTCGACATTTGGAGATGAACGCCAAAACCAGGGACAAACGTATTACCACCTACAAGGATGTCTACTGGGCGGCATGCAGAGCATATACGGATCTGGAGTTTAACCGGTACATGAATCTGCTACGATTTAGTGCCAAGGAAGAAGCCAAAGTCATGGACGAAGCTGGACCGGAGAGGTGGTCCGCGGCCCATTTTCCTGGACAACGGTATGATATTCTGACCTCCAATAGTGCAGAGTCGGTGAATGCACTCTCCCGTTTTGCGCGTAGATGTCCGATTGTTAATCTTATGGACTACTTTCGGAGCTTTCAACAAGAGTGGTACCAACTTCGACGCCGAAAAGGAGCTGAGATGCAAAATGCACTCACACCAATGGCGGAGGAGATAGTTCAGAACAGGGCGCGTCGCGCGGCGACTTGGACGGTAAGAGAAATCGGGTATGGGAGGTACGAGGTTCAGGATGACCATATTCACACGATTGTGCATATAACCGACCACACTTGTTCGTGTCGCGAATGGGAAAAATCTGGGTTACCGTGCGGCCATGCCATCACCGCGGCAAGATATATGGGTCGTAGAGATTGCAGCGACTTGGCTGTACCTTTCTTCAGGTCCGAATATTACCGGAGAACATATGTGGAGGTAATAAACCCAGCTGGACCCCTTGAAGCATGGGTGTATCCACCTGACCCGCTTCCGCCATGCTATCCACCTTTAATCGATAAGAACAGAGCCGGGAGACCGAGAAAGAACGACCGACGTCCATCACGTGGTGAAGGTTCGATACAGCGAAGATGTACTCGGTGCCAATATGTAGGACATACTCGTGGAGAGTGTCCAAATCCCGCCCCTTCAACCGTGCCAAAGAGTAGACGCACAAGCACTCAACTAAGTAACACCGCGGGCCCGTCGGAGCTTGAACCACATGGAACTATATAACATGATACTGTTGATCTGAACGCTGATTTCCCTTGATTGGGACGATAAATATTGTATGTAAATGATATTGTTGGTGATATGGAATTATCATAATCTGTGGATTTCAAAAATAATCTAGAGATACACATGCTTAAATACAAGCCATTTATCCTCAATTTCACTACAGGAGTTGAGTACGGCTACCAAAATCTACAGTACGGCTACCAAAATCTAGAGTTGATTCGGAATTCTTGTGTACTCGGCTGTTTAAGTGGGGACATTGTACAACTTTATACGTGTATGTTTAGTGCGTTATAATTTATCAAACATAACTTATGTGCGTTGATCTGAACATTGATTGGGACCAGTTATCTTTTGAAAGGTACTTGAAACAGAACATGGGATGATGATCATAATGGTAGTAGTCTAAATGGAGAGAATAGTAATGGTTATATAGAACTATATCATATGATAGCGTTGATAGGGACCGAAGTTGTGTTAGAGAAAAGACAGGGACCTAAGTTGTGTTAGAGCAAAGACATGGACCTAAGTGCAGTAAAAGCATCCACATTTGCCTATAAATAACCTACGCTAGATTAGTCGTAAAACACATAAACGATAATATATTATTCGTTAACGTATTCTTACATGGCATCCCCAAACCTTCATGTTTGGTGCTTTAGGCGTTTATCTGAATCGCTTTCAGACACTGGCAAAGAGTTATATGGTTAGTGTTCATGTTTCATTGAGTTTTTTGCTTGTTTCTACGAACTAACTATATTAATTAATTTCATCAACAGATAAATATCCACAGTTGTTCACCATGAAAGTCCACCATGGTGGTTACTTTACGGAACCACCTAAAAGACAATATTTTTGTGGTCTAGAAATTTATGTTGACATGTTAGATGTGGAGGATCTTTCTATGCCACTGCTTGAACAGATCATGAAAGAGCTGGAATATGAAGAACCAAAATATAATAGGTAGTATTTTAAGAGGCCGAATGCAGACTTCTTGACTGGACTGGTAGAATTGAGTACCGACGAAGATGTAGCCAACATACGCCAGTATGTTGACGGCCATACTGTGATTGAAGTGTACATCGAGAAAGTGGAGCTTAACACTTTGAGACTCGTCTCGCCAGAGTATGTAAGAAGTAGACCCGGGTTGTCAAAAACCAAACCATCGTCTAGCCGTAGCCTCAAATTTGGATAAATTTGTACTGTATTTACTAGTATGTGTTTGCTATGAAATAATCTTTTATAACATTTATGAGTTGTATTTTTCACATGAACCACTTTTCAAAGAAATTAAAAACCTTTATTCATGAGCAACAAAGTACAAAACAACAACAAAAAGTACAAAACAACAACACAGTAAAAAAAATACAAAACAACAAAAAACAAATACAAAACAACTAAAACAACCACCACCTAGTCAAAAATTGCTTTAGTTTCATCAATCCAAGTTTGCTTGTCGTTTACCTTCGCTTGAAGAATTGCGAAGTCTTGTAGAATATGGTGAATTGCTTCTTGTTCTCGACGAATACGAGCCTCCCTAGCTTTTATATCCCCTTTCATCCTTTTGATCTCCTTATATTCCTCTTCGATCCTTCTCAAGTAGACTTCCTTCCCAGCCATCATTTGTTTCCACTCTTGTGTTAGTTCCTCTATCTCCTTTTCCCTTTTTGCTATGGCGATCTCGATTTTAGGTGGCATTTTTTCAGCAGTAGACTTAGGGTTTGATGAAGATGCCATTTGTGGATGAAATGAGAGAAATCAAGAGAGAAAGCAACTTAAACAAAAAAAGCAAGAGAGAAATCAAGAAAGAGCAAGAAATGAGTGTGAATTATGGATTGCATATCACTCATATTTATGGATGAAATCTCAAACAAACCAGTGAATTTTAACCACAAATTGGTCTTCAAAGTACAATAATTGTGGAAAAGAACAGTAAAAGCATGCAAGATTCGTTCAAGTACAGGGGCTGAAATTGTAAATTTTTGGCCTATCGCGGGCCCATCGCGGGCTTCCACCGCGGGGAGGGACCAAAAGTGTCACCGCGGCAATAGTTGAGGGGCTCCGCGGGACACTTTGGCCAAACATGGGGTGCCACGTATGCCCTAGCCCGCGATCGCGGGCTCCATGGCGGGCAGTTGTGGCATTTTGGTAAAGTGAAAGAGATTTAGGGTATTTTGGTAAAGCAAAGTCAAACTTGGGGTATTTTAATTAATTTCCCAATTAAAAATATTCAAATACCTTTTTCATTCCAATGGTTTGTCATTCCAATAACTTATTGAAATAGTAAAAAAAATTATAATAACCTCGTATTTATAGATGCTATAAAAATGTAACAAATTTAAAGCTAAGCTAGAACTAGTGATTTGAGCAAACCGTAACGAAATGATAGGGGTTTGATTCAACACTACAATAAAATTGAGTTTATAGAACGTCTAAAATAAATAAATATTCTAATAGGGTGTGTTTTATAGGACCAAAGTTTATAGGACCAAACAAAAAATATCCTATCTAAAAGTGGTACAAAATTATAGGATGGCTTTCGGCGTCGTAACTAGTTTTTTAGAACATTGTTCAAATAAAGCGTCCTATTAGCTAGTTTTATAGGATGCTTTTAAAATGTGTCCTATAAACCCATTTTTTTAGAAGACACTTGTGTTTATAGAACATTTTTTCAAATAGTGTCCTATAAAATAATTAATAGGACGTTTTATTTGATAAAATGTTCTAAAAAACGTTTTACGACGCCCAAAGACGTCCTATAAACTTTTTGTAACGCTTTTAGATAGACGTTTTTTTGTTTGGTCCTACAAACTTTTGTCCTATAAAACACATATTAGGACATTATTAATTTAGGCGCCTTATAAACTCAATTTTATTGTAGTGAAAATAATAATAATAATTGTGATCCCAGAACAAGTAATCAATCCATGAAAACAATCAGATGGCCATCCATATATTCAATATGAGCAATTCACCAAGTACAATATGAATGTAGAAAGCAAGTGCACTATGTGTGTACTAGTGTGTGTAAGAATGGATGACCTAATGCCAATCTAGGAGAAAATTACATTATATAGTTTGTAACTTAGCATTTACACATTAGGGGTCTCTACTTGGTACAACTAGGTAATTAAGGCACAAACAATCTCCCCCTTTGTACCAATGTAGAGGCAAAGAGATTAAGCATCCACCGGGAACACATGCTTCTTCCGAATCCCAAAAATGATCTCGAACCTCCGCAGTGCATTCCGGTACTCCTTCCGATAGGTAATGGCATCCAGGGCTTGCTTGATCAGCTCCTTCTCCTTGTCTTTTAGCTTCACCTCCCCGCTTGCATCCAATCGAAGTTTGCTCTCAAGGTTGATCTGGATCATCTTGAATGTTCCATCACTGAACTTGTTGGCTTCACATACTCTCATAAATCTTTTCTTTGAGTCTTGATTACAGTAAACAACTCCAAGTTCATGTTTCTTGAGAACAGTATACGCGAGAATACCTTGGATGCCTGACAGTCGCCGATTTGGTGCTCTGAGGTTTACCCTGGTTTGGTGTGATTCCAAGGCCATTTGGAAATCCGTAAGATAAGAAAATTTTAGGATATTCCACATGAACCTCTTGACACTCTGATATACGGCAGACCATTCTAAATTCTTTTCAGGAGCCCGTGCCAGAATGTCATACAGACTTATGAGATCATCAAGCTTCAGGCTCTTGAAGTCTGCTTCAGAAAAGACGTATTCGGAGCCATCAGATCTTCTTACAGTGAACTGCGGGTACCAGACGTTGACAGTATGACTCTATCTTTATCACCTTCACAATGGCTTTATGTAATAACCAGGTATTTTATTTTGTTAATTGACCAGTAGTATTTTAGTATTTTAGAATTTAGAAGTTTATTTATATAAGTTTTATTTTAGTTAGTTATGGAAAAATAAGTTAAGGGTTTGTTTGGTATTTTTACCAAACTCCACACCACCTCCTTATTGCCTCACTAGGAGGAGGTGTCCACCTAATTGAGTACCTAAACAAATATCCCAAGGTGTGTGTGTGTTTACCTTCGGCTAGGTGAAAAGAGAGAAAAAGAGAGTGAAATCGAAGAAGAAGAAGAAGAAAGAATCTGATCTCCATAGCTGGGATTTTAGTGTTTATGCAGTAAACTGTTCAGGTGATCATCTGATTCCTTTCCCTTTTATATATTTAAGTTTTTAGAAGTTTATATTTGGGTTTTAAGTAATTTTAGAAAGGTATTTGGGTCTTTGGTTATGTTTAGAATGTCAATAAGAGTCTAAAAATCATTTCTGGGTAAATATTGGACTGAAAGTCGTTTTTGGCTGAGCTTAATTAAAAAGACGATGAACAGTATTTTTGCAGCTTTTCGCAACAGTAGGTTGCGAGAAGTAGGGTTTTCGCAACAGTAGGTTGCGAGAAGTGAGGTTTTCGCAACAGTAGGTTGCGAGAAGTGAGGTTTTCGCAACAGTGGGTTGCGAGTTCTTTGGTTTTCGCAACAGTGGGTTGCGAAAAGTAAGGAATTCGCAAGTTGTGGGTTGCGAAAAGTGTTAAAATTCAGATTTATTAATGAGGTGTATTCTTGTTAATTAACTATTTCAGATAGTAAAATTCAAAGATAAAAGTGGGACTTGTTGAAGAGATTTTTGGAGAACTTGGAAAAGCATTCAGGTGAGTTTTATTTTAAAAACATTTTTCAACTGGAATATATATATATATATATATGTGATTTATATATCTATATGAAATGGATATGTATGGATTGAGAATGTGATACATAATGTGATTATGTGTTTTTATTGAAATGTTTATATACATGATGGTATACTGTAATTATATGAGTATTCTGCAAGAATACGGGGCCGGGATCCGAGGTTCGGACCGGTGTGTTGCCGGGTTCCGGTAAGCGGACAGGCGTGTTTACTGTAGATGTTGTACAGCAGAGTTAATTGGCTAGTTGGCTTGCAACCACTAGTTTGGCCAATTGTGGAGGAATAAGGGGGAATGAGTGGATACGAATCGCAAGTCTTGGTTGGTATTTAATTACGTGTGATATATGTGTGTTTGTATAAAAAGGTTTTATTTAATTGGATTCTTGGCAAGTTTCAACTGACAGGGATTTTCTCACTGGACCATTAGGTCTAACCCTCATTTTTCTGTTTTAAAAATATGTATTCCAGGTGGTGGATCGGGTAAGGGGAAGTGAAAAGTTTATGCCGAGGATATCTCTTGTGAAGACTTTTGTGTTGATGACATAACTATGTTTTGAACCCATGACTTTGTTATTAATCAACATGTATTGTATTCCGCGAAAAATTTGTACTCGTTTATTTTTATGTTACCTAGACTTTGGGACCGAACGTGTTATATATAATGTATCTTTTGATAATATTATGGCATGAATATATGTTATTTGTATATTTGGAAATCGGGGACGTTACAAATGGTATCAGAGCCTTAGTTTAAGGGATTTAGGTATAAATATTCGTACCTAGACTTAAACTGCATGTGAAGTAGGATGTCCCTATTATGATAGAACCTGGGGATTGCTAAGTATAAAAGGTAGAAAGAACATCATGTAAGGTAATTTCGAATTACACTTGGCCAGTGTAATTATGTTTTTACAGGTGCATGTTTGAACTGGAATACCTTGTTATATGGGGTATATGCTTATGTGTATATTAACCTTGTTCGAATCTACAGAATGGCGAGTGCCACTAGACAGAGGATTCGGAGGGGAGGAGGGAATCCGGGTGAAGAAAACCCACCAGTAGGAACAGGGGGAAGAGGAGGAGATCGTGGTAGAGGCAGAACTGGAGGCAAAACTGTAGGCAGGACTGGAGGTAGGACTGGAGGTAGAACTGGGGGTGGAACAGGGGGCCGAACCGGGGGAAGGACTCAAGGTACAGAGTTTGTTACGCGAGAAGACCTAACTGCTGAAATGGGAAGGTTACAGGCTAGTATACAAGCAATGATTGAACGAAGTCGAAACAGTGAAGCTGATCCACTAGGTCCGGAACAAGAAGTCGAAATGCCAATCACCCCTACTGTCTTACCAATAACGAAGAAGTGTGATTATAAGATGTTTAT
The DNA here is from genome assembly GCA_033807775.1 of Saussurea involucrata. Lineage (NCBI taxonomy): Eukaryota > Viridiplantae > Streptophyta > Magnoliopsida > Asterales > Asteraceae > Saussurea > Saussurea involucrata. The sequence goes on along the minus strand of CM066320.1, from coordinate 151,550,513 downwards.
TGGTTGCAAACCCCCTACGTATTCAGGAGACCGGGATCCAGTAAAAGCAATGAGGTGGCTAAAGGAAATTGAAGCTATATTCAAGACAAGTAAGTGTGCTGAGGAGGATAGAGTACTGTATGGAACAGCAATGTTGAAGGGTGATGCCTTGTATTGGTGGGAGGCTCATATGGAATCCGAAGGAGCAGACATATATTCTACTTTCCCTTGGGAAGAATTTGTTTTAGTTTTCACACAACACTTCTGTCCACAAGCAGCTGTCAGACAACTGGAAGAGGAATTTATGAGTCTGCAACAAGGGAATTTGTTAGTAAGAGACTATACCGCTAGGTTCTTAGAGAAATCTCGTTTTGCGGGATATTATGTTGCTACAGAGAAATTAAAGATGGACAGATACATCTATGGGCTCAATTCGGAGGTCAGAAGATTGGTTACTGCAACAAGGCCAGATACCTTTACAGCCGCAGTGGACGCTGCTGAAAATGTGGAACGAGATGACAGAAGAGATGCCAGTGATAGGAGTATGGGGAAAAGAATATGGGAAGGACCACCTCACGATCCGAAAAAGCCCAGATTTCAGAAGTTCGATAACCGTGCACCTTTCCGACCAATAGAAAGACCTTGTCCGAAGTGCCACCGTGTTCATCAAGGAAACTGTCAGAGTGAATCGCGGGTTTGCTATAGGTGTGGGAAGACCGGGCATGTTTCTAAAGATTGTCGCGTTACGCGGTTTTGCTACACATGTAATTCTCCGGATCATCTTCAGCCACATTGTTCGCAAAGAAAAATACAACAGGGTGGATTATCAGGGAAACCAGCAAGTGCCAACCCCGTAATTCCAAGGATAGAACTGCCGAAAGCAAGGGGTCGTACGTTCCAAATGACCGCTAAAGAAGCGAAGGAAACTCCGGATGTGGTTACAGGTACATTTTTCATAAACTCTACACGTGCTAAGGTGTTATTTGATTCTGGTGCAAACCGATCCTTTGTGTCGCCTTCGTTTGCTGCTCACATGCATTTAGAGCCTAAAATGTTAAAACATGCTTTGCTGGTAGACACTGCGAATGATAATCAAGTGTCGGTAAAAGAAGTATTTGATGGCTGTGTGATTGATATAGAGGGTTATGGTGTACCAATACGATTGTTTCCTATAGCCTTGATCGCATTTGATGTGGTGGTAGGAATGGATTGGTTAGCTAAGAATCAGGCTAGCATAGTTTGTGATAAGAAGAGAATTAATGTTGTTCTACCTGATAAGAGACCAGTGGTGATTTATGGTGATCGTAGCAATCATCAGTCTTGTCTTATTTCTATGATAGAAGCCCGTAAGTGTGTCATCAAGGGTTGCCCGAGTTACTTAGCCTATGTGATAGATAGTAGGCCTGAAAAGAATAGGTTGGAAGATATTCTTATTGTTAGTGAGTTTCCAGAGGTTTTCCCTGAGGACTTGTATAGTCTCCCTCCTGATAGGCAAGTAGAGTTTGGCATAGACCTGATACCTGGAGCCGCTCCTATTGCTCGTGCACCATACCGACTTGCTCCTCCAGAGATGAAAGAGATGATGACGCAACTGCAAGACCTATCCGATAAAGGCTTCATCAGACCTAGCTCTTCGCCGTGGGGTGCACCAGTGTTGTTTGTGAAAAAGAAAGACAAGTCAATGAGAATATGTATCGACTACCGGGAACTGAATAAGCGCACGGTTAAGAACAAGTATCTGCTTCCTAGAATTGATGATCTCTTCGATCAGTTAGTTGGAGCTTGCTATTTCTCCAAGATTGATCTCAGGTCTGGCTACCATCAGTTGAAGGTTAAAGAAGAAGATGTTTTAAAGACTGCTTTTCGTACGAGGTACGGTCACTACGAGTTCTTAGTAATGCCATTTGGATTGACGAACGCTCCGGCCGCTTTTATGGATCTGATGAATCGGGTATGTAGGCGTTATCTCGATAAATTTGTAATTGTATTTATCGATGATATACTTATCTATTCCCAATCCAAAGAGGATCACGCACAACATATTCGTTTGATTTTGGAGTTACTGAAGGAGGAAAAATTATACGCTAAATTCTCAAAGTGTGAGTTCTGGTTGCGGGAAGTTCAGTTCTTGGGGCATGTTGTTTCAGAGAAAGGCATTCAAGTAGATCCGACGAAAGTGGAAGCGATTGAAAGATGGGAACCGCCGAAGACGCCGACTGAAGTACGTAGTTTTCTGGGTTTAGCTGGGTATTACCGAAAGTTTATAAAGGACTTCTCTCGTATTGCTACACCTCTTACTAAGTTGACTCGAAAGAATCTGAAGTTTGAATGGAAAGCAGAACAGGATGGAGCATTCAGGATACTGAAGGAGAGACTCTGCAGCGCGCCGATTTTAGCATTGCCAGAAGGTTCAGAAGATTTTGTTGTCTACAGTGATGCTTCTAAACTAGGATTAGGATGTGTACTTATGCAGTGTGGGAAGGTGATTGCGTATGCTTCTCGTCAGTTGAAAGATCATGAACGACAGTACCCTACACACGATATGGAATTAGCAGCAGTGGTGTTCGCGTTGAAGATTTGGAGACATTATCTTTATGGTACCAAATGTCAGATTTTTACTGATCACAAGAGTCTCCAACATCTTTTCGACCAGAAAGAATTGAATATGAGGCAAAGGAGATGGCTGGAATTCGTGAATGATTACGATTGTGAAATTCTCTATCATCCGGGAAAGGCGAATGTGGTGGCTGATGCCTTGAGTCGTCAGGACAGGAGTGGAACAATAAGAGTTATTTCGTTAAGGGATGAACTTCTACCGAGTATCTTTGAAGAATTGCAAAAGTGTCAAATAGAAGAGTTTCATGAAGAACATCTGAAGTCAGAACGATTAGTGGGGTTGTCAGAATTACTAGAAAAAGATGATCGCGGGTTGTTGTGTTTGGGGAGCAGAATTTGGGTGCCTCGTTTGGGTGGGTTACGCGATCGTGTACTACAAGAAGCTCATAAATCTCGTTTCTCTATTCATCCAGGTATGAATAAGATCTATAGAGATTTGAAACAATTTTATTGGTGGCCAGGGATTAAGAGAAGTGTTGCTAAGCATGTGGAAGATTGTAATACGTGCAAGAAGGTAAAGATTGAACATCAAAGGCCGTTTGGTCAGTTGCAGCGATTGGAAATACCGATGTGGAAATGGGAGCAGATTACTACGGACTTCATCACTAAGCTACCAAGGACTTCGAAGGGATTTGATTCTATTTGGGTAATTGTTGACAGATTGACGAAGTCTGCTCAATTCTTACCAATAAAGGAAACTGATTCGATGGAACGCTTAGCCAAATTATATATTGATGAAATAGTAACTCGACATGGGGTTCCAATCTCGATTATTTCTGATCGGGATAGTCGATTTACTTCAAGATTTTGGAGAAGCTTTCAAAGGGAGATGGGGACGCAGATAAAGTTAAGTACAGCATACCATCCTCAAACCGACGGTCAGAGTGAAAGAACAATCCAGACTTTAGAAGATATGCTCCGGGCTTGTATAGTTGATTTTGGGGGATCGTGGGATAAACATCTACCGTTGATCGAATTTGCCTACAACAACAGTTATCATTCCAGCATTCAAGCGGCACCGTTTGAAGTATTGTATGGTAGAAAATGTCGAACGCCTCTGTGTTGGAATGAAGTGGGAGAGAAACAATTAGCGGGACCAGAAATAGTCCAGCTAACCGCGGATAAGGTTACTCAGATCCGAGAACGTTTGAAAGTGGCTCAAGACAGACAGAAAAGCTACGCAGATCGACGCCGGAAACCGTTAGAGTTTCAAGTTGGCGATTTCGTGATGTTGAAAGTCTCGCCTTGGAAAGGAGTCATTAGATTTGGAAGGCAAGGTAAACTTAGCCCGAGGTATATTGGACCGTTTGCAATTACAGAAAGAATTGGTGAAGTAGCTTACCGATTGCATCTACCGATAGAGTTAAGCCGTATCCACAACGCGTTTCATGTATCGAACTTTCGGAAATGTTTGGTTACGCCAGATCAGGCTGTCTCTCTACCAGATATTCAAGTTGATGAAAGGTTGAACTATGTGGAAGAACCGGAAGCCATAGTTGATCACAAAGTTAAAGTGTTGCGGACTAAAGAGATCAGGCAAGTGAAACTTCTGTGGAAACATCATAGAGGTCAAGATGCGACATGGGAATCGGAGTCGGGGATGAGAGCCAAATACCCCCATCTTTTCGCTTGACTGAATTCCGGGACGGAATTCTTTTAAGGGGGAGACTTTGTAATAACCAGGTATTTTATTTTGTTAATTGACCAGTAGTATTTTAGTATTTTAGAATTTAGAAGTTTATTTATATAAGTTTTATTTTAGTTAGTTATGGAAAAATAAGTTAAGGGTTTGTTTGGTATTTTTACCAAACTCCGCACCACCGCCTTATTGCCTCACTAGGAGGAGGTGTCCTCCTAATTGAGTATCTAAACAAATATCCCAAGGTGTGTGTGTGTTTACCTTCGGCTAGGTGAAAAGAGAGAAAAAGAGAGTGAAATCGAAGAAGAAGAAGAAGAAGAAGAAGAAAGAATCTGATCTCCATAGCTGGGATTTTAGTGTTTATGCAGTAAACTGTTCAGGTGATCATCTGATTCCTTTCCCTTTTATATATTTAAGTTTTTAGAAGTTTATATTTGGGTTTTAAGTAATTTTAGAAAGGTATTTGGGTCTTTGGTTATGTTTAGAATGTCAATAAGAGTCTAAAAATCATTTCTGGGTAAATATTGGACTGAAAGTCGTTTTTGGCTGAGCTTAATTAAAAAGACGATGAACAGTATTTTTGCAGGTTTTCGCAACAGTAGGTTGCGAGAAGTAGGGTTTTCGCAACAGTAGGTTGCGAGAAGTGAGGTTTTCGCAACAGTAGGTTGCGAGAAGTGAGGTTTTCGCAACAGTGGGTTGCGAGTTCTATAGGTTTTCGCAACAGTCGGTTGCGAGTTCTAAGGTTTTCGCAACAGTGGGTTGCGAGTTCTTTGGTTTTCGCAACAGTGGGTTGCGAAAAGTAAGGAATTCGCAAGCTGTGGGTTGCGAAAAGTGTTAAAATTCAGATTTATTAATGAGGTGTATTCTTGTTAATTAACTATTTCAGATAGTAAAATTCAAAGATAAAAGTGGGACTTGTTGAAGAGATTTTTGGAGAACTTGGAAAAGCATTCAGGTGAGTTTTATTTTAAAAACATTTTTCAACTGGAATATATATATATATGTGATTTATATATCTATATGAAATGGATATGTATGGATTGAGAATGTGATACATAATGTGATTATGTGTTTTTATTGAAATGTTTATATACATGATGGTATACTGTAATTATATGAGTATTCTACGAGAATACAGGGCCGGGATCCGAGGTGCGGACCGGTGTGTTGCCGGGTTCCGGTAAGCGGACAGCCGTGTTTACTGTAGATGTTGTACAGCAGAGTGAATTGACTAGTTTGCTTGCAACCACTAGTTTGGCCAATTGTGGAGGAATAAGGGGGAATGAGTGGATACGAATCGCAAGTCTTGGTTGGTATTTAATTACGTGTGATATATGTGTGTTTGTATAAAAAGGTTTTATTTAATTGGATTCTTGGCAAGTTTCAACTGACAGGGATTTTCTCACTGGACCATTAGGTCTAACCCTCATTTTTCTGTTTTAAAAATATGTATTCCAGGTGGTGGATCGGGTAAGGGCAAGTGAAACGTTTATGTCGTGGATATCTCTTGTGAAGACTTTTGTGTTGATGACATAACTATGTTTTGAACCCATGACTTTGTTATTAATCAACATGTATTGTATTCCGCGAAAAATTTGTACTCGTTTATTTTTATGTTACCTAGACTTTGGGACCGAACGTGTTATATATAATGTATCTTTTGATAATATTATGGCATGAATATATGTTATTTGTATATTTGGAAATCGGGGACATTACACTTTATCAGATCTAACCACGTCTGTCTCTAGATCTTTGTTGCCCATAACGTGTAGAAATTCAATCTTGCGAAGTGATGGCCAATTCTCAACGCCGTATACCTTTTCCAAGTCGATCTTCTGGACATCTTTCACAAACAAATCTTTCCTTATACTCTCCTGATAAGGAATCAATATCCTTACTCTTTCACCTGTAGCCACATACCTTGGCTCATCATCTATCACTTCCTGATAAAGCGCCAGTTCAGCTTCGAGTACCGGATCTCTGATTCTGCCATCGGCGTTCACTTGAATTACTGGAGCATTCGCTTGAACTACTGGAGCCTGAGGAGCAGAAGTACCTGCACCCTAATCATTCGGTGTTTGCGGTTGAGTTGTATCATCTGGAGTATCATTATCGGAATCCGAAGCTATCGCTAGAGCCCCGGTGATATCAAATATGTCTTCTATTTCCTCTTTGATCTGTACTGTCATTTTATCAGGCTCTTCCTCAGAATCTATGTAGATGTAATCAACGATCAAAGCAAACACCATCCTTTTGTCTTCCGTTCTATTGTCAACAACCGGAGGCTTTTCAACCCCAGTTATGACATCAGCTAGAACTACAGTGTCATCAACAACCTGGACCACATCAGTACCTGATCCACCTGCTCCCGATTCCCCCTCGTTTGTTGAATCGCCAACATTTTCTGCAACTGCACCACATGATTCACCAACCCTGGCTCTCTTCTCCCCCTCATGTTGATCAGGATCCTCCTAATCATCATGTCTTCGTTTATTTGAGGCTTGAGCCTGAACTCCACACGCCTGTTCTACCACAACTAATCTTTTGGATAATTCTTGGTATCCCGAAAGCATGGCTTGGGTCATTTCTTTCATGGTGTTGTTCAAGGTTTGGAAGTCAGTGATGGTGGGCAGTTGGGTTTGAGGTTGGGTTTGTTGTCAGAGTAATCCAACAAGGTCAACTTCTTCAGCCGTATTTGTATCTCCTTGTGCTAATAATCGGGCTAAAAACTCAGATTTGAGTTGATCGGTGGGGATTTGATGTAAAGGAACTGATGGTGGTGGTTGTGGTTCGGATTGAGCGCTGGATGGTGGATCCTGAGGAGTTGATGATGATTCAGCAATAGCTTTTCCCTTTAATGCTCTACTGACCTCATTTGCGAGTCAGTCAACCGTTTGTTGCATGGCCCTGCGATGTTGCTTGTAGGCATTGTCGATAGAGCCTAAAGCAGACGCTAGTAGTGGCAGAGTGATGTAATGCGGATACGGGCCTAATATTCGTACAACCTGCTCATGAGGAAAAGTGGGAAACATGATACTAACCTCTGGACCACTTAGGTTACCGGTTAAAATAGCGGTTGTAGCAACCGTACTGCCTGTGTTCGTAGCTGGCATGGTATTGACTATGACAGGACTTCCACCCGGTCCTCGTGGGGCACCAACAAATGGCGGCCGCACTCGGGGTGTTCTGGTTGGGGCACGAAAGCCCACAACTTTTATTGAGATACCGACGCTGGTGGCCTAGGAAAGGATGTATGTCCGAAAGGATCTAGACTCAACATGCGTGGAATGAAAGGCAGTGGTCGGGGCAGGAGCCTACCTTGTTCAATACCGGCAGACACCGAGTGTGTCGCCGATAGCGTATGAGCTAAATCCCCTGTTTGAAATGAAACATCAGCAAATTGAGATGCTGACGAGTGGCTGAGAGGGGATGTGCTATGCATGGCTGGGTCCACCATGGCTTGTTCAATACGCAACGGCGACGAACGCTCGTTGGTAGTGGATGTGGCTACCCGGCTTGTAACAGTTTAGGAAGGATCGGTAGTTAAAACTTTATCCGATCCTGTCACAGTCTCTCCCGTTTCTTTTCTCACCATCTCACGGCTCACTGTTTCAGTATTTTCAACTTCAACTCCCTCTTCCCTTCTTATGTCACCGGTATCGCCGGAGAGTCCGAAGATCCAGGTGGAATCAGCTTCGGAACTCTCTACTATATGTCGACTCCGACCAATGTGTCTTGGAATGAGATCCGCATCAGGATCATGATCTGGGTCGGAGTTGGAGTCGGAGTTTCCATCGTCATCATGTCGGGGTTGGGTTGATGCTTCATCTTCGGATGAAGAAGCATCAGGGTCAAAATCAGGATCCTACTCTGAATCCATAGACACGTTATCATCAAGGATTGGAATTCTTACAACTTCGGATGTAGATGCCTGACCAGCAGTCCTCGCCACCCCACCCACTCTCTGTCTTAATATACGCCTCACCTCTCCCCGTTCAGGAACCCCATGTTCCTGAACCTGCTCAACATTCATACCCTCACCGACTAATGGGATTGCACCTTGGAGAGGTCCCGTCGGTTCTGGCTGGACCACTAGTGTGTTAGCTATCCTATACTGCCTAACTACCTCAGACTGCTGATTGGCATAGGCAAGTATGGGTTCTGGTATCACGGCGATGTGGGCGAAGTCGTCATGATCGGGCATCTTCGTAAAATGCATCCACTGGGTCGGGGCTTGTACGGCATTTGGGCGTCTAGGGATTTCCTGGTTGCCCTCCATTATCTGATGGATGATGATCTGGAAGAAGCGTTGATATGGCACGAAGGTCCGGTTCTTGATCGGCCTTGTTTTGTCTTCGACTAACTCTTGCAGCTCGTTCCAGAGGAACATCTTGAGTATAGCAAGGTTGCATTTATCAAGATCGGTGTGTTTGGAGGTCATGCACCGGTTGAAGATGTAGCATAGGGTGTACCAGACTGGTGGTAGGTGTCTTCGTTGGAATTTCGATGAGCTGGTAAGCATTGCGTTACGAGGGTCTTGATAACCAAGACTTTGGATGTCGGCGAACAGTTGTTCTTCCGGTACCATGTCCTCAAACTCAGGGTTATAAGGAAGGTCTAAGGCTAGACGGAGTCGCTTAAGTGTAAGTCGAACATCGAAATGATCAACTTTTGCAGAAAAGTGCGGACCCCATCGGTGAGTTGGATGAAAGCGTAGTGTGTGCCAAAACTGTTGCATGTAAATAAGGGGCACAGTGACCTTTGTCAGTGCTGTCCGAAGAGGATGGCCGCGGATAATTTCAAGTATGATGCGGTGGTCGAACGCCACGCTGAGATCTAGGTGATGGTTGTTGTCGAGGAGGGAAAGGTGGAGACTTCTCGGTAGAAGCTCCTCGTCTAAATCTCTGGCATTGACCGACGGATGCGACGAACGATGTGACGGAATCACATTGTTCTCGTCAGAAGAATGTCCGTCATTGTGGGCCATCTGAATAATGATGAAGCAATATAGGGCTTAGAATGAGGATTTTTTTTAATGAAAATGACCTAAGTGTTGAAAATCACCTAAGTATTGGGTTTATCGCAACTAACACATATACATTGTCGCAACAAGTGATTTTATCGAAATGAAGAGCTTGCGAGGAATGGTTATCGCAACAAACTAGTTGCGACAAAAGGTTATCGCAACACGAAGGTTGCGATAAGATGTTATCGCAACTATTGGGTTGCGATAAGTATGAATATAAGAGGGTTGTGACAATGTTGAATCTGAAGAACACCTAAGGTTGCGATTATCTTGAACACTGAACAAAACCTAAGTGTTCAAGCCCAGATCTCTTAGTTTCGCACAAATTGAGGTTAAAACCTATCACATAAGCGTCACAATATGCACAGAAAACTAACCCTGTCGATTTTATGAACTAACAAACACGAATGAATCGAATAAAGGCAGAATATAATACGACAGTGAAGAGTTCGACTATATAAAACCCTAAATCAAGTCTAGAGAATTATTTAACGGATAAAATAATGAAATAAGTCATTAAAACTAACGTCGCTGATGATCTGAAATGAATGTACGCGATTTGAACTCGAAAAATCTTGAAGAAATCTCAGATGCGATTTATGATACTTGAGAGAATTTTGAAGGGTTTTGAAATGAGACATAAATTCAAACTCTTGTATTTATAGGAGCTTGAGACAAAGACACGTGGCACTCAGTGATTGGTCCAAGATTTGACCGCCACAGTGTCAGGTTATCGCAAGTACAAGGTTGCGATAACCCTTCGTGTTATCGCAAGGAACAGGTTGCGACAACAACATCCGAGTTTAATCGCAACAGGGAGTTGCGATAAACACTGTTCAATTCACTTTGTCGCAAGCAAGGGTTGCGATGAAGTGAGTTTTATCGCAAGCAAAGGGTTGCGATTAGGGGTGAGCAGCGGAACTGGGTACCCGCCTTTGGAACCGGAACCGCTCCGGAACTGCCGGTTCCGGTTCCTAAAATACGGAACCGATTAAGACTGGGTCCGGTTCCGGTTCTCATTTTTTTAGAACCGCTGTCCGTCGGGACCGGGTACCCGGCCCCGGTGGGTACCCAGAATCGGAACCGCTGGGTACCCGGTATGTTTCAATATAATTTAAATATCTATATATTTAACATTTATTACGTATAAATATTTAATTTAAGTAAAACAATTAACAAATATTACTTTTTAGGGTTACTCTTGCATTCCATTTCTTCACAATCACAGCCGCCTCACGAACTCACATTTCTTCACCTGCCTCACGAAGTCACCATTGTCAATTTGTCACCAAGGTCTGCTCAGGCAGCTGCTACGCCACAGTCGCCGTCCGCCGTCCGAACTCACGAAGCTCACCGGCCTCCCGAACTCACGAAGGTCTGCTTCCTCTCTGTTTCCTGATTTCAATTTCGCTTTAACTAGGTTAGGTTTTACTTTAATTTGATGATTTCGTTCGATTTGAAGTAAAATCAAGTTTAGATTTTACATAATAGCTTTTACTGATTTTACAATTTTACTGATTTGATGATTTCGTTCCCTTTGGTCGTCCCAGAAATTAATGTGTTGCTCTTTAACAGGAATTTTTTGTGTTCATGTATTGATTTTGAGTTTTGACCATATCTTGTTTTTACAGATTTGACCATAGCATGTAATAGTTTTAACAGGAATTTTTTGTGTTCATAAATTTAATGTGTTGCTCTTTACTGATTTTACAATTTTCACTATATACATGTTAGTATGAGATAACCATGAAGAATTAAATGTTTTTTGTTCAAACATGGTATCTTATTTCTTGTCAGTTTATGAATAGTTATTTATATTAAATTCCCTTTTTTGTCAGGTTTAATAATGGATGTACCTCCCATTGACGTGGATGAAAGTGAGGCTGTTGATCAAAACAAAAGCCAAAAAAGTATGCCCAAAGTCGGAGACAAAAGGAAATCAAATGTTTGGCATCATTACGAAGACATTAGAGATCCAGAAACGGGCAAGGTTGTGAAGGCAAAATGCAAGTATTGTTCCAAGTTATTGAACGGGTGCACAAATAACGGTACCTCTTCTCTCTCAAAACATCTTGGTTCTTGTCCAAAATACCCGAAAAATGTCGATAAAAAACAAATGAAAATTAGTACTTTTAGAACTAGTCAAAGTGATGCTGCCACTATTTCTAATTGGGAGTTTGATCAAAATGCTATTAGACTTGCTTTAGCTAAAATGGTTATTCTTGATGAGCAACCGTTTTATATCATCGAACGTGATGGATTTAGAGGTTTTTGTAGTGCCGGCATGCCACAATTTTGTATTCCATCATGATTCACGGTTGCTAGAGATTGTAGTAAACTATTTCTTAGTGAAAGGGAGATACTAAGAAATACTTTCAAAAGTTTGAACTCTAGAATTGCTCTCACAACTGATTGTTGGACTTCTGTGCAAAATTATAATTATCTTTGTTTGACTGCACACTTTATTGATGATAATTGGAGATTGCATAAAAGGATTTTGAGTTTCCGGTTAATGGATAGTCATAAAGGGAAGGAAATTGGAAAAGTTGTGGAATCATGTGTTCTTCAATGGGGTATAGAAGATAAGTTGTCTTGTCTTACTGTAGATAATGCAAGTTCTAATGATGTGGTCGTTGCGCATTTGAAAGATAATCTTAGTGAAAAACTTGTTTTAGGAGGTGAGTTTTTTCATATGAGATGTGTTGCTCATATTTTAAACTTGATTGTTAAAGATGGCTTGAATATGGTTAAGGATTCCATCAATAGTATTCGGGGTGCGGTTAGATATGTGAGGAGCTCTCCGGCAAGAGCTAAGTTGTTTGATGAGTGTACTTTAAAGTCTAAAATTCCGTGTAAGGGTTCTGTTTGTTTGGATGTGCCAACACGGTGGAACTCCACTTACATTATGTTAGATTTGGCTCTTAAATTTGAGAAAGCTTTTAAAAGAATGAAACAAGAAGATCATGATTTTGTAAAAGAACTCAAAGATGGATTTCCATCCCAACAAGATTGGGAAAATGCCAAAGCGTTATCACTTTGTTTGAAACAGTTTTACAAGGCCACAAAAAGGATTTCCGGCACTTTATATGTTACCGCTAATATGCATTTTCATGAGATCTTGGGTGTACTTGCTTCTTTGTTAGAGTGTAGAGAGGATGATGAACCTAGTATTATGCGAATGGGTGATGAAATGAGAAAAAAGTTTGACAAATATTATGGAGGTTTTGGTAGAACAAATGTGATGGTTTTAGTTGCAGTGGCTCTTGATCCACGTTATAAGATGAGGTTTGTGAAGTTTTCATTAAGAAAGATCTTTCCTTTGGACTCCGATAAAGTGAGTGATATATATGGTCAAGTATATGATGTTTTGAACACATTGTATGACCATTATGCTAATGTTTCTTCATCATCAAAGAATGATTCTTCTATTTTCTTTGTGAATGATGATGGTGACCAAAATTTTGTTGGGACGGTGAAGAATAAACAGATGAGAAATCTGAGTTGGAAGAATATCTTGAGGCTCCGCCTGAAAAAATGGATGTTGAGAAGTTTGAAATTTTGAGGTGGTGGAGTGAAAAGTGTACTACATATAAGGTATTGGGATCAATGGCAAAGGACATTCTAGCCATTCCAGTTTCTACAGTTGCTAGTGAGTCTGCTTTTAGTACATCCGGTCGGGTGGTAGATGAGTTTCGGAGTAGTTTGGGTCCGAAGACGGTGGAAGCTTTGATATGTGCTCAAGATTAGTTGAGAGGATCATCAATATGTTTGGACATGGAACAATATTTGGAGGATGTGCAAAAATACGAAGAAGGTAATTTACTTATTTATTGTCTTTTTTCATATATATTTTTATTTGTTAATTTCATATTTAACATTCTAATTTGCGTTTTTTATTTGTTAATTTCAGAAATTGGTCGTATTGATCTTGATGAGACATTTGTTAACATCAACTAATTTCTTTTTGAGGTAATTTTCTAATTTTTATTTATTGTAGTGACAATTTATAAAATGGCATGGTATTGGTTTAGTTAGGTATTTTATTTGTTTTGACTTTGATCCAAGTGTTTTATTTGTTAGGTGTTGACGACTTGACGTGAAGTGCCATGAAGTCGTGAAGTGCCGTGAAGACATGAAGCGTTTTATTCGTTTTGTACTTTTGTTGATGTCGTATCAAGACTTAAGAATTTCTAATTTGGTTATGTAATAATTATTTTTATCGGATTAGTTTTTAGTTTTAATCGTTTGTTGTATGAAAACTACGTTGGTACTTTAAGTTTAAATTTAAGTTTAAGTTGTTTTTTCTATTTTGCAAGTGTTTTAAAATTACGTTTTATTGTAAATAATGTTAAAAAAAAATTGCCAGCGGGTACCTGGAACCGGTTCCCAGCGGTTCCGGGACCGGTTCCAAAAAAAAGAGAACTGACGGGAACGGTTCAGGTTCTAGTTCTTTCTTTCTAGGAATTGCTGGTTCTGGTTCCGGTTCCATGAAAATAAGGCGGGTACCCGGTATTGCTCACCCCTAGTTGCGATGAAAAATCATGTTTAATCGCAACAGAGGGTTGCGATGAAACAGTGTTCACTCTTTTATCGCAAGTAGTGGGTTGCGATAAAAGGAACACTTGGACATTTTTCAGTAAAATTTCAAAAAGATTTTATCACATTGGAAGATATCCAACTTCCAATTGATTAAGCACTCAAGGTTTTAAACACAGTTTTCACTCCCCCTTAAATGATGCAAGGATTTGAATTTTTTTTTTAATCATTTAAGAGTTAGTGTTCAAAACAACTTAGATAACTTACCTTGTGTTCTCCAAAGCAACAGTCTCATTCCATCTATACTTACAAGATTTGGCAGTTATGCACACTCCCCATATTCTTGTGCATAAATCCTGTACTATACTCCCCCTGAGACCATTAACACACCTTGTGCAGATACAGATAATGCATTTAAAAGAAATTAAAGGAATTACAAGTTGAATAAACATTTGAAATACAACTAAGATATGAAAATTTAAATAACATATATTGAGAATAGAATATGATGAAAATTTGAGTGTATCAATCTGGATACAATATCTATATTGAGATACAAATATTTCCATCTATTATATGATCAATATAGGTAAGTTAAACTTTCATGTTCAGCATGACAAGCTTGGATACTAAGAAATTAAAACGTTTTTCATCCAAGGCTTTTGTGAAAAGATCGGCAAGCTGATACCCAGTTGTAACAAAATATAGTTCAATTGTTCCTTTCTCAACGTGATCTTTTATGAAATGATACCTGATGTCTATAAGCTTGGTTTTGGTGTGTTGGACAGGATTAGCAGATATGGCAATAGCGCTTTTACTGTCACAGTAAATGGGGATCTTCTCATATTTAAACCCGTAGTCCATGAGTTGGGTCTTCATCCACAGTACTTGTGAACAACAGCTGGCCGCGACAACATATTCTACCTCCGCCGTTGATGTTGAAACACAATTCTGCTTCTTAGAAGACCAGCTCACGAGCTTGTCCCCTAAAAACTGTACATGCCTAGATGTGCTCTTTCTATCCAGCATGCTTCCTCCATGATCCGTGTCTGAGTATGCGGTGACTTCGTATCCAGTTCCCTTGGGATACCATAGTCCTAGATACGGTGTTCCCTTCAAGTAGCGAAAGATTCATTTGACGGCGCCAAGGTGTGATTCCTTAGGTTTGGCCTGAAATCTTGCACACAGACAGGTTGCAAACATTATATCTGGACGACTAGCGGTAAGATACATTAGTGACCCTATCATTCTTCTATAATTCTTAACATCAACATCAATACCGTCTGGATCTGGACCTATCTTAGATCCTGGAGCCATAGGCGTACCAATCGATGTACAGTTTTCCATCTTGAATTTCTTCAAGATATCAAACACATACTTCGATTGATTGATGAAGATACCAGTAGAGAATTGTTTGACTTGTAATCCGAGAAAGAAATTAATCTCTCCCATCATACTCATTTCAAATCGGGTCATCATAATGTCAGAAAACCATGTGCATAGTCCAGGGTTAGTTGAACCAAAAATAATATCATCAACGTAAATCTGTACTAAAAGAATTTCATCTTCCTCGCGCAGAGTAAATAGAGTTGTGTCAATTTTACCTTTTTCAAAGCCAGCTCCTAGTAGAAAGGTAGATAAGACTTCGTACCAGGCACGGGGGGCTTGTTTGAGACCATAAAGAGCTTTGTCAAGAATGTACACGTAATCTGGTTTGTCTTTGTCCACAAAGCCTTCTGGTTGAGACACGCACACTTCCTCCTTCAGAACACCGTTCAAGAATGCAGTCTTTACGTCCATTTGATAGACGGTGAAGTTCTTGTTGGCGGCAAAAGATAGGAACATCCAAATTACCTCTAAACGAGCAATCGGTGCATACATCTCGTCATAGTCTATCCCCTCTTGTTGCCTATACCCTTTTGCTACTAGTCTTTCTTTGTTTCGCACAACTATGTCGTCTTCGTCTGTCTTGTTTTTCAGGACCCACTTGGTACCAATGATTGTTTTACCCTTGGGTCTCGAAACTAGTCTCCACACCTTCAGAGCTTCAAATTGATTCAGCTCTTCTTGCATCGCAATTAACAAATCTGGATCTTCTAAGGCTTGTTGAACTGTTGATGGTTCAACTTGACTTAGAAAGATCACGTATAAAACTTCGTTTGCGGATGCAGATCTGGTCTTTACTGGTTCAAATACTTCACCAATCACCTGATCAATTGGGTGACTGCGTGTCCACTTCTTGGAATGTGGATGGAGAGAAATAGCATCTTCATTGGGGTCTACTAGGGTAGGATCTTTATCAAAGTTCAACTCGATCGTCAATGTCGGTTCTGGGCGTGAGGCGGTTTGATTGTCAAAAGAGACAACTGGCACTGCCTCGGGAACTGATTCAGTTGATTTTTCAGGAATGTTCTCAGTACTATGATCATTGACATTTGAAGTTGTTCTAGACGAAGAAGCACCATTCGTAGATACTTGTTGTCTTCTTTGCGTAGATGTCATGGTTGTGTTCCTTGGAGAAGTTGCACCAGTATTTGATGAAGTCAGCACTGGTGAAGGCCCTGACATTGTAGCTTGTACTGGTGGTGTATCAACTTGATTCCTGTTGTTTACAGATGAAGAAGATTTATCACCTCCAAAGAAATCATCATAAAAATGTTCAAACAATATATCAAGATCGTTAGGAGTAGAGTTAGAAGTGGAAGCTTGATCCTTGTTTGACGTTCTAGTCATCACTGGACGGATTTGTCCAGATGCTAGTACTCCGTATATTGCGGGTTCTGTACTGTTTTGCACAGAAGCCATCTCTTCAGATTCGTCGAACTTGACATTTATGCTTTCCATCACAGTTTTGGAAGACTTGAGATAGACTCTGTATGCTTTTGACGTGAGCGAGTATCCGATAAAAACGCCGTCAATTCCCTAACGGTTGAACTTGTTCAGATTGTCCTTATCGTTCAGCACGATACACCTGCATCCAAAGACACGAAAGTAGTGTATTACACGTTTTCTATTGTTAATCAATTCATATGGATTTTACCAAACCGTCGATGGATAATTCAACGGTTTTGTGTATAGCATGTCGTCGATACAACTTCAGCCCACAGAAACAGAGGTAGATCAACATAAGACATCATCGTTCTGGCAGCTTCAACTAGTGTACGGTTTCGTCTTTCAACAACCCTGTTCTGCTGAGGTGTTCTGGCCGCAGAATATTGATGAGATATTCCTGATGACTTAAAGAAGTCATCAAGAGTCTTGTTTTTAAACTCTGTCCCGTTGTCTGATCTGACGGTCTGAACTAATTGTTGGAGATTTACTTGAAGTTGTTTGATTAATGAGATGATCAAGTCAGGTGTTTCATCTTTTGATCGTAGAAACTTGACCCATGTATATCTCGAATAATCATCAACGACGACTAACACATATCGTTTGGCACTTATGCTCTGAGTCTTCATCGGACCACAGAGATCCATATGAAGGATTTCCCAAACTTTCTGTGTGCTAGGCTCAGGTTTTGGTGGGTGAGGAGCACGCTTCATCTTCCCCTTCTCACAAGCGGTACAGAAGTTGTCTTTCTCAAATTTCATCACTAGTAGACCTATGACTAATTCACCCAATGTCAGCTTTTGAATGTAACGAAAGTTGAGATGTGATAGTCGTCTATGCCACAACCAACTCTTTTCTAATGATGCTTTAGACATCAGACATACGTCATTCTTAGGTTTGAGCTTTGATAGGTCAATGTAGAGGTGGCAAAAACTGACACGACACGCTAACCCGACACGAAATAAACGGGTTTGGGTAATACATTTCAACCCGTTTAAGTAAACGGGTTGACACGACACGACACCAAATTTAAACGGGTAAGGTTAGGGTTAAAAAATTCAACTCGAAATTGACCCGTTTAACCCGTTTAAATTAGGCCATTCTTTGAACAATTAAATATGGGCTTTGACTATTATCTAGTTATGTATGAACAATTAAATATGGGCTTTGACAATTAAATATGGGCTTTGACAATCAAATTTTTAGTTTTAAAGTTTCTGCCATGTTATTAGAAAATTCATAGAAAATCAACCGTTGGTTCAAATGAGGTGTACGATATACCGTTAGAAAGATTAGAATGTCCTTAAGAACTGTTATGAAGAGTTAAAGTCCTAATTATGAGTTTAAATGTGTCAAAACACTGAGTTTTCACATTGTACACAAGAACCTGCACACTGTTTTTGTAAAGGTTGTAGCGGTCTGATTATAGCTCCGAATTGCATGAACCAGTTTCTGTGGAATCCTAAGATATCAATGAACAACTTTCATTTAGATGATCGTGTCCAATTTGGCTTTTAAATGGAAGAAATATATTGTAACTTATGGCATATAGGAGCTGTCAATTATGAGTTTTAAAGTTTCTGTCATGTTATTAGAAAATTCATAGAAAATCAACCGTTAGTCCAAATGAGGTGTACGATATACCGTTGGAAAGCTTAGAATGTCCTTAAGAACTGTTATGAAGAATTAAAGTCCTAATTATGAGTTTAAATGTGTCAAAACACGGGGTTTTTGAATCAGCTCACATTGTACACAAGAACCTGCGCACTGTTTTTGTAAAGGTTGTAGCGGTCTGATTATAGCTCCGAATTGCATGAATCTAGTTTATGTGTAATACCAAGATATCAATGAACAACTTTCATTTAGATGATAGTGTCCAATTTGGCCTCTAAATGGAAGAAATATATCGTAACTTATGGCATATAGAAGCTGTCAATTTCTGTATGTTTCACAAGGAATGGGATTTCCTCCCATCCCACATTGGTGGGAAACAAAAACCTTATGCTCTATGCCCACTATAAGTATGATCTCACCCCTTGTATTTTCATTTGCATCACCCCTCTTGACCCTAGCTTGGTGGTTTGAGTCCGTTGGCTTGGACCCTCTAAGTTGGTGCACCCTATTATGTTGGAGCACCCTATTAAAAGTTTTATATTTATAAATGTTAAATGGGTTAAATGGGTTAAATGGGTTAGTGGGTTAAACGGGTTAGCGGGTCGTGTCGGGTTGGACGGGTTAAATCAGGTCGTGTTCAGGTTGAGATTTTCTGACCCGTTTATTAAACGTGTCGTGTTTGGGTTAGGCACTCTCAACCCGTTTAACCCGTGAACCCGACACGAACCCGACACGACACGACCCATTTGCCAGGTCTAGGTCAATGGTGTAAAGATTGGACTTCCTCGAACCAACTAGAAGCTCATATCCTCCGTCGGTTAGAACTGTACAACGGGTCTTCTTGAAATGGACTTCTAGATCTTTATCACAGAACTGACCTATGCTAAACAAATTGTGTCCTAAACCTTCGACGTAATTGACTTTAGTAATTCTGACATTGTCTTTGACGATGTCTCCATAACCTAGAATTGGAGAATATTGATCATTTCAAAACTTAACCCTACCACCATACTTTTCCACATAGTTAACAAGCAGCTCCTTTCTTCCAGTTATGTGCTTTGAGCAGCCTGAATCTAAGTACCATACATGACTGGGCTACAAAATGGAAATTAGATGGTTTTAGGTACCCATTTCCAAATGGGTCCTTTCTGATTAGTAGGTTTGGACTTGACATTATGATTTCTATAGCCTGTGTTAAAATAGTCGTTTGAATAAAACCAACGATTATAATCAGATTTGCAGATAAAATCATCCACACCACAAGAAGAACAACAAATTTGATCATGTGCTAAATTAATCAGTTGTTGCATTGAATAAACCTTGTATGGGATTACAAGTTTTTGTCTATTGCCAACACCATGATCACTAACATTTGAAACAAAAGTGTTTTTCTTGGAATTTAAAACAACGTGGGATGATTTTCTCTGGGCCACATCCTGTGTGGACTCCTTTATTCTCCACTCGATACGCGTATTGTTTCTCAAATAACGATCTGAAATACCAGAAAGATAGGAGTTGTAAGCTTTGGAAGTCTGAGTTTGAAAGGAATTATTTTGCTTCTTTCTTTTTGTTTTTCTTTTCTTCTTCTGTAATGATTGTTTGGATTTAGATTTTGAATAATAATCATTAGCAGAAGGTTTTTCAACAGATTTTGAAGATTCACCCTTAAAGAAATTCTTCTTAGGTGTTTCTTCTTTGATTATAAAATCAGTGTGATCAAGAAGCCTTGCGTTAAAGTCAAATTGTACAACAGTTTCTTGTGCTTGTTTATTCTTCCCGTCACAAACAGTCTCAGTATCAGAATCAGTCTGACTGTCCAATGAAGTATGAAAGATACCATAAGACTTCGGAAAGAGAAATTCATTTTGTTCTTTTTCAAAAACTTTTTCCTCTGCTGTATAAAAATGCATTTTAGGAGAAGCTTTAACAAATTGACTTTCCAAATCCCAAGATTCAGAATCATCTTGGTCATCAACTGTCAAACTCCTAAAAACAGTATTTCCCATGAAAGCTTTGCATGAGGAAACATCTGAATCTGAAGATTGCTTTTCTTTTGGAACTTTTTCTTCAGATATTTCCTCAAGTTTTGTTTTCATTTCCTTTAAACTTTCTAAAAACACTGTGATCATAACTTCCTTTTCGATCTCAAAAGCAAGTTTTTCGTCATTTCTGACTTCCTGAATAGTACTTTTAATCTTGCTTTCGAGGTCTATGAGTTTCTGTTCAATAACCATTGGTGGAAAATACCTTTTACCCTGAAAAACTGGTTTTTCATTAGTTTCTTTTTGAGTATTTTCCATCTCCTCTGGTTCTTTAACAGCATAACTCTCAAAATAGTTATTTGGCAAGGTTTTCTCGTTTTCTAATGTCTTCGCATTATCAGGACCATACCAAAAAGGAAGCTTCATCTTTATAGTGGTTTTTCTTTTTTACTTCTTCCTCAGCCTCATAGTCATCATTATCCATTTTAAGCCATTTGATTTGATAGCTAGGATGTGATGAAAGAATAAACCAATCAAATTCATAAAGAGTGGGGGATTTTATTAAGGCATTCCTCAGGTAATGTGGATTGTCATACCCTATACCCCACTTAGAATTGAAATATCAAAATTTACTGGGCTTATTCATGTGAATTGTTTGCTCAGTTTGGCTTGCTTTGTACAATTTTTCTCCAAACTTTTGACATTATCGCTCAGCTCAGTGTTCCTATCCTTATAGGCAAGAAGAAGGTTTTCAAACTCATTCTTCTTTGCTTCCGAACTCTCCAACATTTCTGATAATTCAGTTATTCTACTTTGAAAATACGCTAGACCTACATCAGATTCAGTCTTTTTCTTTTCGAGTTTTTCAACGTGACTCTCTTGTTCTATCAGTCTTTCTCTTTGAGTGGAAATTAGTTCATCTGCTTTTCTCAATTTATTTGTTAGATCCTCTAATTGCTTTTGTTGATATGCTTGTTGAGTAAAAAATTGATTATAAAGATCGGAATGTACCTCATTTATCTCTAAAGTAGATTCTGACTCCTCTTCATCAGTGTTTCTGGTCATGAAGCACATCTTTGTTTGAGCAGCCGTCTCATCATCCGCTTCATCATCAGTTTTATCAAGCCAAAATTCCTCTTCAACCAACAATGCTATCCCTGATTCCTTTTACTTAGCAAGCAGCATCTTGTTCTTATAGTAATCGGAATCTCTGACTTTTGGCTTCCAACATTCCTTGGCGAAATGTCCAGTCTTTCCACAGTTATAGCACTTTGGTTCTTCAGCCCTTTTCTCAAACACCTTCTTTTCATCAACTCTCTTGTCTTCTCTCTTGTATTCGTCCCTTTTCTCATCAAACTTCTTTCTTGACTCGGCACGATCTTTGTGCTCAAAATTCTGGGAGCCTGATGCATATCTCTGATTATTAGAACCAGGCCTTCTCATAAACTGTTTTTGAAAAGCTTTTGTAAGAAGTATCATTGCTTATTTCAAGCTTTCAGCTTCTTCCAATCCATCTCCTTCATATTGTTCGTCATCCGACTCATTACCAACATTCTTTGCATATTTCTTGATGGATTTGGTAGATATCAACGCAAGTGGATCAATCTCTTCTTCCTTAACTTCTTTCTTCTCATCCTTATTGTTGACAATAATATCATGGTATTTCTCTTTTATTTCCAAAGCTTCTTGAAGACGCCTTTCGAGATTACTATGTGAAATTGCCAATTTCTTACCCATAGCAAAATACTTGGACGTGTCACGTCTTATCGAATCAATTAAATCGGATTCAGAATTTTGTGATTCAACTTTTGCTTCAAGTGCTGACACCTTGTCGTTTAGAGTGATATTTTCCTCCTTTAGAGACATTGTTACCTGAAAATTTAAAAACGTCGGATCGTTAACAGATACTTCGTGAGAAGTAGAATTTATGCGCTTGTACGATCAGAGAAAACACGATTAAAGTCAGAAAAATTTTCAAAAATAAAATTTGAAAAACAAATTGTAAATTTGTCTCCAAAAATTAATTCCGAAAAATTAATGCGGAAAACTGGACTTTAAATCGATAAACCTGCAAAACACGAGAAAAATATATCAGTTATGGTTAAATGCAGGCAAAAACTGATAAAATCGACGAAAAATGAAAAATAATGAAGAATACGGACTACAACTGACAACTTACAAAACTAAAATGAAAAAACAAGGACTAAAAGTGTAGAAAACTAAAACTTGAAAAGAATAAGGACTAAAAGTGTAGAATACTAAAACTTGACAAGAATAAGGACAAAAAGTGACAAAATCCTAAAGTTAAAAACTAAAAGGACTCAATTTGACAAAGAATTGAAACTTAAAAACTCAAGGGACTAAAAATGAAAAAATCTAAAACTTAAACTATAAGGACTAAAACTGTATTAAAAAGAAACTTAAACTACAGGGA